>CACRXP010000001.1:768257-793590 GCA_902702965.1 Spirometra erinaceieuropaei
TCCTCATCATCATCATCATCATCATCATCATCATCATGACTATCATCGTTCTTCACAGGACTGCAACTTAGCGTCGGGCGCATACTGAGTACGTCCAAAAACACGTGCATAGGCTTTTAGCTAGAACTTCAGAATGATGAAAACATTCATAATTTGCAAAGTACCCCAACACCACATTTACAGGTGTAAATATTGTTCCCTTTATGATGTTGAAGTTTTCAGCATCCAAATCGAATGCCACATAGATGCCGGACATATGGTAAAGGCGATACCGTATCGGCATTGAGTGCTACTCATCTTTTCATATGATGCGCATGGCTGTTTGGACGTTCGTTAATCCTCCTTCATTTCGCCACTACGGCTTGTGGATTCAGAGCTCTAGCGGAGCGTTGCGGTTCGTGGATGCCTACTTAGTTGTGTTATGCCGTGTGGGCTGGCGCGCTGGCGCGCTGACTTACTGTGTCTGGAAACCGGACCTCCAGCACGAGTCACTCCACTTGCTACTCTTGCGGCCTCGCAGCGGTGAGTGTACTCAGAGCGTCACACACATGAAGCCAAGTCTTGATTAGCTGAAGACTGAGGGCAGAGTAGTAAGGGTTTTTATTGTGCGCAGAATCATTTGTCACACTCTGTAGGCCGGTAGTTGGCACTGGTGAGGCCAGGGTGGGTACTGACGGCGTCAAATCGTGCCCGAGTGATAGAGAGAGAAAGGATGGCGCTCAAGTGGATTTTTGACCAAGCGGTGGGTGTTGCACTAGCCATGGGGTGACGCGTTCAAGCGGGGCGTAGACGGCCGTGAGCGCCTGAATACGTGCGTGCAAACTTGCGAGTAGATCGGGGGAAGCCCACGGGGTCACTACTGCCCGATTCCGCAACTCGTCAAACACCTACTTTTGCTAAACATAACCGGAGATCTGGGCTGGATTTCTTGATGACACTGTCGAGGTCGTTACAAAGGATCCCGTCGAGCACGTCAACTTCTGGACATGGATTATCCCTGAATCGTCTTCGAAGATTTTATACCAGGGTAGTATAGCTCACAGCATGGCGCCTTTGTTCAATGCCTCGCTGCGTGACGGTCATCGGCTTTCCCCGCAGGAAGCGCCAGGCCCACTGGCCACACAGTCTGGTCGACTGCAAGGTGCGCAGACGCGCGCATTCAGACGGTCGCAGCCGTCCATGCTCCACTTGTCATTCCCGAGTTATTGACGTCAGTGAAATGAGCAGGAACAAATGAGCCTCGACGTATCCGAGTGAGTAGGGCTGTTTCTCAAAGTTGCTTTTCTTAACGCATTAAACAGAACGCTTTAATAGTGCACGGCCAAAAGTACCCCCCTATTACGGGTGATCTTGAGCTAACTTCCAAGGGGTTTGGGGTGGCGGACAGGGTTAGGAGAAATAATGCTAGGGTTAGATTTAAACTGGGCAGTATTAGTGTTGGGGTTGGGGAGGTTGAGGTTAGGGTAAGTTATGAGATAGGGGCATAGGTCCCCTCTTGAAATATAGCGCCAGGCCACCTGTAATAGAGGAGTACGTATACCCGTATCCAATAAAGGCTTCGTGTCGCCTCAGAATACGGACGTAGAAATGGTGGGAGTAATTGCCCTCTGGAAGTTCTTCATTCACCGTGTCACCCTTGAGCTGCAAATATCAGGCAGTAACTTTTCAACTTGGTTTCAGTATTCGCCTTTATCATTATCTACGTGAACTACCTAGAGGAAACTGAGCGGTCTTTTTAATGCAGAAAGCTGCTGTAAAGGTATTTGAGCTGAAAACATAAGGAACGCAAGACGTTTTCCATAGAACTAAAATAGAAGGATCGCTGGCACTCGACAGCGCAATAGCTCAGAAAATATTTGCCAGTGCCAAGGAGTGCAGAGGAGAATCAGCTTATTTTATTGGTGTTTTGGCAGATTTGAATAATTGATTTGGTCCAGTCGGGAAAAACTCGGCAGCCTCGTTGGGGCCTCGTAGCTCCGATAGTTAAAGCGTTAGCTGTACTCAAGCCTTGCCCTTGCTGTCGTGACCTCGGATCCAACCGAGGCCGCCTAATTTTGCACAGTCGGGTCAAATGGATCTGTTTATATCAATAATCAAAAGGCCTTTCTGTTTTGCGGTCGAGATGTCAACCACAGATTTAGAGATTCAAGTTGCCGCGGCAGCCACAGAAAGTGAACCGGTTTCCCAAACCAGCCGAGGACGCTGTGCCCCCTTATTGCACAATTAGGCTTCAAAGTCCCTGTATCGCTCTCGCCAATGATGCTAGAGTGAGCATACTTACGGGATCATGTCGGGTTTCTAAATTCTTGCTAATCCCTCAAACGACATTAATACACTTCTCATTATGATTTGGACGGCATGAAAGCTTGGACACCTGACAGTGGTGCGAAACAGAAGCTAAACTGTCTGCAACATGTTGCGAGACTTTTTACGGTTATGGGTGAGACTCGTTCACGTATAAAAGTATCTCCAATCTCCGTACTTCAGTATGTGTTCCAGTCCATACTGTCTCAATCTACGCTGGGCATATATCAGTCTAAGAAGACGGTTTTGCCCACAAATTCTAATAATTATGATATTTGTTCCCTGACACGTACGCTGCTGCGCTCGACATTCCATGATATCTTCAATATGTCTAGTTTTAATAAATTGAATTGAAAAGTTATTGCATAACTCGAATGCTACGTTTAAATACTTTTTTGCATTTAATATAATAGATTTCTATTCGGCGTATGACTGCCTACGTAACCAGCTTTAAAAGCGGCCAAGTACGCAGAGAAATTACTTTGCAATGAAGCGGCCTAGCTGGGCTGATTTGCAAACCCTTTTTCTATTACTATTTGGAGATTCGGTAACACGCAAAGACCCTCACCAAACGCAAATCGTGGTCTAGATTTGGTTCTAGATGGTTGACGAAAGCAAAGAAGCCGGCAATGGCTCTTCCGGTCGCTTCCCGTTCGTATGGTAATTTGACCCACTGGGAATGGCAGCGCGCCCGAACGAGCGTGGAAAACGAGTGGCAGACTAACGGATCACGAACGCGCTCACGCTATTGGTCGCCCGAGGACGGGGCAGGCCTGGTGGGCTGTGGGTTATAGACGCTGGAAATTCCAATTCGCTAATTGTCTACCTACCACAGAATTGGCCAGCTGCTACGTTTTAAAGGCTGCCACGTCTTCTTGTTCCACTTTTAAAGACGGGCATATACCTTTATCCCAAAGTGCCCGGAGGAATGCGTATCTGGATTGTGAAACCTCAAAGTCGCCTTTCGTGAGGAGTAATAGGATCTGTAATCGAGACAGCGGGACAAGCAAGAGACGGAACGCACTGACTGAAAGCCTTTCATACGCTTTTGAATGGACATCATGAGGAGGTCGAATAATAGGCAAGGTCCGAAAGCGGATTTTCCTCTTGTAATTTCTAGGTCTTCGTCATACCTGCTCTTTTTTAACGCTTTTGTGCGGGAGTATTGCTTTGTACTATTTCTCATCTCTCATTTCGGTGACCTTTCTCTGGATTGGTTTAAAGGCATCCAATCGTTTGAAACGGAAATTACGACAACCAATAATCTTACCTCATGCAGCTACGGTTATCAGACTGTTCCAAGACGCACATGTGTTATCTACTTCAAATGCGTTTTTGGAGCACGCTGAGCGCGGCATGTCACAACTCATCATACCAAAAGAGGTCAGTCACTTTAAGTGAAAAGTTTGCGTTTAATGATTTGATAAAGCTGATTGAATATTTGTAATTATGTGGAAGTCTCGAATGGATCAACTGCCATCCACTGACGGTTTTGGACCATTGCGTATTTGCCATATGTGTTACGGACATACGCATACGGTGTTATTCACTTTCTTGGGTATGTTTTCCTCCGAAGTATGAGACCGATCGTTTAACAACAAATGCATCTAGAACTCAGCTGCTCAGTCTCCTTGAATGTGTGGTAATTTAAGTCTGGTTAATTTCAATGATGCTACTGCTAATAACTGAGTTTGATAACTATATTTTCATAGAGAAGCTTAAGCTCTTCAGGAAAACAGACTTGAACGATAGTATAGTGCTATTATAGTGATATTATAGTACTACTGGCCAAACAGCTAGCCAGACTGCCTACCGACGGACAAACGGAAGAGAAACACCAACAATTTGGCACTCCCTACCGTGCATAAACAATGTGTCCGAGGTTACAGAACGCATTGCGTCACATTAAGGCGTGGGCATTGCTCATTATCCGGTGGCTACCATGCGTAGCAGGATCATGAAAATGAAGGATCGGCTGGACGCAGGTGAACAGTCGGACTTAGTCTACCAAATCCCGTGCCATAACTGTCCCTGCCACTACAAAGGCCAAACAGGACGACGTCTCAGCTCACGAATACTTGAGCACAAACGTGGCGTTCGGAGAGGCGGCCCACTATCTCGAGTCGGCACTCACACGCTGGAGGAAGGCCATGCGTTCGACTTCCCCAACACGCGGATATTGGCGCGAGCCTGCAAGAAGACGGGGCGAGAACTGTTGGAGGCGTTGATGTCGGACACCAACTCTATCAACAGACGCATTGATTTGTCTGCGTGCTATCACGCACTTCGCCCACGCAACGAGGCGGCGCACCACGTCACCACGCCGGGGGACCACTATGGGCCGGGCAGCACAAACCAGACCTAGCCACGGACGTAGTCACCTGCCCCCCACCCGCCTTCACGGCACACCGATATAAGTGTTCACACGTTGCTGCACTTTATCAGTCTCTGATGATGAACTCCAGTTTAAGTTCGAAAGCTAAGGCCAATAGATCTACTGTCCCAGTGATCGTAGCTTCATCTTATTTTAGGCATGATCATATGGGAAAACACATTTAAAAAATGACGATTGTTGGGAAAAGGAGTCATCAGGTTTTTTCTTTGGACTTCAGATCCTCTGGAACCCAATAATATCCGCTAGGATCAGTCGGTATCTTTCGAGGAAGGACCGCTTAAATTGCAAGAACTTAATACCCACATGGGATCGACTGGCCACTCGAATTCTTGCATTAACCCCAGAGTCCTTGAGCAGGAAAACACAGTTAATTACCCTACTTCAAGATGCAACCCAGGGAGTCGAGATCTTTACTCTGGACTTTGCTTCGCACCGAGGAAAAAACGTAATCCAGTTTCTGTCTATCCTTTCCGAGCCCGGCAGTACTGGACTCTTCAATCTAACTACTTTGGACATCATGAAACAACCCATCAGCATTGAACAACTGAGGGAGCTCTTAGTTAACTACCCAATGCCCCGATTGCGCATACTCTCCTTGTCTATCGTTGTATGGAATGCCAGACCGATTGTCACTGAGTGCCTGAAATGCGAGCTAAGGCTGGAAGAAGTTGCTATCCGATTTTTTGGCGGCTTATCGCCGAAAGAAAAATTACTACTAATGCAGAGTTTTGGCAACCTACGCAGCATGTCTCTGGATGACTCATCTGACCGTCGGTACAGGTTACCCTGTCAGCGCAGGGACTGGGACCATTCTCAGGTCTGGATTCCACAGTGGACTTCTCTTCAGATTCATCACGACTCGGAACTGCTTGATCTGTTTCTGGGTGAAGGAAAGATTTCTACCGGACTCCCAGAGCTAACTCTACTGACAGAACCAGGTCACTTTTTCCCGAAGAGGTACATTACCAAGGCCTCCGTTGTACCCAGAACTATTAAATATCGTACGCTCAAAAAGCCCCAACTTCACATCGCACAATTTTGTAGAGCCTGCGTCCGTGCTTCGGACAAACGCGACATGCCCCGTTTACAATGCCCATTAACTGACGCGATTCTAGACGATGAGGCACCACTGAACCTCGTTGCCTGCTCTGTCATGTCTGTCGAGGACAACCGCGTCCTGCATCCCCTCAATCTCCATGATCTGTATGTTCACATAGGCCCTCCTCGAACGAGCTCATCCGCCACTTTACCCAACGCCTCCACCTCCTCCACGATCTCAACAAACAGAAGACAAGCTCCAGCAAGGGGTATGGTGGAAGCGCTAATTGAGCGTCGCTGCTCTGAGATCCGACGTCTCTCCATTCGGGTATGCAAACCCACAAGCGATGAGTGCAGGAGTAAGTACATTCGGGAACTTCCGTTACTCGCAAAAGACTATTTTCTCCCAATAATTGAGAAGTGTGGTTCAAATCTTCAATTTCTGGAAGTGTCAGCTGAGCTCATTACGGCCTGTTGCTCCAATGTGCTTACAACACGGAGGCTTCGTCGACTACAGGACAAGTGTCTGAATGTTCGAAAGGCGACAGTGATTGCCAGTGATGACGTGGTGTTCGAGCAACAACTCCGTCCTTCCGCAAAGAATATTTCCACCTACTTGAATCTCTTTCCGGCATTGAAAACAGTGCGTATCATCGCCATGGACATCTTCCACGATCGGACTATTCAGGAGATTTTGGCTAACTGCAGGCATCTCCGGCGTCTTTACATCTTCTCCCAGAATAGTCCTACCTTTGAATGCGCACCGTTACCATCACATGATGCCCTTGAACTTCTCTTTCTGGAATTAAATGGGCTTTCTGGGGAGGATCGTTGTGAGAAACTTTTGAATGAAACACTTTCGACTCTTCACTCGCCCAAATATATTCTACTTAAAATTGAGCACGGCAAATATCCCCGCGTAAAAACCTTAAAAGCTTTTTTCGCCAACAGGGCTGAACTGCGATGGTTGGTTGTAGTATTCAATAAATACGGCAAGGTGATTTTATGCCACGCAGACGCGGACAGAAGGGGCAATCCAGAGATTTTTAAAGATCCCACATTTCATCTGGGGACTCTGATTTATACTTATCCGGAACTCTATACTATATTTTGGAGTGAGTTTCAGAAGTTCTCTAACTGTGCCTTATACTAATACTAGTTTTGATTTGAGCAAACCACGTGTGACCGACCCTTGGTTTTCTGCCTTGTACATCTGGCGACATCTTGCCTAGGCATTGTTGTGTAGAACAATATTGTGTAATGTTAATTTTATGATGTAATAAAGCGCAAAAGTGCATACTTGGTGCCGAGGTTCTGTAACCTCGAGGAAAAGGAAAATAGCCTGCGGTTTCGATTTCAATTACAATTATTACCTTGAGGAATTGTTCTAAGTAATTCAGTAATTCAGTAATCCAGTAGGTTAAGGGGACCCCTAGAGTTTAAATATGTTCCATCTCATCGATAGTCGGCGAGGCCTAATTAAATTGATATCCGAGTCTTTTAGCCGCCGAGCATGATCACCACCATCAGCGCTCGTGTCGTACCCGTTTACGCCGCCAACCTGTATAATCCCACCTGTCATATGAACGCTAGCAAATGTGCATGGGAATGGTCGAACCTGACTGACCTGACTAAAAGTTGGAATACTGACGCCCGACTTTGCCTTTGGCCCCCATCATTTAGGAAGTTGGCGTCCTGGCGAGGTCCAATTCCTTAGTGTTACGGATCTCATCGGACAGAGCGTTAAACCAAAAAGTGTCAACGGAGCGCGTGCTTAAATGTCTTGATTAGGAACGCAACTGCCTGACGATGTCAGATTAGCCAGACTTCGTCATTTCTGTTCTCCTAACCTTTGTCACGAAGCGTGTTCTTTTGCATTTATGGGCAGCCAACTGGACTGCACTGTTCACATCCAGTCTTAAGGGTGCCGGCATCCATTATGTTGAACATGGATTATTTCTATCGAAATAAAAGGCCCCTCTTCAAAAAAGGTGGGTGCGCTTGGTGCGATAGTTACTCGATTGGGTGACATTCGAGTCTTTAATCGCCGCGAGGTCATCGCCCGTGCTGGACGTTGGCGTAATACTTGCTTGATTGTTTGACTCGCGGACAATAACGAGAAATAGTGTTAGTCTGCGTGCTCCCGCGTGACTGCTTACTCTACCCTGAATATGGGACGGGGAAATCATTGAACCTGTTTATACACTGGGGGCCAGGAATCATGACTCAAGCAGCTGACGACTCACGCGATTGTCACTCCCCGTGAGAAATTTGGCCTCATTGAACTTGAATTTGCGACCGGGTCTTGTCGAATGGACCGAGACTTCAGAGTTGGCACTATTCCTCCTCACTGCTGTCGCGTGTTTGGCGATTCGTGTCCGGAGCAGTCTTCCGGTTTACGCAAAGTAGTTGCTTTGCCCGCAATTGTATCACATTCGATAAACGACTCCAGACGTTTCTTCCCGTGGCATTGACTTTTTGCCCCATTATCTGGCACCTGGTAGTTGCCTCCGATCTCTGTGCAACTACAAGTGGTGCGAGCAGGCGGCTGATGGCCTCCGAGGAGTTTTTTTATTTACAGAAGCGCTCTCCAATATTTGGGACCGGTGCGATTTGGCCTCTAGATTCATTTGCATGCGCACTGGCTGACGAAGTTGCGCGGGTAGCTATTTGTTTCGAACACAGTCATAGGCATTTTTGTTCGTCAACCTTGTCTTCCGGTTCGTTGCATTACGCCTTTATACGCCAATACAGCACCTTTTCGCAACTGTATTTGTGGCTGACTGGGTGGTTGTTGCTGCTGAAGTTCTGTACTTGTGTGGTATTTTTCACTTTCTTCGATCACTTTGTTTTTAAGGCCATCAAAATCTTGGCAGCAGATAAGGACATGAAGGAATGCGAGCTTGTTGTTTTTTCCCTCCGTCTTAATCTAAACGTTTTAGAACACAACTTGCAGACGTTCTTTGAATGTCAGCACCTGAATGCGTTCGATGACGACCAGCCCAGAGTTTCAGGCTGTTATATTGGAAGACCAGTGATCCCAAACGTAAGCGGACCGCTTGGGCCACGAATCTCGAAATCGCCAAACCCGCTTGTGTGTTTTTCACCCGTTCGTAAACTGTTCCACGAAACCTGATGCAGTCCTGAGTCAGAACTTCGGGAGGTAAAGGACTTCGGCGTGTCGGAGACGATTCTCTAGAGGGTATGTAGAAGTATAAACTCTGGTTCCACTGAACTAGTGTGAATGAATGGCGTATCTGAAGAGATTTCTGTTCATTGTTTACGTATAGTGTGGTTTCTGAGTTAATACTCCTGCAGTTAGTGGCTGATAGTGCAAGGAAATTTGCCCAAAGCTGCAGCTTTTTTGAAGATTTAAATTACTCGTTGCCATCTGCGGGATATCGGCGGAATGTTTACATCTCCGGATTTTGCAGTTTAGAATACAGACCGAAGAACTGTATATCTTTCCTTAAATGCACTAGCATAACTGAGTGGATGGTCAATGAGTGAGGCACGACTTGGCTGTGTGAAAGGAAATGAGAGGTATTTGGGAACTGATTACATCGCGCAAACGAAAAGCCTCAGGATATATCCGCAAACCTTCCTCTTTTGCCAAGATAAACTTTCGATATTACAGCCAAGGATGACTCATAAATTAGTAATCCTCTATTCAGCGAGTATGTTACTGACATCCATATGCAACGTGCACCGATACTGATAGGTGTCCCAAGTTCATCAAAAATGCAGAATAACTCTGAAATAAACCCCAGTTAACAAATTTAAAAGTAGAAAAAACGATCAAATAGATTTATCGGGAAGAGAGAAAATACGATAGATGTGCAGTTGCGGACAAAGGCAACTAAGTCGGAAAAACCAGTGATCGCTCCGGACACGAGGAGCTGAACGCGCAGCGGCAGTAAGGAGGAATGAGGCTAACTCTCAAGTAGCGGCTCATTCGACAGAATGTATTGTATTCTGTTTGACGAGGTCAACATTCTCGCAGGAGGTGACAACCACGTGAGCCGTGAGTCGCTTGAGTCGTGGTTCTCCGGCTCTCAGCCAATCTACAGGCCCAATGACCTTCCTGTCCCCTATTCTGTACCGAGTCTCTGCCTGGGCAGAGTCTTTAGTTATGCGTAGGGGCGTGAGCTATAGCCAATTCCACTGACAGCGAGCAAAATTGTCAGGTAATTATTACACCACAAATCCACAATGGGGATTACATTTTAGCAATTAAGAACTCGGGTGCGGTTTAACAAGCCGTCGTTGTATTACTTACGACCCCCAAGGATGAACGCGGCAGTTGCCAGCTATAGTCGACATGTTATTGAGTGTTAACCGCGACCTATCAACACAGTACTCATTATGCCTCCATTACCCTTACCTGCGACTCTCTCTGATGATGGGTTCGGGTGAGAATCCGAAAAGTCAGACTGGTAAATCTCTTGTGCCAGTGACCGCATCCTCTTCCGAGCCGCTTCCTGGAACTCGTCTCTTCACCTCTGACGCTTGGTGCGGTAGTTATTCGATTGGGTGACATTCGAGTCTTTAATCGCCGCGAGGTCATCGCCCGTGTTGGGCGTTGGCGTGATACTTGCTTGATTGTTTGTCTCACAGACAGGCACGAGAAATGGTGTTAGTCTGCTTACTCCCCGCGTGACTACTTACTCTGCCCTGAATATGGGACGAGGAAATCATTGAACTTGTTTATACACTGGAGGCCAGGAACCACGACCCAAGCAGCTGACGACTCACGCGATTGTCCCTCCTCGTCAGAAGTTTGGCCTCATCGAACTTGAATGAACTGCGACTTCACAGTTGGCGCCATTTCTCCTCACTGCTGTCGCGTGTACGGCGATTCGTGTCCGGAGCAGTCTTCCAGTTTGTGCAAAGTGTTTGCTTTGCCCGCAATTGTATCACATTCGATAAACGACTCCAGGCGTTTCCTCCCGTGGCAAAGGGTTTTTAGCCCCACTGTCTGGCACCTGGTGGTTGCCTCCGATTTATGTGCAACTCCAAATGGTGCGAGAAGGCGGCTGATGGCCTCCGAGAAGTTCTTAATTTACGGAAGCCTCCAGAATCATTTGCATGCCCACTGGCTGACGAAGTTGCGCACGTCGCCATTTGTTTTGAGCCCAGTCAAAGGTATTGTAGTTCGACAACCTTGACTTCCGGTTTGTAGCATTACGCCTTTATACGCCAATACAACATCCTTACGCAACTGTATTTGTGGCTGACTGGGTGGTTGTTGCTGTTGCTGCTGCTGAAGTTCAGTACTTTTGTGGTATTTGTCGATTTCCCGATCACTTTGGTTTTAAGGTTAGCACAATCTTTGCGACGGTTATTCCGCTGTGGATGATGGACTTCGACCTAAGTTCTCGTATCAGCCTACCTCTATAAGTTCCAAATAGAATGATTTACTCCAAATTAAATATTAATTTCTGAGAATGGTAAAAAGCTGTGGAGTCTTACGTTATCTACTTGGACTTCGGAAGACGGCAGTGATTGCCGACGGTGGTCTGGTGGGACGACATCTACCTCCATCCACGAAGAATATATCCACCTACTTGCTTCTCTTTCCCGCAATGAAAGAATTGTGTATTATCGCTATAGACAGCTTCAGTGAACGGAAAATTCAAGAGATTCTGGTTAACTGCGGTCATATTCAACGACTTCATATTTCCTCCCAAAAACCCCTCCATCTCGACTCTGCCGCATTTCAACCACGTAATGCCCCAGAGTTTCGTCTCCTCGAGTTAGATGGTGTTTCGGTTGTTGACCGTTTTAAGACGCTTGCGAACATTTACTCATCCAGATGCGTACTGCTTAGGGTTGATAGTGGAAGATATCTTCACGAAAATACACTGCATGCATTATTCTCCAACAGGAATGAGCTGCGGTAGTTGGTTGGGACGTTTAACAAATAATACAAGGTACTCTTGTGTTCTGCAGACGAGAACATGATGTAGATCAAAGCCAGCAATATTTAAGGATTCAAAATTTATTTGCTCCAAGTGTGAAAAATGTGGAGGTTCCGGTGGGATTGAAACCCACAAGAGCAAGGACAAATCTTGACTACGGCCAACGTTATAATCACCTGAGCTACGAGGCCCCACCGGCAGCTATGAGGTTAATCGCATTCGGGTCGAGTTACCCGCCCCGCCTACTGCAACATATGGAATCCACCAATTCTGGTATAGCAGGCTGACTGCTCAAGCAGGATTTCCTAAGCAATCAGCTCAGAATCCACCAGATGACTAGCAGATCAGGTTAATTGTTTGGGAACTCCTACTTGGACAGTCAGCTTACTGTGTCCCCATTGGCGGATTTCATATATCGCAGTTTTTTATTCTAACCAAATCTTCACAATTACATCCGACTTTTTACAACGTCGCAGAGGAGGGAAATCATCTTCGTCCGAGATTTCAATTATTATTGTTCAATTGGCCAAATAATAAAATAATCTGTAGACTGAAACAACACCGGCAGACTAAATAAGCTATCTGTTATTGGATGTCGTAGATGTCCGCCTCTTTTCGCTAGCCAAGCATGGCAACCGTCTCCAGCATGAAGTTGATGCAGTTGATCGCATCCAACAGAGCATGATATGGAAGTGTCAACTCCGAAGTGTCAACTAGACCCGGATTAAAGCGCCTAGAGTGCAGTTTTTCGCACGGCCGGGAAGAAGTTCATTCAAAGCCTGCGTCCTAGAGTGACTGAAATATCTTTGGGATTAGACTGATCGAGGAATCATATTAAAACCATGCTTAAGTTACATTTCTAATCGAAAACACATTCCGAAATTTCGATTAACCTTTCATGAGATTGAATAGCTACGGTACACTCACTTCTCCTTTAGAATGTTGAATGACAAAACTAGCGTTTATTTCACAAGATCGCATGCATAAAATGTAACTACTTCGCCCGTGAAGCAGGAGCGGCAACGACGCGCTGAAGGGCATCAAAATGAATAAAGAAAGTCAATCGTCATTTCTGCCGCCCATTTTGTGCCCTGGGGCCCGTGCTTAGACTGGTAACTGCCTGAAATTAGGACGTTTTTGGACAAGGTATGTGACATACTATTCGGTTATGTAGACGGCATGTTTCGTTACTTTAGCCCAGCATCTAGGCGTTGATCTCATCATTCTTTACTGAACTAGTCTTCGTGCATCATCCGTGTTCGAGGATAATTTCTGCTAATCCCGTCACCATCGCGTTTATCCATATGGCTGCCGTTCAAACGTCTAATAGACGGCAGACTACTGACTAGGGAGGCTGTGGGTTTCCCACAATGCGTAATTCACTTCGGCCTTTCGATCTGGAGCCACTTTCCAAATGATTTGCGGCTGTATATGTTCCCCACGGGTAACTTGTGAGTGTGAACCTGGTAATTAAATGCTCAATCCCGTCATCTTTTCTCCACATCCACCAAGTAATCCTAAATTTGCAAATATACCATCAGCGTCAGAGGATTAATGAAATCTAAGGTCACCGTTTGCACGTATGGCATATCCGTATCCTTTTGTCTTTAAGCTTGTATGGTGCTTGTTTTTAATTGAATCAGTGGAGACAAGGAAATTCGGGATTTGGTTTCCACAATTTTTAAGTATATCTTCACGTTTTGCAAAGATACCATCTGCTTCAACTGAGTAATAAAAATCTAAGGTCACTGTCTGCTCGTATGATATATCGGTGTCGTTTTCTCTTTAAACTTGGATGGTGCACCTCTTTTACTCGATCGAGTTTACGCGCAGGTGTTGTTGCCCCTGAGTTACTTTCATCAGGCACCACAGTTTCCTAGTATACCGTCAGCGCTTTTTATGATATTACGGCCTCAGACATTAAGGACCACAATCAAGGGTGTTTGCCAAAACAACGCGCTCCTTGCAAGGTGCGGTCACGATTGCCGCAAAATATTTCCTGGCAGTTCGTAAGTGAGCGCAGATCCGGAAGAATGAGATTTAACGACTGCGAATTGAAATCTCCAGTACTCACTAACTGAGGGATAACCTGCGAATCTATCGTAGACATCGGATCTTCATTTTCTCTACTGCGTTTCCAGAGAAAGGCACTAGCTGTACATACACAGTCCAACCAGCGCTCTTGACGATCCAATTCCTTGACTTTACCGAACTTAACAGGATTTCAACTGTCACATGCTAAAAGTGGTATTGCAACCAGTCTTATATTTAATACTCTATAGTGACTTCGATACTTCATCCGGGTTATTCACAATGCAGAGCTGTGTGTGTATTTCTTTTGTCATCTCCGGCACCAGACGCAGCATCAAACTTGATATTCCAACTTCCCCTAATATGTTACCTCTCTCGGCCCTGGCAGAAACACTGACGGATACGATGGGGTGTAGAATCCACGATTGATGTGAGCTAGCCTGTGAACCGTGTCATACGATAAGTGGTGGTAAGGGGGGATTTGCGGGTTGGACAACACATGGGACGGAGAGCAAAAATACACAGAAAATGACTAAATTTCTGCCGATAGTCTTATCGCACGCTGTCATTTGGCAAAGAACGTGAGCGCGATATTTAAAAAATAAACAAAAAAACCATTTTTCAATAAATCACGGACATTGAATGAAGCGTCGCTGGTAAGGTTGCATTTAATCAGGAAGGGAGGGAAATTTCAAAGAATTGGAACGGTGAATACTAGGCAATGTTTACAGTCACACTGAATTTTAGGGTGTACGTTTGTAGTTTTCATCTATTTGCGCGTCCTAAACCCTATACTTACCCCACTGAGCGTGGCAAGTTTTTAGTCAGCTGCTTTAGATTCGAATCCGCATAATCTCTTTGTGAGAATCTAATTGCTGATTGAAGCTCAGATTTCCTTGACTGACGCAGTCCTACATTGACCACTAAAAACTTCCATCACGACTAATTTGGAGTTCAATTTCGCAACCAGTCGATCTTTCCAAGAAGTCTTCCTTCAGCTGTTGCGCAGAACATCGTACAAATTACGTAACTCCTGCGCAGACTGGTTGCGAAAATATCCAATCAGTTTACAGACAGTAACGGCTCGACGAGTCACGCTGTGCTTCCAACGGCAACTGAATACAGTCTGTTTGGGCGTCTCTGGTAAATATGCTGAGCAGATCGGTGTCAATTAGAAAAAGCCTGCCGTGACACAACTAAACTGACCACTGAGGGTAACTCGGTTAAAGGGATAAACAAAGTGGATTGTGATAGGTGTGAAAGTTGAGAAACTGTTTTGTTCAATGTTCCATTGAGATGACCAATCTAGGTAATAAGCGGAAACCCACAGTCTGGTTTCTTTGAACTAAAGTGACTGACTGATGTGTCTGTGTAGGCTTCCTCTAATTCATGTGCGTCTCGTGACTTCTAAGACGGGTTTCTAGTGCATTGACAGTCTTCAGTCCTTGACGCGGCAAAATTTGTGTAAAATAATAGGCCTGCTGTACTCTGGCTGTAAACTTTGAAGAAAGCATCGCCATCAACTGCGGATTACTGGCAGTTATGGATATAGATTTTCAAATTAGAGAGCCATACACCATTTTTCAGGAAGCTAGCGAAAGTGCGTGCATCTTGTTCGAACGGAATTATATATATGTATATATAGCAGCGAGGAGGGGCGACAGAGAATGCGGGTAGATTGATACAGTACTGTTTCGGATTTATTTTGCCTTCATTCAGCCAATCGTAACCCTGGCCAGCAGCTGGGACCAGAAACAGGCGCATAGACGAAACTGGCGTAGTTGGTCCACCACTTGGGTCTACCAGATGGGTCATAAGCACTTCATGTAACCGAAGTTCATCAGTGCCTCGCGACCTGCCATCCTCTGTCGCTGCAGATCGGGAGTATATACATATATATATTCACCTGGCAGACCCTACCTTACGTGACAAATGTATCTCAATGGTAGGGTGTGGTTGGCTGACAACCACTAATAAGCCAGAAATGGCCATTCCAGTCTCCCTTGTCTTTGTCGGTAATACCATTCTGCCCATATCATGCGCCGCTGTGCGGCTGCTGGTTGGGAACGGAGGCGGGGGTTGTGGCAGTAATGATGGCTGGGGATGCCGGGCGTCGGAAACGGTGTCCATACATTCAAATCGATGTATAATAATAAAACGGAATTCAGGTATCCATTGTTGAGGTTCGTACGTCTTTCATTATTACCTTATTCTGTCAATAGTGACGTTTATACACCGAAATCTGTTTTGGCTTATACGCGTGAATCAATTTACCAAGAATTCTACACGTATTATACTGAGCAATGTGCTAAGCTGTCACTTGGAGCCGAATCCCCATGTCGGCGTCGCTCTCTCCTTCATCTACCGCACACCAGTCGTCTTTTCGAGTCCGTCAACCAGTTGGCCTTAGGACTGGGCTTAGTGGCCGACAGAACCGCGTGAGTGTGCCTACGTATATCACGCACGGATTGGTCGCGCATTAGACTGTGCCAGGGAAGAGGCTCTTGAACTGCGACATAGGTGACGATTGTGTGCTTGTAGTCAGTGATGTTGGGCGGGTTTGTGTGGGGTGTCCGGACTGGTGGAGATATTCGCGGTAATACGGTTCTAACTAGGGTTATTTCCGCACACATACGTGGAGGCACATATGGCTGAGTAGGTCCATGCGGTGATTGGATGTAAATGGGCAGTGATTTGCCCAGTCTCAGTACGATGGATCGGCAAGGCCGATGTGTGGTGTAAAGGTGCATAAGCAAGGCGGACAGGTTGGGATCGAAACCGCACTGCTAGTGCTTGGAACAGAGGTGGTGGCGGTGGTGACGGATTGCAGGGCATCGCGAGTGGGCTCACCGGTGGTGGAGATGGGAACGGTGGCGGGGGTTGCGACAGTAATGATGGATGGGGATGCTGGGCGTCGGTAGCCGCGTCCGTACATTCAAATCAATGTATAATAATAAAAAGGAAGGCTACTTGCAAGTTTATTTCTCATATTAAACTAGGGCTTGCATAGAAAGCGCTTATGAAATTGCTGAAATTCACTCCAAAATATGTTGTAAAGCTCTGGATAGGCAAGAATAAGGCTGCACAAGTAGGTAGTGCGGCATTTAACAATTTCTGGTTCTGCAGCACAGCTCTCGTTTGCATGACATAAGAGTGTTTTGCGGTGTCTGTTGAAAACTACAACCAACCACCGCAATTCAGACCTGTCGGAGAAAAAGGCTCTCAAGGTCTTCTTGAACGGATATCTTCCACGATCAACCTTAATCAGGATGTATCTGGGCGAGTGAAGTTGCGAAAGTGTTTCCTTCAAAAGTATTTCAAAACGATCCTTCACATCAAATCCTTTCAAATCCATGAAGAGCAGCTCGAGGGCATTATGCGACGGAAGCGAAGCAAAGTCAAACGTAAGATTCCTCAGGGAGTATATGTAGAGACGCCGAAGATGACCACAGGTAGTCAGGATCTCTGGAATAATCTGTTCAGTGAAGATGTCTACGGCAACAATACGCACTTCCTTCAGCGCCGGAAAGAGACTCAAGTAGGTGGAAATATTCTTCGCGGATGGACGCAGTTGTCGCTCGACCAGATCACCCCCGGCAATCACAGTCACCTTTCGAACATTTAAGCACTTGTCTTGCAGTCGGAGAAGCCGCCTTGTTGTTAGCACATCGGAGCAACAGGCTGTGATGAGCTCAGCGGACACTTCCAGAGATTGAAGATTTGGACCACACTTCTCAATAATTGGGAGGAAACAATCTCTCGCGAGAGACGGCATCTCCTGGACGTAGTTCCCTTTACGCGCATCATTTCCAGGCTTGCACAAACGAATGCATAGACGTCGGATTTCAGAGCAGCGATGTTGAATCAGGGTTTCCACATTACCCCTTACTGGTGCTTGCCATCTACTTACAGAAGACGCTAGGGAGGGAGAGGAATTCGTCACAGTTGTGGATGAGCTCGTTCCAGGAGGACTTATATGAAGGTACAAGTCATGTAGGTTGATGGGATGAAGGAGGCAATCGTCCTCGACAGTCATGAGAGAGCAGGCAACGAAGTTCACTGGTGACTCATCGTCATGAGCAATGCCAGTTGATGGGCACTGTAGGCTTGGCATGTTGCGTCTGTTCTTCACGCTGACACAGTCTCTGCAAAATTGGAGGGTATGGAACTGGGGTTTGTTAAGCGTATGATATTTGACAATCCTGGGTATCACGTAGAATTCCGTAATGTACCTCTTTGGGAAGAAGTGGCCTGGTTCTGTCAATATGGTCAATTCTGAGAGTTCATAATCAGACCAACTTTTACCCAGGAACAAATCGAGTAGTTCTGATTTGTGGTGAATCTGAAGAGAGGTCCATTGTGGAATGCGAGTCTGATAACCTTCCCAGACTCTGCGCCAGCCGCTAATCCGGTATCGATCGATGTGGGAGTCGTCCAGGGAAAGCCTGCGTAAGTCGCCAAAGCTCTGGATTAACAGCAGCAATTCGCACGACGACAGACCTCCAAAAAATCGGATAGCAACTTCCTCCAGCTTGAGCTCAGATTTCAAGCACTCAGTGATCGGTGGTCTGACGTCACTTACAATGACAGAGAGAGAAAGATTGCGTAAGCGAGGCATTGGACACTCAGACAGGAGCACACCCAATTGTCCAGGGCTGATTGGTTGTTTCATGGTGTCCAAAGTAGTCAGATTAATGAGTCCAGTACCACTGGGGCTGGAAAGGGTGGATAAAATTTGAATGACGTTTTTTCCACGACGGTCAGCAAAATTCAGAGTGACGATCTCGACTCCTTGGGGCGCATCTTGAAGTGTGTCAAGCAGTTGCACTTGCCTAATGCAGACATCTGGCGTTAGTCCAAGGACTCGAGTGGTCAGGAGGTCCCATGTGGATATAAGGCTCTGGCAATTTAGACGGTCCTTCCTCGACAGATACCGACTAATCCCGGCAGACAGTATTGGATTCCAGAGGATCTAAACTCCAAACAGAAAATGGAAGACTGAGCTTATAAATAACAGTCACTTTTACGCTATACTTCCACCTACCATCATTTTATTTCCATGAGGCAGTTAGGTGAATTAGAGGGGGTGTGGCATTTAAAAGAAAATTTTACTACTGATTGCAATTAATAAGATGCAACTTATCAAGTGTTCAGTGCGAGACTGAGCAGTTGAGCTATATGTGCACTTGCTCATAAACAGCCAGTCGCGTACTCCGAAGCAAAACATGCCTAAAAAGTGGATATTACAGCATCTGTCGCCCCACAGCACTTATGTCATGCTAAATGCTGCAAAATTGACAATGGGGAGGGGCTGTTGATATCAGGCAGACTTTCATCCAACTACAAATATTCAATCGGATTTAGTGGATCACTAAAGGCAGGCTGTTCTTTTAAAAGGACTGACCTCGTCTGGTATCACGAGTTGCGACATATCCTGCTCTCCTTGGTCTCCAAAAGATCGTCTAATGCGCGTCTCGGAAATAGAAACAACCGTGTCTGTAGGCATTGAGATTATTGGTCCACCTATACATCTTTCTCTTAACTGATTGGATGTATTTAAACCAATCGCGACAAAGTCCACTGGACTGAATCCGGATAGTCGTGGCAAAGCAGTAAAAGGCAAATCTGACCAAAATAGAGGTTCGATGTAGAGTTGGAGAGAATCAAGGGGGAATGGGGAGTCGCTTGCTCAGCGCTGTGATCGCCAAATCTTAATCGGATCTTCCTTTGGTCTCGACAACAGAAGTCCCTAAAAGTGCGTTCTACGAAACCCTACTGATCGCCAAATGTCAATCCATAGAAAAAGTCTTCTTTGCCCTATGTCGGAGGCTTCAATACAGTCCCCGCAGTCCCCTACATTACGAACTTCTAACAACGATTTCTCATTGTCGTTTAAAAAAAGCCATCTTGTATTTTGATTAAGGAGGATGCTAAAAAGCATGTTCTTCATTATGGATCTAAATATGCAGCATGTTAGGTAACCTATTGAGCATGGCACTTGTAGCGAACACTCACTCCCATTCATTAAACGTCAATACTCTGCTGCACTCTGTGAGCCTTTCCAATCACCACCTGCATTTGGGTGGCGACTTTGGTGACCAAATCCGACTATCTTTGTGACTACGGGAAAATATGTGAAGTAACTGGGTTGTTTGTTGATCTTGGCCAAATGGCCATTGTTTTGAAAAAAAGTAATCTTTTCAGCCCTGCAAGGTCTGTTTACATTCTGCCAGATGAAATTATGACTGAAGAATTTGTTCTCTCTGCTACTGGTACATTCGTGCTGGAGTTGCATTCACTGGACGAAAACGAGACAGACAGTACGGATGTTACGCAGCCGACACGAAATGACAAACACTGCAGCATTGATCAAATGCATTTTGGGGTGAGGGACAGTGCCCCGGACAATCCTGTTTTGTGCACGACAGGGCTACTAAAATAAGTTTACGTAGAGTGGCAAAATGCTGGATTTAAAAGATTCGAGAATATGAGAGTTTGAATTAGGGCTCATCTATTAGTAAGCGAGGACTCAGCATATCAGATCTAATTTGATTGTCGCTCGGCTTTCTTCTAAGAGCTTACATACTTTGGCGCACGATGAGCCGTCGCTATTCATATACATTTCGAGGGATGTTCCGCAGGCTCTACCTTAAATTTAGTCATTCTGATGTTGTCAGTGCAGGTGTCCGTGCTTTTAACAAAATTCCTGTCCACAGTATGGTTGCAGTGCTTACAAGGTGCAAATTACACTAGCAGCTTTGCAGGTGTGAATGCCCTGCCATTAGTCCGCCGAGATTGATAGTATTCGACCCAGACGACCACATATTTTTTAGAGCAGAACATGACATTTTGTACTCCGAAGTGCTGACTCTAAATCACACCGTCAGAGTGCTGAAGATGGGGAACCGGGCAACAGTCGTGGGTGGTGGCGTTGTTTGAGGTTGGATATCCACCGCAGGGGCGCCAGTTTCCAGGGCTAATCTTAAGGCAGCCAGGTGTGCAGGTGCGAACTGGCGAGCCGAGAAAATTCTGGAGGCCGACTGGTGCGTTATGTGAGGAAGCACGTCGCGCGGTGGGGTAGGGGCACTGAATTTGGGACGCATGACATCGGGTTGATTGGCGAGGAGGTGGTGAAATGGACTAGTCGGGTTGGGGTCGAGGGCGCCAAGCTGAGGAGACGCCTAAGAGGAAGGTGTATCTGCACCCGGACATTGAAAATGGTAGTCTGACAATACGGACTGGACTACTGACAGTCGAATAGAAGACGACAATAAATTCTGCACCGAAAATGGGAACACGGGATACCAGCGACTGCAGGAATAAGGGTAAAGGTCAATGGAGTCACCGATGGTCGACTGCTACTGGAGGAATGTGGCTGATCCGCGCACTTGTAATGACGAAGAAACGATTGTCACAGACTCAAGAATGACGACTGACAATGGAACTGTCCGAGGATTGGTTGTCCTGACCTCCGGCTTGGCTCGATTTATTACTTGGTCCTGCTTATAAATGAAAGAGCAGGGACAAAGCGGTAATTGGCTTTGGCGCCATATGTGGTACGATAACAGCAAGTGATGGCTGTGCTGTGGAGATGAGGCAATAGGCTGTACCTACCGGGGAGATGTATTCGGAATAGCCACTGATACTGAAGGGAATCTACATCCTTGGGAGGCTTCAACACTTGCGACTTTGAATCCGAAAAAGCAGTCGGAGGAGATGCTGAGGAATGTGAATTTGGGGCGAATGAGCGTGTGGCGAATACGTGCACCTCCCTCAGGTCTTGCGATCGGCACGGACTATTTGCAGAGGCCATTCCTGAACTGACAATAATGGTGTCTACTTCCAACATGCAATCGTGGTCTGAACAATCGAAAGCTGATGCTCAATTAAATACGAGGATTTCAGTGACACTCATTCTTTCAGATATTTTTCGCTAAAATTCATATAGCGGTACATAACCCCCAATTCTAGTACTGGAATAAACAATGCGTCGAAAAAAATCTTGGTGGCCAACTGAAGCAAGCCTTTAACATGGACATAGTCCATATTCGGGGTAAAAACACACTTCGTCCAAGCTATCTCAATACATTGTTGCCTTCTCATTGGGATGGAGATGACGCTTAGGACGAGGCTAAAGGTTCTCCGACAAAGCTTGAAACAGTAGGGTTTAGTGACGATCCCATGACTGCCAGTCATGAGTCCATTAGGTTCTGCGACCGTTACTTATGTCGACTGCGCATTTACCACGGTGTCAAAACACAATCAACTCCATAGTGTCAAGAGACTATCCATTAACTGTGATTCAGTTAAACTGGTCTCTGTTCGCATCATTTGGCGGACGTGCCGGCAATCCATAACCCAAATATGAAATATTGAATATCTGGGTGATGATTGCAGAAATACGGAATTCATTGCCAGTGTTGAAATCCTCGGTGAGTTAGTATAACTATGAACTAGCTGGTGCACAAGTCACCATGCCTGTTGCACTTTTGTCTGGAGCACACAGTGGACATCTTCAGCAACGACGGTCGAACTTTCATATTGGAGAGTAGACATCCCAGAAATATAATAAGGAAGATAGATATACCTATGTAGAATAGCATAGCCGACAAAGACATGGGAGACTGGAATGGCCATTAAAGGCTCATTAGCCTTCATTAGCCGGTCACACCCTGCCATGAAG
The DNA here is from genome assembly GCA_902702965.1 of Spirometra erinaceieuropaei. NCBI lineage: Eukaryota > Metazoa > Platyhelminthes > Cestoda > Diphyllobothriidea > Diphyllobothriidae > Spirometra > Spirometra erinaceieuropaei. Next base: position 790,630 of record CACRXP010000001.1, read on the forward strand.
TTTGCGGTACGTGGGACTCGATCCTGCGATCTGTTTGCTAGAGGCAAACGCCTCTAACCGCTGAGTCGAGGGCTCGTTTTCTTGTGTATTTCGATATATATATATATAGGCAGAATGATATTACCGACAAAGACAAGGGAGACTGGAATGGCCATTTCTGGCTTATTAGCCGTCGGCAGCCAGCCATACCCAAGCCCGAAGTGTGGAACACCCGAGCCTCGAACTCGCGATCTGTTGGTTTAGAAGTCAACGCCTCTACTCACCGGGCCACGAGCCCGTTGCCTTGTCGGTTTTCGATGGGGAATATACAGTGTTAGGGGGCGCTCACCGATCGTTCATACGGAACTCACTCGTTCCGTTGTGCCTTATGGACTCTCTCTCGAGCCCAACCAGCAGCCGCACAGCGGCGCATGATATATAGGCAGAATGATATTACCGACAAAGACAAGGGAGACTGGAATGGCCATTTCTGGCTTATTAGCCGTCGGCAGCCAGCCATACCCAAGCCCGAAATGTGGAACACCCGAGCCTCGAACTCGCGACCTGTTGGTGTAGAAGTCAACGCCTCTACTCACCGGGCCACGAGCCCGTTGCCTTGTCGGTTTTCGATCGGGAATATACAGTGTTAGGGGGCGCTCACCGATCGCTCATACGGAACCCACTCGTTCCGTTGTTGGTTTTAGACTGAGTCTTGCAAAAGGAGTCCATGATTGGTTAAGGTTGTCATCTCGGGATTGGCTGAATCAGTTTGAATCTGTCCTTAAAAATTTTGTACGTGGCATCTAAATCGATATGCCCCTTGATGCATGCCTCATCTGAGTGCATTGCCTCCAGGAATTCGCGGCCGTTTCTTGTTTGGCAGGCGCCAACAATGCGAGTGTTCTACCATGCGAATTTATGCCCAGTGTTTAGTGTGTGCATGGCCACCTGGGATAGATGGTCGCGTCTCTTCACCGCTAACTGATGCTCATGTATACGGGTTGAGACAGATTTCCCAGTTTGGCCACAATAAACGGCATCACAACTAGAACACGGGATTTTATAGACAGCACCTTTTCTTTCGAGGTAGCCGACCCTGTCCTTAGGGTGCACAAGCTGTGTGCGTAAGGTAGTTGCCGGCTGGTGTGCTACGTTTATCTGGTACTTTTTCAATTGTCTTTCGACAAGTTCAGATACATTCTTGACGTATGGGAGAGTTCGCCATGTGGTTGGTTTTGGTGCCTGAGTGGCCGTACCATTGGAAATACTTTTTCCCTTGAGTTGCTGGTGCCTCATGCATTGACGTATAAAGTCATGCGCGTACCCATTTTGGGTGAACAGTTTGTAGAGGTATTTCATTTCTGCTCGATAACTTGTTTCGTCAGAGCAGTGGGTTTCGGCTCGATTCAGAAGGCTGTAGACTGTGCTCCGTTTGTGAGAGACAGGGTGGTTACTCTCAAAGTGTAGGATGACCTCTGAATACGCCTCTTTGCGATAAACTGATGTCTGGAGTGATCCATCGGTTTTTCGACGAACAAGGACATCCAGGAATGGGAGTTGTCCATCAACCTCTGTTTCCAAAGTAAATGTAATTCCTGGAAATATGGAGTTAATATTGGTATGGAGCAGATTCAACTGATCTTTCTTGACGATGACAAAAGTGTCATCTACGTATCGCAGCCAAAGTTTTGGATTGACTGTGGGAAGGGCTATGCTCTCTAATTTCTGCAGTAATGCTTCTGCCAGGAAACCGGATATTGGTGAACCCATGGGAGCAACTTTTAATTGCCGGTGGCATTGATTTGAGAAGGAAAAATTTGTCTCCAGACAGAGATCAAGGAGTTGAAGTAAAGCCTCTGGAGGCACCTCAGAAGTATATGTTTGAAGGAGTTCTTCGGTGCAGCTTTTTGCTAAATCTAGCGGAATCGAAGGGAAGAGCGAGACCACATCAAATGACACCATAATCTCGTCACATGTGATGTTGACACCGTTTAATTTGTTTAGAAACTCTTTTGAATCCTGAATGGAGTTCTCGGAGTTCTTCGTTAGTGGATGTAGTTGGCGAAATAGCCATCTCGAGATCTTATAGTTGGGCGCACCGATTAGGGAGACTATCGGTCGCAGCGGAATATCAGTTTTATGAATTTTGAGAAGACCATATATCTTGGCAATTGTTAGTTCATCCTGTTTTAAAGACTTGGCAAGAACTCCTGTAATTAATTTCCTACCCGAAAGGCGTTTCAGTGTTTTTTCAATATGTCAGTTTTGCGATTTCGTGGGGTCGGCAGCTAGAAGTTCGTATGTTGAATCATCTTTTAAGAGTGACATCATTTTGTCTGTGTAGTCTGTTTTGTTAAAAACAGTGGTGGCACCTCCTTTGTCGGCAGGTAGAATGATGATGTCTTCGTCTTGTTTTAGAGCATTAAGGGCTTTCGTTTAATCGTAAGATGGCGTTGAGAACCTTTTTCGGTTCTTCAATGCCTGTACAGTGCTGCTGCGTATGGTGAATTGTTCTTCTTCTGCAAGATTGGTTGATGATATGATTGATTCGAGGTTGACAAGGAAGTCCAAGTAGTTGGAGTCAGATGGATTGTACTTCATTCCTTTGCACAGCACATTTTCCTTTGTTGCCGTTAGGATCCTAGCGGATAGGTTTACGACCTTCCTTGGACATGTAGAATTAGAACAACCTTTACAAGAAATAATTGCCTAATTTTTGTCCAAGGTGCTCCTCTTTTTTATCCGTTCTAGTTCTGCGAAATGTATAATGGTTACCTGTAGGATCTCAAACAAGCGAATAGGCAGTTGCTCATGGCAAAATTGCATGAAGTGTAATTTTTGCTCTTTGAATTTGCGAAGTCGGTGATGCGCATCAGTTACAAAGGCTCTTTGGGAAAGAAAAACAAGTTTTATTGCTTATCCAAAAAGGGCCGTGAATTTTAAGAGGCCATCCATTCTGATAGCGCATGCATCAATCGACAC
>CACRXP010000001.1:793984-848776 GCA_902702965.1 Spirometra erinaceieuropaei
TCTGTTAAAGAGATAAACAAAATGGCTTGCGATGGGTGTGGAAGTTAAGGAACTGTTTTGTTCAATGATCCTTTGAGAATACCAATTTAGCTAATAGGCGGAAACCCGCAGTCTGGTTTCCTGGAACCAAGGTGACTGACTGATGTGTCTGTGTGGGCTTCCTCTCAATCATACCCGCCTTCTGACTATTAAGACTTGTTTCTGGTGCAGTGTCAGTTTTCATTCCATGACGCGGGAAAATAAGTGAAAAATTGTAGGCCTTCTAGACGCTCACTGTGAGCTTTGAAGAAAGCTTTGCTATCTACTGCGGAGTACTGACAGTTACCGGTCTAGATTTTCAAACTAGGGAGTCGTGCAACATTTTTACGAATGTAACAATAGTGTGCGCATATACATATACATATAGGCAGACTGGCATTACCGACATAGACAAGGGAGACTGGAATGGCCATTTCTGGCTTATTAGCCGTCGTCAGCCAGTCATACCCAAGCCCGAAGTGTGGAACACCCGAGCTTCGAACACGCGACCTGTTAGTTAGAAGTCCCCGCCTCTAACCACTGCGCCACGAGCCCCTTACCCTGTCTGCTATCAATCGGGAATAGACAGTGATAGGGGGCGCACACCGATCGTTCTAACTAACAGGTCAGGAGTTTGAGGCTCCGGTGTTCCACACTTCGGGCTTGGGTATGACTGGCTGACGACGGCTAATAAGCCAGAATTGGCCATTCCAGTCTCACTTGTCTTTGTCGGCTTTTACTACTTGACACCGGTGCGCTCAGCATAATTTCCAGAGACGCCAAAACAGAATGCGTTCAGTTGCCATTGGAAAAAACAGTGCGGCTCACTGACTCGACACTGTCTCTAAACTGATTGGATATTTTCGCAACCAGTCTGCGCAGGAGTTACGTAATTTGTATGATGTTCTACGCAACAGTTGAAGGAACACTTATTAAAGAGATCGACTGGTTACAGAAGTAAACTCCAAATTAGGCGTGCTACAACATTTTATTCGTCAATGGAGGACTGGTTCAGATAAGCAAACCCTCGCTTCACTCAGCAATTTGATTCTTACAAAGAGATTATGCGGACACGAACCTGAGGCAGCGGACTAAGAAGTTACCACAGTCAGTGTGGTAACGATAGGCTGTGTGACCCACAAATAGATTGCAACAACAAAAATATACCTTAAAATTCAGTGTGACTGCAAAAGTAACCTAGCATTCACCGTTCCCATTGTTTGACATTTCCTGCCATTCCTAGCTAAATGTGAGATCACCAGCGACGCTTTATTCAAAGTCCGTTATTTTTTGGAAAAAGCACATTGATTATTTTTCCAATTACCGCGCTCACTTTTTGCCAATTAACAGCATACGATAAGAATTTCGACAGGAATTTGGCCACTTTATGTGCCTTCTTGCTCTCCGTCCCGTGTGTTGTCCCACCCGTAACTCCACCCCCCCTACCACCCACCCAACGTACGGCACGGTCCACAGGCTAGCTCAAGTTAATCGTGGGTCCTACATTCCATCGTTGCCGTCAGTGGTTCTGCCGATGTCGCGAGATGAATATCAAGTTTGAGACTGCGTCTGGGGCTGGAGTAGACAAAAGAAATATTCGCGCAGATCTGCAATGTGCATAACCCGGAGGAAGTATTGAAGTCACTATAGAGTATTAAATATAGGATTTATTCCAATACCACCGTTAACTCGTGACTGCTAAGATTCTATAAAGTTCGGCAAAATCAACAAATTAGACGATTCATCATGAGCGCTAATTGGACTGTTTAAGGACAGCTAATGACTTTCTCTGGAAACGCAAAGGAGACAATGAAGATCAGATGTCCACGATAGATTAGTCAGGTAGTTTCGCAGTTATTCAGTCCTGGAAGTTCCAATTGGCAGTTGTTAAATCTTATTCTTCCGGAATTCTGCTCACTTACGAACTGCCAGGAAATATTTTGCGGCAATCGTGACCGCACCTTGCAAGGAGTGCGTTGTTTTGACAAACACCTCTTACTGTGGTCTTTGCCATCCGAATCTATAATATCGTCAAAAACAGTAAAGATATAATTGAAAATTGTGGGCACCAAATCCCAAACCTCTGTGCGTCAATTGACTCAAGTAAAAAAGGAGCACCATCCAAGCTTAAAGACAAAACGACACTGATATATCATATGTGCAAACAGTGACCTTAGATTTTTATAAGACATCTGACGCAGATGGGTTATTTGCAAATTTGCGATTACCTGGTGGATGTGGAGAGAAGAGGATTGGACGGAGCATTTAATTTCCGGGTTTACATTCACGAGTTACCCACGGGGAACATACCTCAAACAGCCGTAAATCATTTGGACACTGGCTCCAAATCGAAGGGCTGAAGTGACCTATTCATCGTGGAAAATCCATAACCTCCCTCGTCAGCAGTCTGCCGTCTATTAAACATTTGAACGGCAGCCAAATGGAAAAACGCGACCTGGTATTGGCAGAAAGTAATCCTCGAAACGAACATGGATGAGGCACGAAGACTAGTTCAGTAAATAATGACGATAAGGACGCCTTTTGGTTAAGTATGCGCATGGTGTAGTTGTTGGACGCCCTCTCAAAAAACGGACACGCCTCCAGTCTTTAAAGGATAGCATTAACCATGTCCTAGTATGGTCGGAGGGAAATGGTCTCCTAATGAACAACCAATAATTAGTTCAGTGTATTATCCGTCTGCGGCCCTCTCCTTGTCCTGACTCCTCTGACATCCCTCCTAACGAGGTATCCTCTTTCAGGTACCTTGGCATTACATTGTCCTCAAATCCTCCGTTTTCTCTCCATATTGAGTCTCTTTTCACTGAAGTTCGTAAACTTCTTTATTAAATTCGTCGTTTACTTTCCTACCACACACCTCAACCCTTAGTCTGACGATTCAGCGATGCCTGCATTTCCTCCTATATTGCTCTCCTGTCATTTTTTCTGCTTTGCTCAAAAAAGATCTTTTCGTTTTAAGACGAGTCCTCCGAATGCTCTCTTCTGCCGCTGGCGTTTCTTATCTGTTTCTTACTCCATATTATCCTACAGTGACATTTCATTATAGTCAAGCAATTTCCTGGTCGAATTCTAGATGACGTTTCCCATCACTTGCATTCTGGTTTTCTTTCTGCGAAGTCTTCCCGGCCGGTGCGCCGCGGCTTCCGACGTATCTCTTGTCGCACATCGGCATTTCTAGATTCTGTATTGCCATTCCAGACGCACTATCTTACGGGCGAAGAGGTAGAAATACAGGAGCTAAGACTTGAACTGTCCACATAATAATCCTAACTTTTGTGTTAAACTTTTGACACTGGAATAGTCTATTAACTTATCTACTGCCCCTAGTGAATAGAGCCCAGTTTGCTGAAAATTTTTAATTTACGATTTCATACTAAAGCGAATTCCTCACTTTCACTCTCAATGCTGTGATAGGGGAGCGAAACATTCAGTCTGCATAACCGAATGGTATGTCACGTATCTCTTCCCAAAACTTCCTAATTTCAGACAGTTACCTGTCTGGGCACGGTCCGCACTGCAAAAATGGGCTTCGGAGTCGATGATTTACTTCCGTTATTCATTGTAATGCTCTTCACCACGTCATTGCCGCTCCTACTTCAGTGGAGAAGTGCTTACATTGTATGCATGCGATCTGGGAAATGAGCACTAGTTTTGTCCTTCAACACTCTGGATGAGAAGTGAATGCAACGTAGCTAGGCTATGTCATGAAAAGTTAATCGAAATTTCGGAATGTGTTTTCGAGTAAAAAGACTACTTAAGCATGCTTTTAATATTATTCATCACCCGGTCTAATCGCAAAGATATTTCAGTCACGCTAGGGCGTATGCTTTTGAGTGAACTTCTTTCTGGCTATACGAAAAAACTGCACTCCAAGTGTTTTAATCCGGGTCTAGTTAACACTCTTCCATTTCATGCACTGTTGGAGGAGATTAACTGCATCACCTTCATTCTGGAGACGGTTATCATTCTTGGCCAGCAAAACGAGTCGGACGTCGACAACAATCAGTAAGAGATAGCTCATTCAGTCTGCCAGTGTTGTTTCAGTCTACTGATTATTTGATTATTTGGCCAAGTGAACAATAATAGTTGAAATCTCGACCGAAGATGATTACCCTCTTCTTCGAGGCTGTAGAGTGTCAGGTGTAATTGTGAAGATTTGGTTAGAATAAAAAAAACTGCGATGTATGAAATCCGCCAGTAAGCTGACTGCCAAAGTAGGATTTCCTGGTAGTCATATGGTGGATTCTGGATTGATTGCTAAGGAAATCCTGCTGGAGCAGTCAGCCTGCTATATCAGAATTGGTGGATTCCATAGGTTGCCGTAGGCGGGGCGGGCAACTTGACCAGAATGCGATTAAACTCACAGCCCGCATTGACGACAATCAATAAGAGATAGCTTATTCAGTCTGCCGGTGTTGCTTCAGTCTACTGATTATTTGGCCAATTGAACAATAATACTTGAAATCTCGACCGAAGATGACAAGAGAAGGTCTTTGGGGTTTTGTGCGCGATCACATAACTGCAGATATTCAACCCATTTTACGGGATTACTAAAGATAATCTGTTGTTCCCAAAGTGCTGACCCCATCTGTTTTCGCTGGTTGTGCCATATTCAGTTCTTTGCGCTCCAAAATTTCGTTTGGCACAGACGGCACGCACGTCTTGGGAAACCACATAATCGTACATGCATACCGGTTATTTTCTGGTCCGTCTAAACGTCATTCTCTAAAGTGATCAGAAGTACTTGCATTATATGCATTCGGTCTTGTGAAATGAACACTAGTTTTGTCATGCAACACTCAGAATAGGAAGCGAATATACCGCAGCTGTACAAATCACCTACGTCCGTGACTCAGGTGTTTCGTTCCGTGTCTAGCTGACAGGCTTCAGCCCTATACTATATGTAAATACGCGCGCCTTTCGAATTCGGTTTGAAATTTTCGACCTCCGACGAATTTGCCTTTTCCGAGATTTCTGCCTACTGGACGCTCTGAGGGCCCATTTGGATTAAGAAATTTGATCGTAACCAACAATTACTCGATCCACAGGGAACTTCGACAGGACCTTCTCTGGGACAACCATTCTCTTTCGGACCACTTCTTTGCCAACATCCCCGCGGGTCTCCCCATTCCAAGAACGGCTGAGTCGCTGGTTACTTGCTTCATATCGTTTCCTACTTGCTTCATATCGTTTGTCTGGTTAAATAGCTCCTCAAACTTCCTTAGAAACTCCTCCAGTTTATAAAATTGAAAATGGTAGTCGAACAAGTGCCTTCGGGATGTTGCTCAAAAAGTGAGCCCCTAGTGGGATTCGAACCCAGTCAAGGAGGTGATAAGAGCGGCGTCGTTACCAATGGACCACAGACGCGCAGCAGACGGGTTAAGAATAATGATGTAATAAACAATGCACATTGTCTAAATGAATGTAACGTCGGCTTCCCCACTATCAAATCTTCTGCCAAACGGGCCAGGAGTTTAGTAACCTTAATGGATATCAACTACAAGAACGAGCATAAAACACATGCGACATGTTTCAGACTTCTGCAGAAAGTCTTGGGGATGGAGAATGAGACAAAAGGCCTTAAAATAGAGATGGAGAAGTTGACGCAACTTCCTCGCCATTCACCCTTAAAGAGAAAGTCGGCGATGTCAGACCCTCAGAAAACAAAGAGAACATATTCAAGCACAGTCTCATTAACTGGATCAGCCGCCAAGGAAGAAGACTGTCCATCTAAGGAAGAAATCACAACTGAGAACCGACCTCTTCTGCAAGAAAAGAACGACAGAGAGGGATCTCAGGAAACGCAGAAGCGCCCCAGAGCATCCCGAAAAGAAGAAGCAGGTCAGACTGTCCGTATGAGAGAGCAAAGTCTACACACAATGCCAGCAAATACCACACTGACGAAGGATGTATCGCACGACCAAGAAGACTCGGTTGGTGAGGAACCCTGGGGTAGCTATGCCATCACAGCCGTCTCTGAGTCAAACGATGATGACGACGGAAATTGGCGAAATGCTGAACGTGCGTGTAAAAATAAACGTGGGGGCTCTCTTCTAAACAGGCATCTCTGCCGAAAACGAAACATCGTCATAAAGGGAGCTCCTGAGTCCAATTCTTCGACTGCAAAAGAAAGAATACAACACGATCTCAACCTCTTTCAAACATATTCAAATGCCGTCTTTCAGGACGGAGAATGTGTTACCGTGCACAAAGCTTTCCGTCTAGGAAACGCAGATGCGACGCGTGCATTAACAAGGCCTCTTAAAATTCTTCTTGCAAATGAAGCCCAGGTCTCACATCTCCTGAAAGGGAGGATGGCTCTTCGTCATTCGCATAAGGAAGTGTTTTTTCAGCCGGATTACGAACCGACAGAAAGACACAAGATGAGGGGGGTCTGGACAGAACTGAAAAGAAGAACAGAAGAAGGGGAGAAGGGGTTGAAAATAAAGGAAGGCAAGAGAATACAGATCAAAGGATCGTTCCTGTGGCCAACCCCCTTTGTAATCAGGGGCAGTTCCCCCCGAGAAGACGGACATTAAAGGTGCTGTATCCAAATGTGCAGAGTCTGTTTAGCAAGATTGATGAACTCAGGATTCTGATCGACGAGCACACGCCAGATATCATCGCCTTGACAGAAACATGGCTTTCAGAAGCTATTGGATATCATCAGGTATCCCTCAGAGGCTACCAACTGTTCAGAAGAGACAGGAAAAGCCGAGGAGGAGGGGTCGCTGTCTATGCTAGCTACAACCTAACCGCGGTCCCTGAGCATAATCCAACAACAACAGCGGAAGTGGAATTCTTATCTTTAACTATCTCCACTAAATATGCCAGGCCGCTGGCGTTTGCAGTTGTATATCGTCCCCAAACCAGATTTCCCAACACGATACCCTACTCCTAAGGGAACTGAACAAGACCTGCTCGAACAGAGACGTCCTTATTGTCGGGAACTTTAACGCCCCCAATATCGACTGGCAAGCGTGGACGGTTTCGGGTCCATCGAACACATTCGGACAACATTTGCTTGAATTGGCAGCAGAAAAATACAGCAGTAAAAAATACACTATTACGCATATCTGATGTGATCAAGAATATTCCTGTGCACTTGGATACTGTACTTCATCGATATCAACCTTTTGCATCATAAAGCTCCAATGGAGAGTTGCACTCCTGTGTCCCATCTTGCAGCCAGACCGGATCAAGAATATCTGCTTTCAGGTGCCTACGCACAAATGTTAGCGTAAATGTAGCTGAAGAATACGACAGATGAGGTCGTACAGGTTGACATCGGAAAACGACATCAACTGAGTGCTTGGAGGCGGTGAATATACCCGCACCGATTAGGGATTATTCTGATAGAGTTACTTCTTGTCAAGCGTCATGAAAACGCCTGCTTCTCTCAAGTTCAGTCCTTGCTATCAAATCCTCCTGCAGATGCTCCCTACTCCACATTAAAGGCAGAAATTCTTCGACTTAATTCTGTGTCCGACCGACAGCGGTATCACCAGATACTTAAGGAGGAGTCACTGGGTGACCGGAAGCCCTGAGAACTCCTACTTCGAATGCGTTCTCTCCTTGGAGACGTGCAGGTTGACGATAAATTCGTCAAGGAGATGTTCCTAGAACGTCTGCCCGCAGATGTTCAAACGATTCTCGCGTCCGGTTCTCAAGAGCTCACTGTCTCACAGCTGGCTGAGATGGCGGATCGAATGATAGAGGTGCAGCGGTTCCAGTCACCTTCCGTTGCCCAGATCTCCTCATCCTCATCGTCAGTGAATGAACATTTAATGAAACAGGTGTCGGCCATGGCGGATGAGATGGCCTCCCTTAAACAACAGCTCGTCCGCCTTACTTCCAGTCGCTCACGCAGCCGTCGTCGTTCTCGGTCGCGACCTCGGACTGATGATACTTGCTGGTATCACACTAATTTCGGCGTAAAGGCCCGCCGCTGTTCCTCACCTTGCTCTTTTAAGCCGAAACAGGGAAACCAGTCAGCCAGAGAATAGATGCGACCGTTTTCTCTGGCTCTTCCGGCTCTGGTCGCACCTTCTATGTTTGCTACACTGCGACTCGCGGACGTTTTCTGGTAGACACTGGAGCCCAAATCAACATGGTTCCCCCAACTGCAGCTGATCGTCGTTTCCCTAGCCCTGGTCTTCACCTCCAAGCTGCCAACTGTTCCCCCATTCCCACTTTTGACAGTCTGTCCCTCACCCTGAACATTGGCCTTCGTCGGTCATTCACCTGGATCTTTGTGATTGCTGATGTCCCTCATGCAATCCTCGGCTCAGACTTTCTTGCCGAGTTCGATCTCCTTGTTGACTGCCGACGTGCCCGTCTCCTCGACCGCACAACCGGTCTGTTTGTTCGTGGACTAACTCCCTTTACTGCCCCCACCAACTTATCTGTCTTGGATACGGATATTGCTAGCCTCTTTCGGCAACTGCTTCTTAGTCATCCCAACATAATTAACCCCCAGTTTCGCAGTGGCCAGATCCAACATGATCTTGTGCACCATATCCGCGCCTCGGGTCCTCCCGTGTTTGCTCCGCCGAGACGACTAGCACCGGAGCGTTTTCAGGCCTCGAAGGCGGAGTTTGAACACATGCTGCAACTGGGAATAATTCGGCCGTCCGAGAGCCCTTGGGCGTCCCCACTGCACATGGTGCCAAAGGCGACATCAGGCGACTGGAGACCCTGTGACGACTATCGAGCCCTCAACAAGCCTACCATTCCTGATCGGTACCCCGTGCCTCATCTTCGGGACTCTGCTGGAGCCCTTTTCGGCAAAGCGGTTTTCTCGAAGAGTGATCTGGTGCGTGCTTTTCATTAGATTCCAGTCGCCCCTGAGGACATCCCTAAAACCGCCGTCACCACACCCTTCGGTCTCTTCGAGTTCATCCGCATGCCGTTCGGTCTTCGTAATGCCGCCCAAACGTTCCAGAGGTTCATCGACCATGTCTTACGTGGCCTACCCTTTGTGTACGCCTACATTGATGACATCTTTGTGGCCAGCTGGAATGAGGAAGAACATAAAGAGCATCTTGCCTTGATATTTGACCGTCTTGACAAGTTTGGCATTGCCATCAACCCCTCCAATTGCGTGTTGGGTGTGCCTTAGCTCGAGTTCCTCGGCCATCAGGTCGACTCTGAAGATTTGTGTCCCCTCCCCTCCAAGGTTGAAGCAGTTCGTAATTTCCCTCCACCAACATCCAAGCGTCAGTTGCAGCGAATCATCGTCATGGTCAATTTTTACTGCCGGTTCTTACCGAACTGTGCTGACCTCATTTTGCCGCTCACCAACATGCTTTCTGGTCCCAAAAGCCCCCTCGAGATGACCGGTGAAGCACTGACTGCTTTTGAGAGAATCAAGAATTTCCTTGCCGACGCCACCTGACTCACGCATCCCGCTCCCGAAGCTCAGCTGTCTCTGATGGTAGATGCTTCGACCGTAGCCGTAGGTGCAGTCCTTCAACAACACCTTGCTGGTTCGACTCGACCACTTGCCTTTTTCTCCAACAAGCTCTTACCAGCTGAGACACACTACAGTACCTTTGGCCATGAACTACTTACCATTTACATTGTTGTGAAACATTTCCGGCATTTCCTTGAAGATCGGGACTTCACTGTTTTCACTGACCACAAACCGTTGACTTTTGCACTTCGTTCCCACTCCGACAAGTACAATCCGAGGGAAATCGCCCACCTGGACTACATCTCCAATTCACCACCGACATCCGCTACATTAATGACACGAAGAATGAGGTGGCTGATATGCTGTCCAGACCCTCACTGTCTTCCCTCCAATTCTCACACGGGATCGATCTTTTTTCCATGACGGCTGAGCAACAGAGAGTTAGTTGTCCTGGCGACGAGTCTGTTAGTGGTCTCCAACTCAAAGACGTTCCTCTGACCACCGTCTCTGGTACCATACTTTGTGACGTTTCAACTCCCTTTCATCGTCCTTTCGTGCACGCCTCGATGCGTCGAGCTGTATTTCAAACTTTCCATGGACTCTCCCACTCTGGGATCCGAGCCTCTCAAAAGCTCCTCGCGGAAAGGTTTGTCTGGCCTGGCAAGAACAGGGACGTCAAAGCTTGGGCTCGGTCCTGTCTGAGCTGCCAGCGCAACAAGGTGCAGCGTCACAACAAGTCCCCACCAGGCACTTTCCCCAGTCCCGACGCACGGTTCAGCCATGTGCACTGGGATGTCGTAGGCCCCCTGCCTCCATCCAATGGTTTCACCCACCTCCTTAACTGTGTCGATCGATATATCCGCTGGGTTGAAGCTATTCCTTTGCCGAATACGCAGGCTGGAACCATCGTGAAGGCCTTCGTCAGTCGTTGGGTCGCCATGTTCGGCGCCCCATCCACGATTACGACTGATCGTGGTGCCCAGTTTGAGTCGGCACTCTTCCAAACGCTACTCAATTTCCTTGGCTGCACACGCATTCGGACAACAGCCTACCACCCAACTGCCAACGGTATGATTGAGCGTTTCTATCGCCAGCTAAAGACCGCCCTGTGCGCCGTAGAAGACCCAGGAAACTGGTCGGACAACCTTCCTCTTGCATTCCTCGGCATCCGCGCAGCTCTGAAGTCGGATCTGGGCTGTAGCGCAGCTGAATTGGTTTTCGGTACCACCCTCCGACTTCCAGGCGAGATGATCACCCCAGCTTCTTGTTGGATCGATGAGACTCCTGACAACCTTGTGCACCGTTTGCGGCAATTTATGCGCTCGCTTTCTCCGGTTCCACCTCGAACGCCAATGACTGAGTCTTATGTCGAAAAAGACTTGGACATCTGTACTCATGTGTTCGTCCGATGTGACTGTGTGCGCCAGCCGCTGGAATCCCCATACGAAGGACCGTTCCGCGTACTCGCGCGCAACGCCAAGACATGCCGGATTTTTCGCGGTGACAAGGAGGACGTGGTCAGTGTCGATCGGGTCAAGGCTGCTGTTGCAGAGAAGCCGCCGGACCTGTCACAAGGACAAAATTATGCTGACCCCCTAACCCCTCTTCCTCAATCTTCCCTATCCCCTGCTCATTCACCCTGCCCACTGCCTCGCATTTCCCCTCCCTTGCCATCTACCCCTCCGTCCCGCATACTTCCTCTCCCTATATGTCTACAGCATCCAACTGCAACATCATCCTCCACCATAGCACGCAGTCAACTCTCTTCGACTGTACCTCCTGCTTACGTTACTCGCAGTGGCCGTCACGTTCATTTCCCGGATCGTTTAGTTACGCATTTTTTCTAGACTTATGCATATTTTCCGGCGCCGTATGACGTCGCCCGCCGGTCTAGTAGGGGGGTACTGTGGTGAGGTACCGGACTAATTTACCTTTGACAATTTAGTCCTGTTTTCTTTGACCGGATTGCTTGCTTGAATGTGACGAGGAACGACACACCTGTACAACCCGCCTTGCTAGCGTGCTCCGCTGTCGTGCTCTGTTGTCAGTTTTCTTAACGTTCAAAATCTCTATATCATTCACTGCTCAGTTTTACTGGCCGCCTTTAAGGCTAGGGGCTCGTGAGATATAACCCGTTAGTTCGTGAGAACATTACTATTTACGTCAGACCTTCGAAACCTGGCAAGCTAACATGTACGGCAAGCGTAAAAGAATGTACAAAAGCGGTCGATATATGTTCGAGAAGAGTTTCATCACTATAATCAGGGATGTTTTATGAACTAAGAACTGCGCGTTGCTATAAGAGCGCTTTCTGGACGGACGCGTTCAGCTCTTGCTATCCTATGACAGCTAATGGTAGACTTGCGCGGCATCTACCGCACTCTCTCCTCCTCCTCCTCCTCCCCACCTGGGTTCGGTGTCATGGTAAAGCCAAGAACGCTGGAGGCGGGAGAGGGCGCGGACGGTTGGCGCCACAAATATCCGCACCTAGGCGTACCACCACACTTCCTGATCCATAGCTTACGCTGGCCAGGATGTACCCAAGGAAAAGGAGGCGACGGCACGAATCCAAACTGACGCAGCGTGGTTCTCCACCTGAGCGTGCCCCACACCCCTAATGTTGGCATTAGAGCGCATCCCCGATAATGCTTGCCCGATCCCGTTCAAGTATCTTGTTGGTGGAGTACGTTCACCATATGGCCAGTTTTAGGGCCCCTATTGACATATAAATGTGCAGTGATTCGCGGTATTCGCGAGGGTTATGGACTACGGCTACCAGCGAATACCTAAAATACGCGAATACTTGAGACGGCTCTAAAAACGCTTACAGTTGTTTATTTAACTGTTCAAACATCAAATATATCTCAAACTATCGCCCTTGAACATATGAATGCTAATTGTTGCGTTTGCATTGATAGTAGTGATAACATTTTAAAATTGGTAAAAAAATTCCCATCATAAAAATATATTTAACCGCGAATACAATGAAAATTGTTAGCGGTTATTCTAGATGGCACTGCATAAAAACAAATCCGTAAATAAGCGAACCCTCGAATGGGCCGGGGTCAAATGTAGCGGGGTTTGCTGCTTTTCGTTTCTTGCCAAACTAAAAAATGTCCTCTACTGACCGCCCTTGAAAAAGGACCATCTTGTACCGCAAGACGACAGCATGATCCCTGAAAGAACAAGCTTGCAATCGACATGGTCAAATAAAATTACTACTGTATATGTGAATCTAAAATGAAGAAAAAGGGTAGCGTGCAGTTGCTTTCGGTACTTTCCTGCTAGGTGAGCGAGATCCTTTTCGATTGACCAGCTGCGTAGGATGAAGGTATGTTCGCTGATTACGATCATTTCGCGGCGGACATGGGTGGGGCTGAACTTTGGAGGCTAGACAATATAAAAGGATAGCCATTGCGGTAATTACTCAAGCCTGACGTCTCTGTTACCTATGGAGGGGGGGGGGCGGCACAACGCTAGTTGTGTGCATAGAAGTCAGACCGTTTCCGCCGCCCCAGAAAGTTTGCAGTTTTTCCGTCTCCCTACAGTTTTTTCTCATCCCCATAATCATCATCATCATCATCATGGTCACACTCCACATGATGACAGATTGAGACCAGGGGGCATATTATGCATGCCCACAAACCGATAGTGTAGTTTGCATACCGTAAGTATTTCAATTACCTCCCCAAACAAGAGTGTTGGCTGGAAGCTCTGACGATTGTCATCAACCGCATGGCACAGCTGAGAGGACTCCACTGTGCTCAGCACGTGGTTTTTGTATCACACCCCAGTTTGAAGGTGGAATTTGGAATTCCTCCAGGAGTTGATGCATTTACTTGAAATAAGGTTCATAGGACATAAATTTTCAGCCTGCGCCTCGAAATGCACAAAGCCAGAGAAACGTGAAAAAGCCACTGTAGAATTCACTGGAGGACAGGACCCCTCTCATTCGCGACGTGCTATAGCAGAGCGCCGATTAAACACGTGCTTAAGCTGTTAGCTAGTACCTCAGTATGGCTAAAACACCTATAATTTGCAACTTGTTCTAATACAACATTTTATAGGTATAAATATTATTAACTTAATTCTGTTGAAATGTTCAGCATCCATTTCTAATTTCGAGCAGACGTGCGATATATGGTAACGGCGATACCCTATCTGCGTTGATCGATACTCGTCTTTTCATGTAATGCACATGGCTGCATAGAAGTTAGTTACTTCTCCTTCATTTCGCCACTACGGTTTGTGGATTTTGAGCTCTAACGGAGCGTCGCAGTTCGTGGAAGCCCACTTAATGGCGCCACGCCGGGCGGGCTGGCGCGCCGACCTACTGAGTCTGGGAATCAGGCCTCCAGTTTGAGTCGTTCTGTTTGCTCCTGTTGCAACCTCACAGTAGTGAGTGTACTCAGAGCGCCACAGACATGAAGCCGAGCCCTGATTAGCTGAAGACTGAGGGCAGCATGGTGAGAATTTTTATTCTGTAGCCCGGGAGTCGCTACGGGTAAGGCCAGGGGGATACTGACGACGTCAAGTCATGCCCGAGAGCAAGAGGGAGAATGGGGCCGACCGCGTTTTTGGATCTGGCGAAGGGGGCTCAAGTGTCTTTCTGATCAAGCGGTCATCAGGTGGCACGTTCAAGCGGGGCATGGACGGCCGTGACCGCCTGAATGCGCACATGCAGACTTGCGAGCAGCTCGGGGGAAACCCACGGGGTCACTACTTCCCAATTCTGCAACTCGTCAAGCCCTCCCTTTTGTTGAACCCAACCGCAGTTCTGGGCTGGATTTGGGTAAGGTTTGGTCCTGCAGCCGCACTTGGCGAATGCTCTATGGGCAACCTACCAAATCATTTTTGAGTAGGGGGGATTGCGTTAAAATAGCGTCACTGGATGGAATGAACACTGACCTAACTTCCAGTTGACCATGCGATCACTTTCCTCCCTAATCCAGCGAGTGGCTAGCCTACGTGCGTCAACGGATCTACTCCTTTCCGATCCCACTTCGGTGAGTGCGCACGGCTAGGTTACGTCACCGGAGGTGCTTCAGCGCTCTGTGCTCGTTGCCCTTAGGAATAATGTCGTTGACGTATCCAGCAAAATTTTACTAATGATCTAAATACACCAGAAAACCTCGCGGGACCGTTGCTTGAAAATGTACAGAGGCCAGGTTTGCAAAAGACACGGGATATCCGTTTCCATGTGCTTCTTTTCCGCTGTTTATTTACCTACGTTTCCATTATCAGCGTTATAGATCAACTTGCCGGTCTGTTTGCTGAGACGTTTGCAGCATGGCTTGTTGACCGGCATTAACTGGATGCGGTTCTGCTACGTACCTTAAGAAAGTTTCCCCATTTTTCTTTATCTCGTTCAGAAGTGCTTTCGGGCAAACACCTCGCCGAATGCTGTACCATTTCACTGCTGTGATGCGGTTTGTGTAGATGGAAGTCGCACACCTAGTGACTCCAGTTCCTTCGAAGAAAGCCATGCGGATTTTCATTATCATTCTTACTGCCAGCCTGATTTTGTCAAACACCGCCCCAGTCTAAATCGGTATCTCAGTCTAGCGTAAAGCAGTTCTTTTATCGCAATCCCAGTCGTTCGGATGAATCTATTCCAAACTGTCTTGGGCTGCGACCAGCTCAGGTCGTACTGGGTCTTTCTACTATGCTCATTCAAGGACCTGTAAAATATGCCCATAGTCGCAGCTTAGTAATACTTTGGTAACCTCCGGGGGTTTGTCCAACCGCATTCCCTCCTTCTGCGCAGTCTGCCCGCTTACGGTCTGCAAATGAAATAATTAAAAATATTTACTCATCAGGATTTTATACAGCAGCTTTCAAAACCCTCCGGACTGCGCAATCAACTAGCACTCTACTTCACGTTCAAAAACTGACTCCACGGTTTCATGGGCTACCACTTCCTTTTGGGTACCTGTCTTTTAAATTAAATACCCCACGACACACTTACGTTACTTTAATTGTATTGCTGCTTCCTGTGAACATTTCTTCGCTTTCCTCGGCGTCCCCGTATTTATTACCTGACATTTTTCTTGAAAATTTTGCGGAGCTACCTTGGCAATGCGTTCCCAGTTCCTATTGGTCGACGGCTTTCCCGTCCCATTTTTTCTTGTACCGTGCAGCCCAGCAGCTTCCGCAAACTATCCCATATATACCTTTTCATTTTCATATTACGCATTCCAAATTCACCTCTTTTAAACTACCTTTACTTGCTCGAATATAACTCCCTTTGCCTTTCCACATTTCCGCCTTTCCCTTGACTTGTCCTAAAACCCCACCCATAAAAGCCCTATTACCACCACTCGCGTATTAGAGGCGCCTAGGGTTTTCCTACCGCCAGTGGTGCTGCAGGACCAAACCTGATTTGGATTTGTTGACGATACCGTCGCGGACCCATCGAGTACATGAACTTCCGGACATGGATTATCCCAATGTCGTATTCGGAGATTCGATATCAAGGTAGTGTAACTCACAGCATGGCGCCTTTGTTCAACGCCCCGCTGTCTGAAGACCATTCACTTTCCCTGCAGGGGGCTCCATGCTCATTACTGACCATACAGTCGGATCGACTGCAATATGCGCAGACGCGCACATTCAGACGGTCACGGCCGTCCGTGTCCCGCTCGAACATGTCACCCCCATGGCTAATGCAACACGACAGTTCGACAGTTCGACCGTCGATTTCGACGATGTCCACCGTGTGCCCCACAGACTGCATTGTGGGAGCAGGGGCTGTGACTAGCGCAGGGGTTTATAGTGCTGGTAGACTTGCGCTGCATCTACCTGCACTCTCTCCTCCTCCCCCGCCTGGGCCCGGTGTCAAGACAGAGTCAAGAAGACCGGAGACGGGGGAGGCTGCAGGTGGATGGCTCGGACGGATCGCCTTGGCGCTCCACTCCGCACCTCCTGGTCCACACACCAAAGACCAGGATTTTGACCACAAAACAATGGGGTGGCGGCAGTGGTACAGTTGAGCGACGAATGCCGACAACAGGTTCCGCCAGCGCGCCCCGCAAATGTTGGCATTTGTTATTGCGCACAGATAACGCCTGCCAGAGTCCGATGTGGCCCCCGTGTTGGTCCAGCGCATCTAACACGTGGCCCGTTTTGAGGGCACTAATGCAACACGCACCACCCGGCACAAAGACACTCGAACTCCTCTTTCTCTCTCTCTTTCGCTCTCACTCGGGCATGACCTGACGCCGTCAACATACGCGCTGACCACGCCAGCGGCCATAGTTGCCTGCACCAGCAATACAAGAAATTCCTCATTCTGGTGCCTTTTGTCTCATGCTTCTAATCGGGACTTGGCTTGCTGGTTGTGTAGCTCGGAGTAATCTATCTACTCTCTCACTCTGTTCTGCTTGCTCCCGTCCACAGGGAATTTGAAGGCGTTGTGGAGTTCCATCAGTGGAACCGCGCTTTGAGATTTTGTGTCATTCCTTTCCGCTGCGTCCGGGCGTTCACCCATTTGCTTAAAGAGATATTTTTCTGGCTTGCTGGTTCTGGCGCCTAATGCACAGCCATTACTAAAGACACTACAATCATTTCTCATGACTTAAGCTGACTCAGCACAGCCAGACTAACGCATGTCACGAGCACATGTGCCCCAGGGATCAGAAAACAGACAGAGTTGCGTTTATCACATGCTGAGGCAAATGCGGTCCGCGGAGGTGACAGATAACCACCCATAATACCAAAGAGCTCCAAATGCATGCAGTTAATTTATGTCCAGACGTTTCTATAATCAGAAATTTCACTCCAGAATAGATTATTTGTTTTCGAAAAAGAATTACTTAGCACTGTTCTTGACATTTTTATTGGCAGCCGAAAGGCGGCCTTTTGTATAAAGCAAAATGAAAGCTGAAAAATTAACAATAATACATGTGTCAAGCACTTCTTTGCATATAGCTCTGGCCGACCGAGTTTGTGAGGAACTTTTAGCACAAAGCGTTACTAAACTTAAGATAGTAGTAAATTATGCGAAAGAACATTGCCATCGCAATATAACAGGAAAACCGTCAGACTAGAAAAATTGGGTGTCATCGCGTGTCACGCGTACACAAAAACACACGGTGAGTGTAAAATGTTCGCGCAGCCGGCAATCTTGCCTGTAGTGCGTCTGGAGATAGGGCACCTGAGGTGGATTCGGAAATTTGGAGTTTCCATTTCGTCCCCAGGCTTCCGTTTTCTGCGCACGTGAATTTCATATTTTTTGACATTTCTGGCTTAAAACTACACTAAACTGCTATTATTCGCCGTTTTTTAGGGAATGTACGTACAGCGACCGTATTGGCATCCTCTTCTCAAAAACACTGATAACAGGTAGCACACTTTTTAGCAGTAGTCATGTAGAACTAAATACAAATATGCCTTACCGAGATTGTAAGCGCAATTGTCCAGAACAACCGCCATTCGGATAGAAGTATTATTAAGTCTGGTTGCGTCAATTATTCTCACCTGTTAAAAAAGATAACCCGAAATAGTCGGCAAATTCGGCAGCCATTGTAAGTGATGGTTGGAAAGAGCCACAAATAACAGCAAATTTTTAGAATATACACGGGCTATCCTTTGATGAACAGGATTACCATAGATGAGTTATTGACACCAGTGAGATGAGAAGGAACAAATAGGCCACGAGCTGCCTGGCTGTCATTAATAGGGCACGGCGAAAAGTCCCCCCCCCCCGCCAACTTCCAAAGAGGTCGGGGTCGGAACAGGGCTCGGGTAGGGAGAGATAATGCTAGGGTTAGGCTCAAAAGGGGCAGTATTAGTGTTAGGACTAGAGTTAGGAGGGATAAGGTTAGAGTTAGGGTAGACTATGAGATATGGGAATACGTATCCCCCGAAATATAGCGAACGACCACCTGTAACACGGCAGTACCAATACCCGTGTTCAACAAAGGCTTTGTGTTTCCGCTGAATGCTGGTGTAGAGATGGTGGGAGTAATTATCCTCATTTACTGTGTCGTCCCTGAGCTGCAATTATCATGCAGCAACTTTTCAACGTGTTTTCCGTATTCGTCCTTACCATTATCTACGTGAACTCCCTAAAGGCTACTGAGCGATCTTTTTAATGCAGAAAGCTGCTGCAATGATATTTGAGCTGAAAACCTAAGGAATGCAAGACGTTTCCCATAGGACTAAAATAGAAGGATCACTGGCACTCGACAGCACGATAATTCAGAAAATATTTGCCGGTGTTAAGAACAGAGGAGAATCTGCTTATTTTATTGTTTTGGCAGATTTGAATAATTGATTTGGTCCAATCGGGAAAACTCAGCAGCCTCGTTGGTGACTCGTAGCTCAGGTAGTTAAAGCGTTGGCTGTACTCAAGCCTTGCCCCTGCTGTTGTGAGCTCGAATCCAACCAAGGCCTCCTAGTTTTGCACAGTCGGGTCAAATGGATCTGTTTATATCAATAATCCAAAGATTTTTCTGTTTTGCGGTCCAGATGACAACCAGAAATGTAGAGATTCAAGTTACCGCGCCAATCACAGAACGTGAGCCGGTTTCCCAAACTTGTCAAGAAAGCAGTACCCCCTTGCATACTTAAGCGATGATGCGTTCTCTTAAATGTAAGCAATTTATCAAGGGATAAAACTGTCATTACAGACCATCTTCAGGGAGCTAACACGGCCTTTGAGTATTGTATCACTGCCAGAAATAGCTAATATAATTTATCACAACCATCTCCGTCACATGAGCTGCCCTGTGTAAACACTGCACAAACCTTGACGGTCGGGGGGGGCGTTCTTAATGCAGCTTGCTTTATGCTGCGCGAAGCTACCTGCAAGGAGGCTCTGGGATGCCAGTTTCTGATGATGGGGAGTTAGATAACATTTTATTCACTTATCACGTCCTTGCAATTAATGATGACTGGTGATATGCAGCCAATCGTCGTCGATACGCTACCCACCCTCTTTGGTTCGGAACTCGAACAGCCCCAGGTCACGCACCCTCAGCACGATTGCTCATGTCGCAGAACCACTTCACTCCATCCCAGACGCGCCGACCTGAGGGCAGTCGGCTGCTTCCAACAGGGACACACGTGCGTTCACAATCATTTATGTCCCACTTAAACACAGACCGCTCGAGCACAAAGGAACTACACCTCGGGTAATGCACCATACAGCCTTCGAAGCCGACACCATAGATTATCTCTTCTCCTCCCCTCTCTCTCTCTCGCATTCTCAGGGACGACTTGACACTGTCTGCATACGCCCTGATCTTCCCAGCCGCCACTGCCACCTGGAACAACAGCTCAGGGTGCTGTATGGAATATATCTCTAAGTAATCACAGCCGTAGGACAGCCACGGCAGCCACGTGCTATAAATACTGCACTCCTGGTGCCACCATCACCTTTATCTGCGAATGTCTCTGATGATGGATTCGAGTGAGAATCCGAAACGTCAGGCAAATAAATTTCTTGTTCCAGTGATCGCATCTTCATCTTCTGAACTGGATTGTTTACCAACTGATGAGGTTCAAGCCTAGCCTAACTAATACACAGTTGATGGACAGATTCTTGACACCGACGAGCTACAGGCGTTTTGGCATCGTTGCAAATGCTCAGCCAGCCTTCGGTACGGACTGGACCATATTGGAGAGGCCCTGCTCCAGGCACCTGCCACAACACCGCGCCTCTCGCGCGTAGTTGCACGCGTGTGTCTGTGGCCAATCACAGTTATCAAAATCGACCAGTCAAAGCCGACTCAGACGCCCTCGCCCAAGGCGCTCTAATGTAACGCCCCTGGACTTGGACAGAGTTGTTTGAATGAGGTGACACTTTTTGCGCGAGGACCTAGGGTGGAGATGGCGTAGTCGCGTGTCGGTGAAGGTAACCGGTGTCCCTCCCCCTCTCTTCTGCCGATCCCTTTCCCCCTCGTCGTACCGTAACGCAACGTATCGTCCGAACCGCTCGCCTCCTCACTACATCGGCACTCCCTCGACCCTTCCCTGCAGTTGCCCCCAGCGCTGCGCTCCCCACCGGTTTACTAGCTGGCATGTTGGCATCGTCTCTCCACCCAGACAGGTCATTCTACCGATGTAACCGTCCTACTTGTACTATTAACGACTATTATACGATTCCCCGTGCAACCTCGTATTATTACACTTTATCTCTTATTCGACATGCCTTCTTCTTCTGTGTCTATCCCGGCCAAGAGTCCTTCTCGGCGTTCCCTTACTCCGGTGTGTGCTACCCTTGACGTCCTCGGCCGCTACACTAATGCATACCCCACTGGCGATCGAACGCCTGCTCTCGCGGCGTCGCACGTGTACCATCGTCCGTCTGCCAGCTTCCGCTACCGTATTATCCATTCTGTACAGAATGTAATGCTAGACATTCAATATATCATGATCATTAAGATGACATAAAATACTCGATTGTCCACCAGATGGCGAGGTCCTAAATCAAGCTAAGTAACACACGGTTACATAGTGGAGGTGAATGGGTTTTGGCACCGTGGCAAATACACAGCCAGCCTCGATAACAATCGGAAACCCACTACGCCCTATGCTGGAAGCCATGGAATCACTGTAAAGTTCAAGGCCCGCCACAGAATCATCTGCCTTATGCACGTTCTTCGTGGAACTATCAATGGCTCCCCCTTCCAAAGCGGGGAGATGACAGAGTATTCGGATATTTCAGATGACGTGAGACGAGACTGTGTTTTCGTCCCTGGGATCTCAATAGGTTTGGGGACCTTGATTGTGAAATATGCCTCCGAAAAAGGTCTCGCCAACTGGACTTTTCTTATCACAATTTCGTGTGAAGTATGGATGAGATGTGGACATAGATGCAGGAGGCAACTCAGGAGATGCTGACCATCAATACAAATAAGTGTCTCAACTATGGTGTCAAGGGTGTACCAAGTATGTTCCAACAACTTGTTGACACGGTGCCTACTAATGTCCCTAAAGCCGTCGCCTACTTGGACGAGGTTTTGACCATCGGCAGCACAGATAAGAGATTGCTCCAGAGGCTTGGCAAGTTCATGGAGAATCTCATTGATAATGGTCTAAAATTAACATGGAAAAGAGTGCGTTTCCTCGAAAGAGAACCTACTACCTGGGACTTGTGGTAAGTGAGGGTCGGTCAGATGTCCGCTGAAGCCAGGGAGAGTGACTCCATTCAAGAAGCTGAGGGTGCAAAGGAATGAACGAAAACTTTACTCCGTCATGGGGCTAGTTAGTTACTGCGCACCCTTTATTGCCGGGCTCGACAGTTAAGGGCCATAGTTGAACCGACTTCTACGCCAGGATACGAAATTTGATTGGTCCACAGACTGTCAGGAAGCGTCCGATAGGATCTAGACGATGATTAGTGAGTTAGTTGTGCTTTCACATTTCGTGGCGAGAAAGGTTACGGTCGTGCAGGTTGATGCATTTAATTATGGGTTAGTCAGCGTTATCCTTCGGAAGGGTTCGCTGGGTGACATCGTATCCTTGATGCATGTAGTGCAATCACTCAAAAGGCGGAGAGAAACCTCAGTCATACTGAATTAGAGACCTCGGCGATCACCTCTGAGAAATTCAATCGGTTCATTTAAGGTGGACATTTCATCCTCCGCACGGATAACAACCAATTAAAGTTTTAGCCGGGCGATGTGCGGCTAGGAGGATACAGCGATGTAATCCAATTCTTCGGGATTATGATTCACAATCCAGTATGTGCCCTATCAAAAGTTCGAAGTTTTGGACGCCTTGTCACGGCTGAGCGTAGGCGAAGAACGTCAAGAAGACGTGGCGGTCGCAAGCCCGCTGATACAAGACAACCACAAGTTTAGATGCCTCATCCGGCAAGTTCCCCTAACTGCCGAGCATATCACGTAATGCACTGTAGCAGACCCATTACTGCTTCAGGCAAAGAAGTTTATTTTGAACGGCTAGTCCAGTGAAGACAACGTTCACCTATCCAAAGAAAGAAATCAAAAGAGACAACTTTACGTCACTAAATACCGTATAGTGCATGGTTTTTAGAATGGTGATTCTAGCCTAACTTCAGCAACAGGTTCTATTTGCGCTTCATGCCGTGCATTAGGGTATGGACTGCTTGAAAAAGCTGGCCCCAAACCACGTGAATTGGGCTGGAATTGATGGCGACGTGGAATCTTTAGTTCGAAGCTGCGACCACTGTGGGGCTCAAGCTGGGACCCATTAAAAGTACTGTCTGTCCCATGGTCGAAGTTGATGAGACCACATGGACTTTGCCGAACCCTCCTTCAACCGAATGTTTCTTATATTTGTTGACGCATGGTCAAAGTAGCCGGAAGTTTCCGATGTCATGACGTCTACTGGTGACATTATAATGAAGTAGATGAGAGAACTTATTTCCAGGCATAATATCACTACAGAGATTGTGACGGATAACGGCACCCAGTTTACATCATCACTGTTTCAGCCATCGTGCCAGAATTAGAGGATCCGACATGTCACGTCACCATCTTTTCACCCGAAATCTAACGGCCAGGCAGAACATTTAGTTGATACATTCAGGAGAGCAATGAAAAAGGAGTGCAAATCAGACGCCAAAGTTGACTACCTAAAAGGGTCCCTCATTGCCTACAGAACAATTCCGGAAAGTGGTCTTGGCGGTCAAACGCAAACCGAGAGTTTTTAGGTCGGCAGTCTGACGCACGATTGCTGCATCTGGGACCAGAGGTCCGTCACGACACTATTTTCGGGACGGAGAAAAGTTGTTTGCCCGTCATTACAAACCTGGAGAGAAGCCGGAGGTAGAGGGTATTATAAAAAAGCCCAGAAGCATGATATTCGAGGTAGAAACATCGTTTGAGACAATCGGAAGGCACGCGAGCTACCGCAGTCACGGTGTCACTACAGATGACCAAGTAGCAATCGATCTGCTACGTGATACCTTCGAGGTCCCGACCCCCAGGTTAGACTGTCATCCAGCACCAACTGCCATCCGTAGGAGCCACAAAGGAACTTATCCTGGACCTGAGGCGGAAGAGGTGGTAGGTCCACTTTTCAAAGGCGTGAGGGGATATGGAAAACGAAAACGAAGTGGAGTAACGGCCTAAGGCGAAAGGAAGGAGTGACCACACAGGGCACTGCAGGCCAAGCCGTCCGCGAAATGCACGTGTGAGGTGAAGCAACCAATCAGCGTGCACTGCGTCATCGGCGCTGCGGCCCAATGGATGGCCGGTCGAACTTCCGAGATCTTTCTATCGGGGGATTCTCGCGCACGAAACGGTCAGTCCACGACCGATATACCAGAAGTAAGAATGTTCTAGGACCCTTGAGACGACTTATAAAATGTGTTGTGCAGGCCCTTAGAATATAGTGGTTGTTCCCAGACCCGGCTTCTCTGCTCTGCCATCCACCCGTCGGTACATAACAGCTTAGTAATGCAGCACCACAAGTCTCCTGTTTCTTTTGAGAATTACTTTGATCAACTCGTTCCCTCGACAAGCCTTGCTGGTCAACATGCTTATTGTCTTACTCAGGTTAACAGACTTGGCCGAAAATGGTATGGAGTGGCCTTTGTCAAGAGACAAGATGAAGACTTCCTTATTAGTCTTCAGACTAGTCAGTGCGCGTCGTCGCGTCAATACGAGTCACATGGGCGCTGGTTGCTACATCAACACGATTTGTCGTTCCAGATAATAGTGGCAGCTGAAATGCAAATGACAATTCAGTGCATCGGGAATATCCGGCCCATCTTACGTACAACTGCACTCCCTAGGGCAGGCTGGACGACTACCAAGCTAACTTGGGTTGGTTGCACTGTCATTTGCCATTAAGAAAGACAACATTTCACTTCTAATATTCTGGAAAAATTTGAAGTTCGACACTTCGTCATCCTATGTACATTTGATTAACTCCCCATACTGCAGGCAGCCTCGCGCCAAATTCCATGGGATACCTATTCCTCGTGTCCTAACTTTACCCCCTGAAAGTAGTACTAACCCTAACCCGCCTAGACATAATCCGAACCCCGACATCAACCCTCATAACCCCAACCCTACTTCCCTCCCTGTAATTTAGGACAAGGTCACCCGTACTATGAATGTTTAAGTGATAAAGCCATTAGTTGGGCACAGAAAGTAGGCCATCCGGGAAACGAAGATAGAAGTATCCCAATAGTTACAAACTAGTAAATAAGAACAAAGTCGTAAGCAGGTAAAAATGTACGTGCTAGTTCTTTGTCTAATTCAATGTTGTGCCAGGTTATTTAACAAGCGTATTTTAACTTATTAAAACAAAACGGACTTAAATGTCACACACAATACTCCCCCTCCTAGGAGAACGGAGTTCAAAAAAAATTATTGTTAATAGAAGGAAAAGGTGGGAGTGTTATGCATATTGCACAAGTTGGTAACAGTCGGGAAAACGGGCATGACGACCGCTGCGCGTAAGGGGAGGAGTCTGTGGGATATGGAAAGACGCAGGGTTATTGGGCGTAAGTGGAGTCTGGGAAATAGCAAGTGGCAATGTGCCGAGTGGAAGTTGTTCGTTTGGGAAAGTTGAAAGAGGATCGGTATAAGCCGCCTTCAAGCGATCGACTGAGAACACGTCGGTGCGGCCTCCACGGTCAATTGTAAAATGCTTGTACTTGCGAGATAGTACTCGAAATGGGCCGTCGTAGGGCTGTTGTAGTGGCCGGCATCTACACTCTCAAGTCAAACATTAGACGACAGTTATTCACGCAGATCTAAACTAAGGCAATGAATTCCGTATTTTCGTAACCTAGACACTTGAGATATCAAGGTCATCAAGGTGACTTGTGTCATTAAATACTGAATTGTTTGCCAACTGATGAGGTTCAAGCCTAGCCTAACTAATACACAGTTTATGGACAGATTCTTGACACCGACCAGCTACAGGCGTTTTGGCACCGTTGCAAATGCACAGCCAGCCTTCGGTACGAACGTGACCCTAGGCTGACATGTTGAAGAGGCCCTGCTCCAGGCGCCTGCCACAACACAGCGCCTCTCGCGCGTACTTGCGCGCGTGTGTCTGTGGCCAATCACAGCTATCAAAACTGACCAATCAAAGCCGACTCAGATGCCCGCGCCCAAGGCGCTCTAATGCATGGCCCACTGGCGATCGAACGCCTGCTCTCGCGGCGTCGCACGTGTACCATCGTCCGTCTGCCAACTTCCGCTACCGTATTATCCATTCTGTACAGAATGTAATGCTAGACATTCAATATATCATGATCATTAAGATGACATAAAATACTCGATTGTCCACCAGATGGCGAGGTCCTAAATCAAGCTAAGTAACACACGGTTACATAGTGGAGGTGAATGGGTTTTGGCACCGTGGCAAATACACAGCCAGCCTCGATAACAATCGGAAACCCACTACGCCCTATGCTGGAAGCCATGGAATCACTGTAAAGTTCAAGGCCCGCCACAGAATCATCTGCCTTATGCACGTTCTTCGTGGAACTATCAATGGCTCCCCCTTCCAAAGCGGGGAGATGACAGAGTATTCGGATATTTCAGATGACGTGATACGAGACTGTGTTTTCGTCCCTGGGATCTCAATAGGTTTGGGGATCTTGATTGTGAAATATGCCTCCGAAAAAGGTCTCGCCAATTCGACTTGTCTTATCACAATTTCGGGTGAAATACGGATGGGATGTGGAAATAGATACAGAAGGCAACGCAGGAGATGCTGACCATCAATACAAATAAGTGTCTCAATTATGGCGTCAAAGACGTACCAAGTATGTTCCAACAAGTTGTTGACACGGTGCCCACTAATGTCCCTAAAACCGTCGGCTACTTGAACGGAGTTTTGGTCATCGGCCGCACAGAGAAGTGATTACTCCAGAGGCTTGACAAGATCATAGAAAATCTCATTTATAATGGCCTAAAATTAACAAGGAAAAGAGTGAATTTCCTCGAAAGGGAACCTACTACCTGGGACTTGTGGTAAGCGAGGCTAGGTCAGATGTTCGCTGAATCCAGGAAGGGTGACTTCATTCAAGAAGGTGAGCGTGCAAAGGAATGTACGGGAGCTTCGATCCTTCATGGGGCTATTTAGTTACTGCGCTCCCTTTATTGCCGGACTCGACAGTTAAGGGCCATAGTTGAACCGACTTCTACGCCAGGATACGAAATTTGATTGGTCCACAGACTGTAAGGAAGCGTTCAATAAGATTAGGACGAAAATTAGTGAGTTTGTTTTGCTTTCACATTTCGTGGTGAGAAAGGTTACAGTCGTACAGGCTGATGCATTTAATTATGGATTAGTCAGCGTTATCCTTCGGAAGGGTGCGCTGGGTTAAGTCCTATCCTTGATATATGTAGTGCAATCACTCAAAAAGGCGGAGAGAAACCTCAGCCATACTGAAATAGAGACCTCGAGGATCATCTTTTAGAAATTCAATCGGTTCATTTAAGGTAGACATTTTATCCTCCACTCGGATCACGGCCAATTCAAGTTTCAGCCGGACATAACTCGTTACATGCCGCAATACGCGGTTAGGGGGATACAGCGATGTAATACTATTCTTCGGAATTATGATTCACAATCCAGTATGTGCCCTCTTAAAAGTTCGAGGCTTTGGACGCCCTGTCACGGCTGAGCGTAGGCGAGGAAAGTCAAGAAGACGTGGTGGTAGCATGCCCGCTGATATAAGACAACCACGAGTTTAGATGCGTTATCCGGCAGGTTCCCCTAACTGCCGAATAGATCACGTAACTCACTGCTGAATCTGGGACCAGAGGTCCGACTTGCCTAACCGTAAGGACACTATTTACGGGACGGAGCAGAGTTGTTTGCCCGTTATTACAAACCTGGATAGAAGCCGTAGGTAGAGGGTATTATCAAGAAGTTCAGAAGCGTGATGTTCGAGGTGGAAACATCGTTCCAGCCAA
This sequence comes from Spirometra erinaceieuropaei, assembly GCA_902702965.1. Taxonomy (NCBI): domain Eukaryota; kingdom Metazoa; phylum Platyhelminthes; class Cestoda; order Diphyllobothriidea; family Diphyllobothriidae; genus Spirometra; species Spirometra erinaceieuropaei. Next base: position 821,312 of record CACRXP010000001.1, read on the forward strand.
TCAGAAAGCACGCGAGCCACCGCAGTCACGGTGTCACTACAGATGACCAAGTAGCAATCGACCTGCTACGTGATACCTTCGAGGTCCCGACTTCCAATTTAGACTGTCATCCAGCACTAACTGCATCCGTAAGAACCACAAAGGAACTTATTCTGGACCTGAGGTGGAAGAGGTGGTAGGTCCACTTTTCAAGGGCGTGAGGGGATATGGAAAACGAAGTGGAGTAATGGCCTAAGGCGAAAGGAAGGAGGGACCACACACGGCACTGCAGGTCAAGCCGTGTGTACTGCGTGTACTGCGTCATCGGCGCTGAGGCCCAATGGATGGCCGGTCGAACTTTTGAAATCTTTTTACGTGGGGATTCTCGCGCACGAAACGGCCAGTTCACGACCGAACACGGTGGATTCAAGTGAGAATCCGAAACGTCAGGCGAATAAAGCCCTTGTTCCAGCGATCGATTCTTCTTCTGATCAACTAGTTCCTGGAACTCGCATCTTCGCTTGTATCGGCAATTCATATTGATCCAACTGTGAAAAACTCGGCGTCTCGGAGAGATTCGAACCTACGCATTAAGGGCAAGGCGTTAGTACAGCCAACGCAGTTGGGTCAATATGAATTATTCAAAATCTACCAAAACATACATGAATTACGTGAGCCTGGTAGTCATCAGGTGGATTCTAGGTGAATTACTTAGGAAATTCTGCTTGGGCATTCAACTTACTGTATCAGATTTGGTGGATTCCAGACGTTGCAGTAGGTTGGACGAGCAACTTGACCCAAATGTGATTAAACACGCGTCGTCTGGCGGGGCCTCGTAGCTCAAGTGGTAAGAGCGTTGGCAGTACTAAAGCCATCCCCTTAATGTGTGGATTCGAATCCCTCCAAGGCACCGAGCTTTTCACAGTTGGGTGAAGATGAAGTAGTCAAAATCCACCAAAACCTGTTTGAAATAGCAATTTCCAAAAAATAACGGACTTTGAATAAAGCGTCGCTGGCATGTTTACATTACGCCAGGAAGGGAAGGAAATTTCAAAGAATGGGAACGGTGAGTACTAGGTGATGTTTGCAGTCACACTGAATTTTAGGGTATGTTTTTGTAGTTTTCATCTACTTGTGCGTCTTACACCCTATACTTACCCCACTGAGCGTGGCAAGTTTTTAGTCAGCTGCTTTAGATTCCTGTCCGCATAATCTCTTTATGAGAATCTAATTGTTGAGTGAAGCTCAGATCTCCATTGTCGAATAAAAAGTTGCAACTCGCCTAATTTGGAGTTTTATTTTTTAACCAGTCGGTTGTTTCAAGAAGTTTTCCTTCAACTGTTGCGTAGAACATCGTATAAATTACGTTACTCCTGCGCAGACTGGTTGCGAAAATATCCAATCAGTTTACAGACAGTGCCGAGTCGATGAGCCACGCTGTTTTTCCAATGGTAACTTAACTGATTGGGCGTCTTTGGTAAATATGCTGAGCGCACCGGTGTCAATCAGAAAAAGCCTGTCGTGACACAACCAAATTAACCACTGAGGAGAACTCTGTTAAAAGCCTAAACAAAATGGCTTGCGATGGATGTGGAAGTTAAGGAACTGTTTTGTTCAATGTCCCTTTGAGAAGACCAATCTAGCTAATAGGCGGTTTCCTAGAGCCAAGGTGACCGACCGATGTGTCTGTGCGGGTTTCCTCTCATCCATACGCGTCTTCTGGCTTTTAAGACTGGTTTCTGGGGCATCGCCAGTTTTCAATCCGTGACGCGGGGAAATTAGTGTAAAATAATAGGCCTCCTAGACGCTGACTGTGAGCTTTGAAGAAAGCATTGCCATCTACGGCGGAGTACTAACAGTTACGGGTCTAGGTTTTCAAACTAGAGAATCATGCACCATTTTTTACGATCTTCAAACAAGTGCGGGCGTCCTGCTTGAACGATACTGTATTTATGTGTATGGCCATTTCTGGCTTATTAACCGCCGTCAGCCAGTCATACCCAATCCCGAAGTGTGGCACACCCGAGGCTCGAACACGCGACCTGTTTGTTAGAAGTCCACGCCTCTACCCATCGGGCCACGAGCCCGTTGCCCTGTCGCGAGTTCGAGGCTAGGGTGTTCCACACTTCGGGCTTGGGTATGGCTGGCTGACGACGGCTAATAAGCCAGAAATGGCCATTCCAGTCTCTCATGTCTTTGTCGGTAATACTATTCTGCCTATATTTCATGCGCCGCTGTGCAGCTGCTGGTTGGGCTCGAGAGAGTGCCCTTAAGGCACAACGGAACGAGTCAGTTCCGTATGAACGATTGGTGAGCGGCCCCTACCATTATATATATATATTGGAAAGTAGACATCCAAGAAATATAATTTGATATATATACATATATATATATCAAATTATATTTCCTGGATGTCTACTTTCCAATATGAAAGTTTAACCGTCGTTGCTGAAGATGTCCACTGCGTGCTCCACACAAAGTTACAACAGTCATGCGAATTGCGCATGAATTAGTTCATACTGATACTAAATCACCCAGGATTTCAACACTGGCAATGAATTCCATATTCCTGCAATCGTCACCTTCACATTCAATTTTTCACATTTGTTATAGAGTTCCGGCACGTCCGCCCAATGTTGCGAACTGAGACCAGCTTAGCAAAAACACACTTAATGGATATTCTCTTGACATTGTGTAGTTGATTGTGTTTTGGCACCGTGATAAATGCACAGTCGAATTAAGTAACGGTCGCAGAACCTACTGGACTCATGACTGACAGTCATGGAATCGTCGCGAAACCCTACTGTTCCAAGCTTTGCCGCAGAACCTTCAGTCTCGTCCTAAGCGTCGTCTCCACCCCAGTGAGAAGAAAACAAAGTATTGGGATAGTTTGAAGAACGTGAGGCAAGAGTGTGTTTTTTCCCGAGGATCTCGTTAAAGGCCTCACATGCCGGCTCTCTCTTGTACCCTGAAATGGCACTCAATATACAGAGTTATGAACATTTCGATATTCAAGGTCACTGACTGTCAGGTGGAAAAGTACCCAACCACCAGCCACCACTTATCACTCCAACAGATGCCCTCCATTGATATTGGTGCCTGCTCCCCCCTTCCACTGTCATCTGCCCTTCCTCCATTCCCTCAACTTCGTCATTACTATTAGAATTTCCTCAAGTTGCCCTCCCTCCCATGTGGAGAGTAAAGGAAGATAACGAAATTTTCCTTTCCCCGATCGACTTGCTAAGCAGTCTTAGCTCCAGTTCAGCAAAATTAAATTTGCAAGCCAGCTTAGAGCAGCAAGCGCCCATATTACTGAGATGCATCCTGCTGCCGTTTGCTAGAGATTTCCACTGATCGATATTTCCTCTTCCATGATAGTATCCCAAGAGGGCTCCTTTTTTCTTGACGCCTATTCATTCTCCTCCGCCTGAAATTACGTACTAATATAACCATCCACGCCACAACTGTACTCAATCACACGAACACTGGGCTACTGAAACTCAGGCCTCACCCGCGCACACGACATGAAAGTAAATGGAAATTGGCCAGATCATCACAAATACGTGTTCGTAAAGTGATTCCAAATACGCACTTTAATAGGGTTGTTTCGCAATTAAGAAAAGCAAACAGACAGGCCAGTGCAGCTGCAAACATATAGATCCAAGGAAATTATGTTTCTTCGATTTGGATTAAAATGCAAAGCTGGACAGTGGTAATGGCCGCGTGGTGCTGAACTAGACTGCCAATTTCACCCTAACCAATCATGTACAGGAAGCGCAATGCATAGCACTACATGGTGGCCGCCACTAATATCTGACGAGAGGCTATCCACTGACTTAGACAACCTGCGCGATCTCTCCAACCAAATGTTGTTTTTCGAATAGACAGCGTTTTTTCCTGTGCTGTATTATTCGTGCGAAAGTAGCTTAGAGTGATCCGGGTGTCGCATTCGATGCTTGCTCCAGTTAGCCACCAAGATATCTTTCAACGCATTGTTATTTCCAGTACTAGAATTGGGGATTATGTACCTCTATATGAGGTCTGGCGAAAACTGTCTGAAAGAGTGGGTGCTATTGAAATCCTCATATTCCATTGAGTATCAGTTTTCGATTGTTCAGGCACCGATTGCATGTTGGAAGTAGATACCATTATTTTCAGTTCGGAAATGGTCTCTGCAAATAGTCCGTGGCGATCGCAAGACCTGAGGAAGATGCACGTATTCGCCACGCGCTCACTCGCTCCACTTTCAATTTCCTCAACACCTCCTCCGTCTGCTTTTTCGGATTCAAAGTCGCAATTGATGAAGACTCCCAAGGATGTAGAGTCCTTTCAGTATCAGTGGCTATTCCGAATACATCTCCCCGGTAGGTACAGCCTATTGCCTCATCTCCCCAGCACAGCCATCACTTGCTGTTATCGTACTACATTTGACGCCAAAGCTAATAACCGCTTTGCCCCTGCTCTTTCATCTATAAGCAGGACCCATTAATGAATCGAGCCAGGCCGGAGGTCAGGACAACCAATCCTCGGACAGGTCCATTGTCAGTTGCAATTCTGGAGTCTGAGACAATCGTTTCTTCGTCATTACAGGTGCGCAGATGAGCGCCATTCCTCCAGTAGCAGTCGACCATCGGTGCCTCCATTGCCCTTTACCCTTGGTCCTGCAGTCGCTGATATCCCGTGTCCCATTTTCGGTGCAGAATTTATTGTCGTCTTCTGTTCGACTGCCAGTAGTCCAGTCCTTATTGTCAGACTACCGCATTCACTGTCCGGATCCGGATACACCTTCCTCTTGGGCTTCACCTCAGCTTTGGAGTCCTTGACCCCAACCCGACTAGTTCATTTCACCACCTCTTCGCCAATCAACCCGATCGCATGCGTCCCAAATCCAGTGCCCCTACTCCACCGCGTGATGTGTTTCCTCACATAACGCACCAGCCGCCCTCCAGCATTTTCTCGGCCCGCCATCTTCACCTGCACGCCTGGCTGCCTTAAGATTAGCACTGGAAACTGGCACCCCTGCGGTGGATATTCAACAGCAAACAACGCCACCACCCACGACTGCTACCCGGCTCCCCATCTTCAGCACCCTGACGGTGCGACTGAATGTCAGCTCCTCGGAATATAAAATGTAATGCCCGCGGAACATCCCTCGAAATGTATATGAATAACGACGGCTCATCGTGCGCCAAAGTATGCAAGCTCTCAGAATCAAGCCGAGCGACAAGCAAATAAGATCGGAAATGCTTAGTCGTTGCCTTCTACTAGAAGAGCCGTCATTTAAACTCCCATATTCTCGAAATTTTTAAATCCTGCATTTTGCCATTCTACGTGAATTTATTTTATTAACCCTGTCGTGCAGAACACAGGATTGTCCGGGTCACTGTCCATCACCCCAAAATGCATTTGATCAATGCTGCAGTGTTTGTCATTCCGTGTCGCCTAGGTAGCATCTATACTGTCTGTCCCTCATGCGTCCAGTGAATGCATCTCCTGTACGAATGTACCAGTAGCAGAAAGAACAAATTCTTCTGTCATTGTTTCATCTGTCAGAATGAAAACAGACCTTGCAGAGCTGAAAAGGCCACTCTTTCCAAAACAACGGCCATTTGGCCAAGATCAAGAAACAATCCAGTCACTTCACATATTTTCTCGTAGTAACAAAGATATTCGGCGTTGGTCAGTAAAATCGCCACCCAAATGCAGGTGGTGATTGGAAGGGCACACAGAGTGCAGCATAGTATTGGCGTTTAATGAATGGGTTCGCTACAAGTTCCATGCTCATCAGGTTACCCAACATGCTGCATATTTGGAATCATAACGAAGAACATGTTTTTTAGTATCTTTCTTACTCTCGGGATTCAGTTTGGTGGACTTTGTCGCGTTTGGTTTGTATGCATCCAATCAGTTGAGAGAAAGATTTCAAGGTGGACTGTTAAACTATTGCTATTTCCGAGACGTGCACCAGACTATCTTTTGAAGACCAAGGAGAGCAGGATACGTCGCAACTCGTGATACCAGACGAGGTTAGTCCTTTTAAAAGATGAACCTGCCTTTGGTGAACCGTTAGATCCGACTGAATATGTGCAGTTAGATATAAGTCTACGTCATATCAACTGCCTCGCCCCATTGTCAATTTTGTGACATCAAGGGTGACATAAGTGATGTGAGAAGACAGGGGCTGTAATATCCACTTTTTAGGCATGTTTTACTTCGGAGTACGCGACTGGCTGTTTATGAGCAATCGTGTTTTGGCACCGTAGTAAATGCGCAGTCGACTTGGGTAACGGTCACAAAACCTACTTTACTCATGACTGGCAGTCGTGGAATCGCCGCGAAACCCTTCTGTTCCCAGCTTTGTCGGAGAACCTTCAGTCTCGTCCTCAGGGTCCTCTCCACCCCAGTGAGAAGGCAACAGAGTATTGGGATAGTTTGGACAACGTGAAGCAAGACCGTGTTTTGTTCCCAGGATCTCGACTATGGACTATACCTACGTCGTTAAAGTGGTCGGCGATTTGGTTTGCTCTATTTGAGTGTCAGGTGAAACACGGCTGGGATTCTCGTCGTCAGGACATCCATCTGTATCTGATAGCTCACACAAGATCCCGGGTGCCAACTCAATACTGCGACTTTTGAGGATGCCTCCAGACCGATTGATGAAAATAGCAGCCTTGTTGAGAGATAAGCCTTGGAATAGAGTGCTGCTAGGTTTAAGAATATGCAACGATCTCCGTGCAACACAAAGGAACGCGAGCGGAATATAGGAATGGACTGCAAATGCCAATTAACCTACCACGTCTCTCTTGTACCCTAAAATGGCGTTCAATATGCAGAGTTACGAACACTTCGATCTTCGAGGTCACTGACCGTCACGTCGAAAAGTACCCAACCACCAGCCACCACTTATTACTCCAAAAAACGCGTTTCACTGCTATTGGTCTATTGCCCTCTCCTCTTCCTCCATTCCCTCAACTTCGTTATCACTATTAAAATTTCCTCAAGCAGTCCTCCCTACAATGTGGACAGCAAATGAAGATTACGAACTTCTGCTTTCCCCGATGATCTTGTTACTCATGGACCAGCCCTTCGTCGTCATTTCACATCGATCTTCCTTCCGGTGCAGCAAAATTAAATTTGCAAGCTAGCTTAGAGCAGCAAGAGCCCATACTACTGAGATGCGTCCTGCTGGCGTTTGCTAGAGATTTCCACTGATCGATATTTACTCTTCCATGATAGTATCCCAAGAGGGCTCCTTTTTGCTTGACGCCTATTCATCCTCCTCCGCCTGAAATTACGTACTAATATAACCATCCGCGCCACATCTGTACTCAATAACACGAACACTGGGCTACTGAAACTCAAGCCTCACCGGCGCACACGACATGTAAACAAATGGAAATTGGCAAGATCATCACAAATACGTGTTCGTAAAGTGATTCCAAATGCGCACTTTAATAGGGTTGTTTCGCAATTAAGAAAAGCAACCAGACAGGCCAGTGCAGCTGCAAACATATAGATCCAAGAAAAATGGTTTGCATGCAGAACGAAATTTCAGGATCAGACGGAACAGCATCATACCGCTAAGTGCAGGCTTATACATTGATATATTCTTGAAACTTCAAAATCCGGCACTTTGCTATTTTACGTGCACTTATTTTATTAACTCTGTCGTGCACAAAAACATGATTTTCAGGGAGACTGTAGATCACCACAAAATGCATTTGATCAATGCTGCAGTGTTTGTCATTCCGTGTCGCCTAAGTACCATCTGTACTGTTGGTCTCCAATGTGTCCAGTGAATACATCTCCAGCACGAATGTACCAGTAGCATAGAGAACAAATTTTTCAATCATATTTGCATCTGGCAGAATGAAAACAGACCTTGCAGAGCTGAAAAGGCCATTCTTTCCAAAACAAAGGCTACTCGGCTAAGATCAACAAACAACCCAGTCACTTCACATATTTTCTCGTACTAACAAAGATATTCGGATTTGGTCACCAAAATCGCCACCCAAATGAAAGTGATGATTTGCAGGGCTAACAGAGTGCAGCAGAGCATTGACGTTTAATGAACGGGAGTGATTGTTCTCTACAAGTTCTATGCTCACTAGGTTACCCAACATGCAGCATATTTAGAATCATAACGAAGAACATGCTTTTAGTATCCTCCATAATCAATAATCAAGATGGCTTGCTTTAACAAACCCTGACAAATCGTTGTTAGAAGTTCGTAAAGAAGGGGACTGCGGGAACTGTATTGAAGCCTCCAACATAGGGCAAAGAAGACTTTTTCTATGGATTGAGATTTGGCGATCAGAAGGGTTTAGTAGAGCCCCAATTTAGGGACTGCTGTTGTCGAGACCAAAGGAAGATCCGATTAATTTGATAGCGGGTGATGTAGTGCAGAGAACAAAGAGAATTAGTAGAGGACGTGGCCTAGTTAATTGCGCTACGACATCTGATGGCGCATTTATCGCCTTAAGATTTCAGGCCTTCGTGCCCTGAGCGCTGGTTTTTGCGCAAAATTTAGCGTGAAAATGGTGTCAGGTGCGCTTTCATTTGACATATCGCTGAGAGCGCAACTCCCTATATCCCCTTGATTTACTCGAACTCTACAACGAACCTCCGTTTCTGGTCCAATTTGCCTTTTACTTCTTTGCCACGACTCTCGGTAGGCAGTTCAATGGACATTGTCGCGATTGGTTTACATGCATCCAATCAGTTGAGAGAAAGATGTCTAGGTGGACCAATAAATTCGATGTTTACAATCCCGGTTGTTGCTATTTCCGAGACGTGCACCAGACGATCTTTTGGAGACCAAGGAGAGCAGGATATGTCGCAACTCGTGATACCAGACGAGGTCAGTCCTTTTAAAAGAACAACCTGCCTTTAGTGATCAGCTAAATCCGATTGAATATTTGTAGTTGGATGAAAGTCTACGTGATATCAACAGCCCCTCCCCATTGTCAATTTTGTGGCATCAAGGATGACATATATGACGGGGGAAGACAGGGGCTGTAATATCCGCTTTTAGGCATGTTTTACTTCGGAGTACGCGACTGACTGTTTATGAGCAAGTGCACAGATAGCTCAACTGCTCATTCTCGCACTGAACACTTGATAAGTTACATCCAGTTAATTGCAATCAGTAGTAAAATTTTCTTTTAAATGCCACACCCCCTCTAAGTCACATAACTGCCTCGTGGAAAGGAAAATGATGAAAGATGGAAGTATAGAGTAAAAGTGACTGTTATTGATAAGCTCAGTCTTCCATTTTCTGTTTGGAGTTTAGATCCTCTGGAATCCAATACTGTCTGCCGGGATTAGTCGGTATCTGTCGAGGAAGGACCGTCTAAATTGCCAGAGCCTAATACCTACATGGGACCTCCTGACCACTCGAGTCCTTGGACTAACGCCAGCTGTCTGCAGTAGGCAAGTGCAACTACTTGACATACTTCAAGATGAGCCCCATGGAGTCGAGATCATCACTCTGAATTTTGCTGCTCGTCGTGGAAAAAACGTCATTCAAATTTTATCCGCCCTTTCCGGCCCCGGTGGTACGAGACTCATCAATCTGACTACCTTGGACATCATGAAACAACCAATCAACCTTGGACAATTGGGTGAGCTCCTGGCTAAGTGTCCAATGCCTCGCTTACGCTATCTTTCCCTCTCTGTCATTGTAAGTAACGCCAGGCCGCGGATCACTGAGTGCTTGAAATGTGAGCTTAAGGTGCAGGACGTTGCTATCCGATTTTTTGGAGGTCTGTCGTCGTGCGAATTGCTGCTGTTAGTACAGAGCTTTGGTGACTTGCGCAGCCTTTCCCTGGACGACTCACACATCGATCGATACCGGATTGGCAGTTGGCGCGGAGTCTGGGCAAGTTATCAGACTCGCATTCCACAATGGACCTCCCTTCAGATTCACTACAAATCAGAACTACTCGATTTGTTCCTGGGTGAAAGTTGGTCTGATTATGAACTCTCAAAATTGACCCTCTTGACTGAGCCAGGCCACTTCTTCCCAAAGAGGTACATTACAGAATTCTCCGTGATACACAGAATTGTCAAATACCACACGCTTAACAAACCCCAGTTCCACACCCTCCAATTTTGCAGAGCCTGTGTCAGCGATAAGGACAGATGCAACATGCCCAGCCTGCAATGCCCATCAACTGACACTGTTGAAGACGATGAGTCACCAGTGAACTTCGTTGCCTGCTCTCTCATGACTGTCGAGGACAACTGCCTCCTTCATCCCACCAACCTACGTGACTTGTACATTCATATAAGTCCCACTGGAACGAGCTCATCCACAAGTGTGACGAATTCTTCTCCCTCCCCTGCGTCCTCTGTAAGTAGAAGGCAAACACCAGTAAAGGGTAGTGTGGAAGCCCTAATTCAGCGTCGATGCTCCGAAATCCGACGTCTATGCATTCGTTTGTGCAAGTTTGGCAATGATGCGCGTAAAGGGAACTACATCCAGGAGATGCCGTCTCTCGCGAGAGATTGTTTCCTCCCAATCATTGAGAAGTGTTGTGCATATCTTCAATCTCTGGAAGTGTCCGCTGAGCTCATTACGGCCTGTTGCTCCGATGTGCTTACAACAAGACGGCTTCTCCGACTGCAGGACAAGTGCTTAAATGTTAGAAAGGCTACTGTGATTGCCGGTGGTGATCTGGTCGAGCGACAACTCCGTCCATCCGCGAAGAATATTTCCACCTACTTGAGTCTCTTTCCGGCGCTGAAGGAAGTGCGTATTGTTGCCATAGACATCTTCACTGAACAGATTATTCCAGAGATCCTGACTACCTGTGGTCATCTTCGGCGTCTCTACATATACTCCCTGAGGAATCTTACGTTTGACTTTGCTTCGCTTCCGTCGCATAATGCCCTCGAGGTTCTCTTCATGGATCTGAATAACTTTGATATGAAGGATCGTTTTGAAATACTTTTGAAAGGAACAATTTCGAAACTTCGGTCGCTCAGATACATCCTTTTTAGGGTTGATCGTGGAAGATATCCGTTCAAAAAGACTTTGAAAGCCTTCTTCGGCGACAGGTCTGAATTGCGGTGGTTGGTTATAGTTTTCAACAGACACAGCAAAACACTCTTATGTCATGCAAACGAGAGTTGTGCTGCAGAACCAGAAATTGATAAATGGCGCACTACCTACTTGGGTATCTTCCTTTATTCCTATCCAGACCTTTACGACATATTTTGGAGTCAATTTCAGCAATTTCATAAGCGTTTTCTATACAAGCCCTAGTTATATTATGAGAAACAAACTGGCACGTAGCCTTCCGTTCTATTATTATACATTGATTTGAATGTACGGACGCGGCTTCCTACGCCCAGCATCCCCATCCATCATAATTGCCACAGTCCTCGCCACCGCTGAGAACAATCGCAATGCCATGCAATCCGTCCCCACCATCACCGTCACTGTTCCAAACACTAGCAATGCGGACTCGATCCCAACCTGTCCGCATTGGGTACGCACCTTCACACCACACATCGACCTTGCCAATCCATCGTACTGAGTCTGGGCAAATCACTGCCCATTTACATTCAATCACCGCATGGACCTACTCAGCCATATGTGCCTCCACGTATGTGTGCGGAAAAGAACCTTAGTTAGAACCGCGAATATCTCAACAAGCCCAGGCACCCCCCACAAACCTGCCTCACATCACTGACTGCAAGCACAGAATAGGCCCCTCTGTCGCAGTTCGAGAGCCTCTTCCCTGGCGCAGTCTAATGCGCGACCAGTCCGTGCGTGATATACGTAGACACACTCACGCGGTTCTGTCAGCCACTAAGTCCACTAAGGCCAACTGGTTGACGAGCTCGCAAAGACGACTAGTGTGCGGTAGATGAAAGAGAGAGCGACGCCGACATGGCGATTCGGGTTCAGGTGACACCTTAGCACATTCCTCGCTACAAGAAGTGTAGAATTCTTGGTAAATTGAGTCACGCGTATAAGCCAGAACAGATTTCGGTGTATATACGGTACTATTGATAGAATGAGGTAATAATAAAACACGTACAAACCTCAACAATGGATACCCTAGACAAAGAATTCCTTTGTTACTGTTCGAGTAAATTGAATTCACACCTCAAGGTCGGAATACAAAAACTAGTTAATTAAAAGAACGCCGATCACGCTAGAAAGAGTGTTACAAAAAAGGGAAAGTGTGATGTCAACAGGGGCCAAATGTAGAAGCACTTGCGAAGAGGGCGTGGAGAATTCCAAACGTTGATCAGCTAGATACAACGCCACCCGCCTATTCTCTACGTCCGGCTCTTGAGACCAACCTACGGGTTTGGACGTATACGGCTGCTCTGACCATCAAGTGGACAAATCTTTCTGACGCCCCTTTTTAAGAGACCGCCCGCCGTCCTAACGAGGCCATCGCGACCCTTTTCGCACGTATATTTTACTCCCAAATTCCAATTCTCTTGAGGTGTGCGTTCTCCAAAAACTAAAACAACATCGCCTGGTTTCAGTTTCGCGGCTTCTCTTATTCATTTTTTCTTTTCTGGAGACTTGCGAGATATTCTTTTACCCATCGTCTCCAGAACACGCCAGCGAGGTAGTGTACTTGTTTCCATCCAACGTGGTACCGTGTCACCAATCCGTCACTGCAAGGCAGCACTGGATATTTCCTCCTCAACTATGATCTATTCGGGGTAAGCGGTTCCAAGTCTTTGCTGTCTGATGTTAGCGGGGCAAGCGGTCTTTTATTTAGTATACGTTCAGTCTATACGAAGAAGATACTGAGCTGTTCGTCAACTAGAGACTGCTCCTTACAGAGAGCGAGAAGAATCCGTCGTGGAGACCTGATCATGCGCTGCCAGATGCCTTCTAGATGGCTGGCAGCGTGTGGGTTAAAATGCCACTGTATCTCCAGAGTTAGCAGTTGGTCTGACACTCTCTTTTGGTCCCAATTGTGTAAGCTCTTTTCGAGTTCCGCTATTGCTCTAACAAAATTGGTTCTCTTGTCACTGTAGATGTCAGTGAGACCTCCGCGTCTACTAACAAATCTCATCAGACACTGAATAAAAGAATTCGTGGTCAGGCTGGCGGCTATCTCAAGATGAACGGCTCTCGGATGTAAGCAGCTAAACTCACAACCATAGCGTTTATCAGAAGATCGTCCGCGTTTGACCATCAACGGTTCAAAATAGTCCACCCCAACGCACTTGAAAGGATACCAACCGACTTCTGTTCTATTTGAGGGAAGCGGGACATCATCTGCCCCTGAAGTTGTCGAAATGTGCGTCTGCAAAATAGACATCTACCATTGACACGTTTAACAGAAGCGGTTCCTTTTAGAATCCAAAATTTTGACGGATTGCACCTAGAACTTGGACTGCCGCACAATGGCCTTCCAAGTCATGAAAGAAATGTATGATTAATTCCGTCACGGGATGATTGTATGGGAGGAATGACGGGTGTTTAAACGATTCACAAAAATGTGAGTAGTTCAGGCGACCACCAACGCACATTACTCCTTCAATCAAAACTGGACATAACTTTCTCGGGCTAATATTTCTCACGGACTTTCTTTTCTGGTAATCTGCTGGTGTAGACTGCAGAATACCCAACTCTCCTGAAAAGTGCTTCCTTTGTACAAGCTTTATCAAGCTAATGCTATCTTGGCGCATTTCGAATACCTGGATAGGAACCAGCATCAGCGTTTCCTGAGGCGCCTTGCCAGTGGTGACTCTGACGTACTGCTTGAAACGCAGGAGCCAGATCGCAGCCCTTTGTAGCCTTGTCCAACTTGAAAAACGCATAACTCACTTGTCTAAACCATCACATTGACTTCATACATGAACTTAGACTGTTGTCCTCTTTAATTCCAAGTCTTCAGTTTGTCCTACTGGAAGTTGTACAAGCCATTCGCTTTCAGGTTGAACTAAAAAGTCCGGACTGTCCAACCATCTACGTACAAGCGCAAAGTTGCACGTACCTCGAGAAGCAATGTTTGCTGGGTTGACGTCCGAACTCACGTATCTCCACTGAGAGGTTGCAGACAGATGATGTATAACTGTCAGTCGGTTGGCCAAAAATGTGCAGAATCTGGTTGATTCATTGTGTACATAATAAAGAACTATCACAGAATCGGTCCAGAAAGTTATTGTTTGGAAGTACCTATCGGTGCTTGACCGGGTGAGATCAGCCACGCGCACAGCCAGAATAGCAGCTGCCAACTCTAAACATGATATAGGACGGCTTTGGGGTGTGCAACAGGTGCTTTCGAATAAACGAGTGAACAATGTAGATTTCATACGTCGTTAGTAAAGCAAGCATATACTACTGTACTGTATGCCACTTCCGAGGCATCGCAAAACACGTGCAGTTCGACTCGCATCGGATTGCTGATATTTTTGGGCTTTAGACATCGGGCGAGCTGCAAAGTCTTCAGGCTCCGTAAATTAGAGATCCAGTTTTCCCAACGAAAGCTCTTGATGTCAGATAGTTTTTCATCCCAATTCAGCCCGTTTTTGCATAAGGATTGCAGTAAACACTTCCCTGGTATCAGTCAAGGCGAAACGAAGCCCAGAGGGTCATAAAGTTGGAACAAACAAGACAAACTACCCCTTCGAGTGAACGGTTTTGTGGGCATACTGGAACTTATCATCAGAATATCAGAATGCGTCTCCCACTGCAGCCCCAAAGTTCGTTCCGTAGGTAGGGGATTGATGGCAATATCTCGCATACCAGAAGAACGTTCAGTCGCATTAACGACCGAGAGTATGCGTATGTCATTAAACGCCCAGTTTCGCATAAAAAAGCCGCCTTGAAAGAGGAGTTTACAAATGTAGTTCACAAAACGTTCGGCGGAATCGACATCCCATAACGAGACCAGACAACCATCAAGGTATGTACTCTGTTGAATCACTCTGCAAGTTGATGAGGAGTAAGATGAACTGAAATCTTCAACAGTTTTTTGCAACGCAAAGGGGACACAAAAGGGCGGAGTAGTCAATCCGAATGGGTGAGACGTCCACTGAAACTCGACTGGCTCTCTTCCAAGCTCGTCATTTTCCCACCAAAAAATTTCAGAGCAGGTTGATCGATCGGGTCCACTTTCATTTGCAGAACTATTTCCTCTATATCCCCTGCCACTGCAATACGCTCAAGCCGGAAACCCAACAAACACACTTAATACCTTTGCGTTTAGGCCAGGTCCTTGGTATAGATTATCATTCAGAGACACGCCCTGACACTTGGCAGCACAGTCAAATACAACACGAATTTTTTCTGGTTTTCGGTGGTTGACAACGGGGTGGTGTGGTAAGTACCAGTGTCTCGTAAGTGGGAACGATTTGTTGCCGTCAACTCGCTCGATGTATCCCTTCTCCATGTACGAACGGAATGTTTGCTCATATTTCCGAAGTAATTCGGGATCTCGACCCAACTTACTCTTGAGATGGATTAGTCGTTTACGCGCCAACTGAAAATTGTTCGGTAAATTCAGCGTACTGTTTCGCCAAGGGAGTGGCAGTTGGTAATGCCCTTTTATGATTGTAACGGAAGATTGCACAATAGCCAGTGCCCGTTTGTCTTTCAATGAGTAACTCGCAGTCGTTGTTGAAGTGTCCGTAAACTCCGAGTCGTATAGCTTCTTAATGCTGTGCGTTACGTCCTTTTCTTGATTTACAATGCAGTGACAGACAGCGTTCTGTTTTTGCCTGCCATGTGAAGACCCAAGCAGCATCCAGCCCAGTAGTGTTTTAACGGCGAACGGCTCCCTTTTGCCACCCAGACGTTGGTCGAGTACCCAATGAGCTTCCACGATATCATTCCCAATGAGTTTGCCAACCTCGCAATCAGTGAGCTCGTCGAACATTATATCGCTCAGGTGTGGCCACGAAGAGGCTATCCTTTTAATTGTCGATTCTGCACGAAGTGGCAAGTCTTCGACTACCAAAGCCCTTTCAATCTCAACTGACTCAGTTCCATTCATGGGCAGCACGTGGCGAACACAGGTCTTACGATCGCCACAGACTATTTGCGGGGACCATTTGTAAACTGACAATAATGGTGTCTACTTCCAATCGGTGCCTGAACAATCGAAGCTGATGCTCAACTGAATATAAGGATTTCAGTGACACTCATTCTTTCAGAGAGAATTTGTGCATGGTAAGATGAAAACAATGTACATTTCTTTAGAACGCGCATAGAGGCAACAGTGTCCAAATCTAGTACTGCAAAAAGCATGCGTTGAAAAATATCGTAGTGAACAACTGAAACAAGATTGAAGACGAAGACACGATCGCCGGGACAAGAGCTTTATTAGCCTGACGTTTCGGATTCCTGCTCGAATCTATCATCAGAGACAAAAGCAGATAAGGTTGGTTCATGCACATGCGACTGCAGTATTTATAGGATGCAGTAGATATGCTACCGCGTACCTATGAATATTCACGACTCCTTTCCCTTCATCAGGGATCGTTGCACGTGGTGTGATGGCCGACATTCGTGTCGTTAATTGCTGCAATTTCCTCACGTGCGTTGGATGTTGGTGTGATGATTGATCGACCATCTGACGCGCTGACCCTGGTGTTGGGAAAAGTGTTCACCTGTGCGCTCTCCGCGTGGCCAATTACTCCGCCTAGACGAAGTCTCAGCACGGTGTATTGAATGGGAAGACCATTGCACCTATTAATAGACTGGAGGCCAGTAAACCATGATTCAAGCAGCTCCCGGCTCACGCGGTTGTCACCTCTTACGAGAATTTTGGCCTCGTCAAATTTGATTGTGTGGCCGGAACCCGTCGAATGAGCTGCAACTTGAGAGCTGGCGTCATTTCTCCGCACCGCTGCAGCGTGCTCGGCCATTCGCGTTTGGAGTTGTCTTCAGGTTTCTCCGGCGTAGTTGCTTTGTCCGCAACTGCACCAGATCCGATAAACGACTCCAGACATTTCTTGCCGTGGCAGTGGGTCATTTGATTTCATCAACTGACGACTGACGGTTGCCTCCGGTCTGTGTGCAACTCCAACCCCAAGTGGTGCGAGAAGGCGGCCAACAGCTTCCGAAACGTTCTTGACATATGGAAGCGTTCGCCAAACTTTGGTGTCCGTGCGGTTAGGCCTTTCGTCCCTTTTGCGTATGCACTGGTTGGCAAAGTTGCGCGGATAGCCATTGGATTTGAAGACCCGTCGGATGTATTGTAGTTCGGCAATCTTGCCTTCCGGCTCACTGCGGTGCGTTTGGACGCGCCGATAGAGCGTCCTTACACAACTGCGTTTGTGACTGATTGGGAGGTTGCTGTTGAAGTTCAGTACTTGCATCGTATTTGTCGCTTTCCTGAACACTTTGGTCTTTAGTCCACCACAATCCTTGCGGCATACGAGGATATTCAGGAAGGCCAGCTGGTTGTTCTCTTCCTCCTCCATCGTAAATTGTATGTCCGGAAAGACCGCATTCCCTGAATGTCAGTAGTTGATCCCGGTCGGTCACGACGAAGGTATCATCCACATAACAGGCCCAGAACTTCGGTTTGTGGTGCTGGAAGACCAGCGACTCTAACCGTTGAAGGACCGTCTCGGCGATGAACCCAGAAATCGGTGAACCCATTGGTATGCCCTTCACCTGTTCGTAGATTGTCCCGTCGAACGTGAAGTATGTCCTTAGACAGAACTTCAGGAGCTGAAGGACTTGGGCGCGTCCAAAACGATTATCCGTTTTATCGTATTTGCTTTGTAGAAGCAGCTCGATTGTCTGGATCGCCAGGTCTTGGGGAATAGAAGTAAAAAGGGATGTAACATCAAAAGATGCCGTGAACTCATTTGGATGGAGGCTTACCCCTTTGAGTTTCTACTGGAATTGTGCTGACGAAGAGACCGTGGTGTCTGACTCAGCGGTCAGGAACTTGAGACGCCGGAACAGCCACTTAGCCAGTCCGTACGTTGAAGTACCTTTGTGCGACATGATAGGTCGGAGAGGAGCGCCGTCTTTGTGCACCTTATGGAAGCCATAGAATCGGGCCAAAGGCGTATCTTGGGGTCTCGCCATGCATCTGTCGGTCGGTGTTATTGCACCTGAGTTCTCCAAGGCCAACAACGTAGCATTAATTTCGCGTATCAGCGCCTTTAAAGGGTTCGTTGCACATGGGACATAGAACTGTCGGTCCTCCAGTAAACCTTTGGCTTTTTGAAGGTAGTCTGTCCTGTCCAGTACAACTGTGGCGCGTCCTTTGTCCGCTGGCACGATGACCAAGTCTTTGTCGACCTTGAGTTCTCTAAGCGCATCACGTTCGACCTTGGAAAGCGCTTCAGATGGTCGAGCAATCATCACACCAACATCCAACGTACGTGATGAAATTGCAGCAATTAACGACGCGAATGTCGGTCATCTCGCCACGTGCAACGATCCCTGATGAAGGGAAGGGAGTCGTGAATATGCATAGGTATGCGATAGCATGGCTACTGCATCCTATAAATACTGCAGTCGCATGTGCATGAACCACCCTTATCTACGTTTGTCTCTGATGATGGATTCGAGCAGGAATCCGAAACGTCAGGCTAATAAAGCTCTTGTCCCGGCGATCGCGTCTTCGTCTTGGTTATGTTAGAACGTAATTTCAGACGAAGGAAGATGATTTGATGTCAGGCAAGAAGGATCTCCATTGGGGGTATATCATAGAGGACCAAATATTCGTCGGTGGAAATCTTTAATAAACGCCAGCGGGATGCATCTCAGTGGTATGGGCCCTTGCAGCTCAAAGCTAGCTTGCAAAGTTAATTTTGTTGCATCGGAAGGAAGATCGATGTGACGGGCTGGTCCATGGTTAACAAGACGATTGGGGAAAGGAGAAATTCGCAATCTTCCTTTACTGTTTTCATGGTTGGGACGCCTGCTTGAGAAAATTTTAATAGGGATGACGAAGTCGAGGGAATGGAGGAAGGGGAGATGGCAATAGACTAATACCAGTGAAGCACATCTGTTGTTTTAATAAGTGGTTGTTTGTTGTTGGCTCTATTCCAAGACGTACCTCTCAACAGGGCTGTCATATCCATCAGTCGGGAGATATTCTCAAAATTCACAGCGTTGAACTGGCACCCGGGATCTTGTGTGGGCTATCAGCTGCAGATGGATGTCCTGACGACGAGAATTCCAACTGCGTTTCACTTGATATATTAATAGAACAGACCAAATCACCGAGGCCTTTAACGTGGCCATTGCCCATATTCGGGATTATGGGGTAAAAACACATGTTGTCCAAATTATCCCAATGCACTATTACCTTCTCCCTGGGGTGGAGGGACGCTAAGGACGAGACTGAAGGTTGTCTGACAAAGCTTGGAACAGTAGGATTTCGCGACGATTCCATGACTGCCAGTCATGAGTCCAGTAGGTTCTGCGACCGTTACTTTTGTCTACTGTGCATTTACCACGGTGCCAAAATGCAATCAATTCCCCAGGGTCAAGGGACTATCTATTAACTGTGTTTTAGGTATGCTGGTCTCTGATCTCATAATCTGGTAGACGTGCCGCACAGATATGAAATAACGAATGTCTAGGTGATGATTGCAGGAATACGGAATTCATTGCCAGTGTTGAGATCCTGAGTGAGTTCGTACCACTATGAAATAACTGATGCACGAATCATCATGCCTGTTGCACCTTTGTGTGGAGCACGCAGTGGACGCCCTCAGCAACGACGGTCGAACTTTCAAATTGAAGAATAGACATTCCAAAATTATAAAATGGAAGACAGATATATCTATGTAGAATAGCATAGCCGACAAAGACACGGGAGACTGGAATGGCCATTACAGGCTTATCAGCCATCATTAGCCATCCAACCCCACCATGAAGTTTGCGGTACGCTGGAATCGATCCCGCGGTTTGTTTGTCAAAGGTACAACGCCTCTGACGGCTGAGCCCGCGGCTCGTTTTCTTGCATATTTCGATATATAGATATATATTTCAGGTCAAACGAGATGCGCACACTTTTGGTAAATTAGTCAAAAAATTTTGCAGCGCTTTTTAGTTCGAAAATCCTTATGCCTATCTGCAAATATTACGCAGTAGATGGCATTGCTTCCTTCAAAGCTCACAGTCATCGTCTACAAGACCTATAATTTTACATTAAATTTCCCCCGTCACGGACTGAAAACTGGCAGTACACCAGAAACGAGTCTTAAAAGTCAGAAGACGCGCATGAATGTGAGGAAGCCCACATAGAAACACCAGTCGGTCATTTTAGATCTATGAAATCCGACTGTGGGTTTCCGCCTATTACCTTGATTGGTCTTCTCAAAGGGACATTGAACAAAACAGTTTCTTAACTTCCACACCCATCGCAAACCATTTTGTTTATGCCTTTAACGGAGGTCTCCTCAGTGGTTAATTTGGTTGTGTCACGACAAGCTTTTTCTAATTGACACGGGTGCGCTCAGCATATTTATCAGAGACGCTCAAACAGAATGTATTCAGTTTCAGCTGGAAAAACAGCGCGGCTCATCGACTCGGCACTGTCGCTAAATTGATTGGGTATTTTGACAACCAGTCTGTGCGGGAATTACGTAATTTCTACGATGTTCTACGCAACAGTTGCAGGAGCACTTCTTAAAACGATCCACTGGTTGCGAAATTAAACTCCAAATTAGGCGTGTTGCAACTTTTTATTCGTCAATGGAGGACTGCTTCAGACAAGTAAACCCTCGCTTCACTCAGCAATCTCATTCCTACAAAGAGATTATGCGGACACGAACCTGAGGCAGCTGACTAAGAACCTACCACAGTCAGCGAGGTAACGATAGGCTGTGTGACCCACAAATAGATTGCAACTACAAAAATATACCTTAAATATCAGTGTGACTGCAAAAATAACTTAACACTCACTGTTCCGATTGTTTGAAATTTCCTTCCTTTCCTGACTAAATGTGAGATTACCAGCGACGCTTTATTAAAAATCCGTTATTTTTTGGAAAAAGGTCTTTGTTTATTTTTGCAATTGCCGTGCCCACTTTTTTGCCAATTAACATCGTACCATTAGATTTTCGGTAGAAATTTGGCCACTTTCTGTGTCTGCCTGCTCTCAGTCCCGTGTGTTTTCCAACCCGTAACCCCCACCCCCTACCACCCGCTCAACGTATGACACGGTCCATAGGCCAGCTCAGGTTAATCGTGGGTCCTACACCCCATCGTTGCTGCCAGTGGTTCTGCCATTGCCGCGAGAGGCAGCTTATTAGGGAAAATTGGAATATCAAGTTTGGGACTGCGTCTGGTGCTGGAGTAGACAAAAGAAATACACTCACGGATCTGCAATGTGCATAACCCGGATGAAATACCAACGTCACTGTAGAGTATATAGGATTTATTCCAATACCGTTTTTACCTCGTGACTGATAAAATTCTATAAATTTCGGTAAAATGAAGGAATGAAAACTGGCAATGCACCAGAAACCAGTCTTAAAAGTCAGAAGGCGCGTATGATTGAGAGGAAGCCTACCTACCTCGTCGGCAGTCTGCTGTCTATTAAACGTTTGAACGGCAGCCAAATGGAAGAGCGCGACCTGTTGACGGTGTTAGCAGAAATTAATCTTCGAAACGAACATGGATGAAGCACAAAGACTAGTTCAGAAAAGAATGACGATAACGACTACTCTGGTTGTTGGACACCCTCCCAAAAATCGGGCACACCTCCAGTCTTTAAAGGATGGCCTTGACCCTGTCCTAGTATGACCGGAGGAAAATGGTCTTCTAATGAAAAGTTAAAAATCTGTTCCGTATATTTTCCGATTGCGACCCTCTCCTAGTCTTGAACCTTCTGACATCCTTTCTAACGAGGTATCCTCTCTCAGGCATCTTGGCATTGCACTGTCTTCAAATCTTTCATTTTTCCTTCATATTGAGTTCCTATTTACTAAAGTTCTTTGTTACATTCGTCGTTTACGTTCCTACCACGCAACTTATCCCTCGGTCTGGCGACTAATCGATGCCTGCATTTCTTCCTATGTTGTTCTCCTGTCATTTTTTGTGCTTTGTCCAAAAATATCTTTTAGTTTTAAAACGAGTCGTCCGAATGCTCTCTTCTGCTGCTGGCGTTTCGTATTCTTTTATTCAGTCGATATTATCCTACTTTGACATTTCAATATGGTCAAGTAATTCGCTGATCGAATTCTAGATGGCGTTGCCCATCCCTCGCATTCTGATCTTGTTTCTGCGAAGTCTTACCGCCCGATGCGTCGCGGCTTCCGACTTATCTCTCGTCGCACATCGACATTTCGAGATTCTGTATTGCCATTCCTGGCGCGCTGTCTTACGTTTGAAAAGATATAAATACAGAAGTTAAGGCCTGAACTGTCCCTATAATAATCATATCTTTTGTATTAAACTTTTGACTCTGAAACAGTCTATTAACACATTTACTGCCCATAATGAATGGAGCCTATTTTTTGCTGAAAATGTTGAATTCATGATTTCAAAATAAAGCGAATTCTTCTCTTCCTCTCTTAGTGCTGTGATAGGGGAACGAAAGATTCCGTCTGCATAACCGAATAGTATGTCACGTACCTCTTCCCAAAACGTCATAATTTCAGACAGTTACCAGTCCAAGCACGGCCCACACTGGAAAAATGTGTGGCAGAAACGATGATTTACTTCCGTTATTCATTGTGATGCCCTTCACTGCGTGGTTGTGGCTCCTACTTCAGTGGAGAATTATTTACATTGCATGCACGTGAGCTTGTTAAATGAACACTTGTTTTGCCCTCCAGCACTCTAAATGAGAAGTGAATGAACCGTAGCTATGCTATGTCATGAAAGGTTAATCGAAATTTCGGAATGTGTTTTCGATTTAAAAAGACTACTTAAGCATACTTTTAATATTATTCAGCACCCATTCTAATCTCACGATAGGGCATAGGGTTTTGACTGAACTTCTTTCTGGCCATACGAAAAAACTGCACTCCAAGCGTTTTAATCGGGGTCGCCTTCACACTCTTCCATTTCATGCTCTGTTATGCGATTAACTGCATCAGCGATTGTCATGCTTGGATAGCAAAAAGAGCAGACAGCGATAACAATCAATGAGAGACAGCTTATTCAGTCTGCCGGCGTTGCTTCAGTCTACTGATTATTTGGTTATTTGGCCAATTGAAAAAACAATAACTGAAATATCAACCGCAGATGATTTCCCTCTTCTTCGAGTTTGTAAAGTGTCGGATGTAATGTTGAACATTAGGTGGAAGTCAAAAAACTGTGATATATAAAATCCGCCAGTTATGACACAGTTAGCTGACTGTCCAAGTAGGATTTCCCAAACAATTAACCTGACCTGGTAGTCATCAGGTGGATTCTGACCTGATTGCTTCGGAAATTCTGCTTAAGCAGTCAGCCTGCTATACCAGAATTGGTGGATTCCATACGTTGCAGTAGGCAGGGCGGGTAACTCGCCCCGAATGCGACTATCCATTCCTATTAAGTACTAATATTTTTCTACCGTAAGCGCAGGAACATGCCTTTCACTATACATTGAGGCCAGTACCACTGTTTTTGCTCGTTTTTAGACTCCGTTCTTTGATTATGAATGCACGACAGAGCGCCCATACAAATACTGATATTTTGATGGAACTAAAAATGTTTTGCTCTTCCTATTTCTGAATAAAGTATGAGCAGAAGTTAAAATACACGACAAGGGGTGTTTCATATGCTTAAAGCCAGAAATGACCATTGCGTGGTGGTGATCTGTGCGACATTAGGTAGAATTTTCCAAACGGCAAAACAATTTCAGCCCACTTAAACGAAGGAATCCTTATCTGCGTTATTACTACACACAGGGCACCAAATCTCACATATCTACTAATTTGACATTTACAAATTGATAAAACCTCTGGTTTCATTTAAATAACCCCTTTGTTAGCAGGTTGATCACCATGGTTAACATCGGCCTTAAAATAAAATTTATTGTCCGGCTAAATCTATTTATTAAAACTCTCGCAAATAAATTACAATCCTTTCAATGAAAAAGTTGCTCAGATGCGTAACTGGAGTCTAGGACAGTACCGCAGCTGTGCAAATCACCTTTGTCCGCGACTCAGGTGTCTCGTTCCGAGTCTAGTTGAGAGTTATCAACCTTATGCTATATCGGATGGAATCAAGAATGTTCCTGCGTATTACATCGACATGAACCCCTTGCAGGTTAAAGCTCCAATGGGGGGTTGAATCCCTGAGTCCTATTTTGCGGCCAGACCTGATCAGGAATGGCCGCTTTCAGGTGCCTAGCACATTTGTTAGCGTAGACGCATCTAAAGAATACGACAGATGAGGTCGTACAGGTTGACATCGGAAAACGACATCACCTGAGTGCTTGGAAGCGGTGGATATGCCCGCACCGATTATGGATTACTTTCATAGAGTTACTTCTTGTCGAGCATCGTGAAAACGTCTGCTTCCAAGAGTGAGTGAGAAATGTCTGGCTTATTCGGCCTCACTTGAGAGTAAATGTGCACTACTGGAAAGTCTTAATGACATAACATTACATACTGCCTATATCATGCACCGCTGTGCGGCTGCCGGTTGGGCACGAGAGAGAGTCTATAAGGCACAACGGAACGAGTGAGTTGGGTAAGAACGATCGGTGAGCGCCCCCTACCATTGTATATTCCCGATCGAAAACCGACAGGGCAACGGGCTCGTGGCCCAGTGGTTAGAGGCGTGGACTTCTAACTAACAGGTTGCGAGTTCGAGCCTCGGGCGTTCCACACTTCGGGATTGGGTATGACTGGCTGACGACGGCTTATAAGCCTGAAATGGCCATTCCAGTCTCCCTTGCCTTTGTCGGTAATAACATGTTGAAGGTTTTCTCAAAGGACGTATGAGGTTGTCGAATATGACGGCGGGTAGTTAGGATCTCATGAATATTCCATTCACTGACGATATCTATATCGATAATATGCACTTTCTTCAGCTGCGGAAAGAGACACAAGTAAGTGGAAGTATTCTTCGCGGATGGATGGAAATGTCGCTTCACCAGACCACCGCCAGCAATCATTGTCTTCTTTCAAACACTCGGGCATTTTTCCTGCAGGCGAAGAAGCCTCCGCCTAGTTAACACATCGGAGCGACAAGCCCGAAATGCTTTCAATGGACACGTGCAGAAATTGAAGGCTTCGACCCCACCGTCTAATAACTGAGAGGAGACGATCTCCCGCAAGCGACGGAAGCTCTCGCATCGTTTCCAGGTTTGCAAAAGCTAATGGAGAGGTGGCGGATTTCAGAGCAGCGGCTCTGAATTAGGATCATGCAGTTTGAGAGGATGAAGCCCACAGTTATCCTCGACAGCAATGAAGGCGCATGTAACAAAGTCCACTGACTCTTTACTGCCTTGAGTTATGTTATTTTATGAGCATTTTAGACGGGGCATGTGGCGTGTGTCCACAGCACCGACATAGGCTCTGAAAAATCGTGAGATTTAGAATTGTATTTTTCAGCGTGCATTACTTAACAGTCCTGGGAATAAAGGAAGCAGCCTTCCTTCTCACCACTGATTTGGCCTGTTTAAATCGACCCTGACAATCTCACTGAATTGATCCGACAGAGTCATGACAAGGATTTATACAAAAGAGAGCGGTTGTACACAGAACGCAAAGCTGACCATTTACGGGGAGTCGCTGTAGATTTGAAGAAAAGTAGTGGAATATGGGGTCGGTCCTGCTAAACGGCGTTCCAAACCAATGCAACTCTGGCGTTGTTTTTGCTAAAAACTCCTGCGCAAAGCCAGAGTCCAGGGCACGAAGACCTGAAAACTGTAGGAGACAAATGCGCCTTCAGATGCTGTAGCGTAGGTGATTCGGTCACGTTCTGATCGACCATTCCTCTTTGCTCTCCGTACTGCATAACTGGGACGCACGCGGCTTCCCACAGCACATTTGTCCCTGTAAGCATACTGACGTAAATATGCCCTCCCCTGGCCTTGGCGACAGGAAATATTCTCTCAAATCATGTGTTTCCACACCCGACTTATCCCTGAAGTTCAATCCCTTTGTGAATATCTTGCTTGCACTGCGTTGTAGACTTCGTTCATTCTAACGGGCCCCCTCCCGGCATCGACCTCCCAAGAGAATTTTGAAGTATCCGACTAGTCTACGATTAAGGAGGGTACTTAGAGCATGCTCGGTGTTTTGCTGTGATATATGCGCAGTAATTGGGAGTGCCATAATGCATATGATACTTCTAGCGAACGACTCTTCTATTCCTTCCACGAAAACACTGCGTTGCCGTCTGTGATCCCATGCATTTATCCCTTGCATTTGGGTGGCGGTTAGCCAACCGAGATCGCCTTTTTTACTATGGAAAAATAGGTGAGACAACCCTAACGGTAAATGGAGTTGGTAAAATAGCCGTTATTTTGAAAAAGTTTCTTTCAAAGCTCTCCAAAGTCCGCCTTAATTTTGGCAGACGCAGTTACGGCCGAGGAATTTTTTTCGCTATCCCGTTCTTGACGTGAAGGCATTTATTGAACACAACTAGGACAGGCAGTACGGGTGATACCAGTTCGATAGGAAATGACAACCACTTTGGTATTAGTTTAAGGCATATTGGGGGGTAATTAACATTATCTTTAAAAATCCAGTTTTTCGCTCCACGGGGCTAATAAAACAAATTGGAGCGAACATCTGCCTCTGGTCATGCTCGGTATCCGCACTGCACTCAAACCCGACTTGGAGTGTTCCGCTGCTGAACTTGTCTACGGCACCACCTTACGGATTCCCAGGGATTTCTTCGGGCACTCTCAAAGGTCAGCCGACTTGGATCCCAGCGATTATGTGCAAAGATTGCGCCAAGCCATGACTCATCTTCGAGCCACTCCTCCACGTGCTCCAACAAGTAAGTCGTACATCGACCCGAACTTACTAACATGTTCTTTTTTATTTGTTCGTGTAGATAGCGTTCGTCGGCCACTACAACAGCCCTACGACGGCCCATTTCGAGTACTATCTCGCAAGTACAAGCATTTTACAATTGACCGTGGAGGCCGCACCGACGTGTTCTCAGTCGATCGCTTGAAGGCGGCTTATACCGATCCTCTTTCAACTTTCCCAAAAGAACAACTTCCACTCGGCACATTGCCACTTGCTATTTCCCAGACTCCACTTACGCCCAATAACCCTGCGTCTTCCCATATCCCACAGACTCCTCCCCTTACGCGCAGCGGTCGTCATGCCCGTTTTCCCGACTGTTACCAACTTGTGCAATATGCATAACACTCCCACCTTTTCCTTCTATTAACAATAATTTTTTTTTGAACTCCGTTCTCCTAGGAGGGGGAGTATTGTGTGTGACATTTAAGTCCGTTTTGTTTTAATAAGTTAAAATGCGCTTGTTAAATAACCTGGCACAACATTGAATTAGACAAAGAACTAGCACGTACATTTTTACCTGCTTACGACTTTGTTCTTATTTACTAGTTTGTAACTATTGGGATACTTCTATCTTCGTTTCCCGGATGGCCTACTTTC
>CACRXP010000001.1:906656-930554 GCA_902702965.1 Spirometra erinaceieuropaei
CTGAGCTTTTGTATGCTCACGTCTAGGAACGGGAGGGTGCCTCCTTTTGCATCTTCACGAGTGAATTGTAGTGCTGGGAAGGCGCCATTCAAGCTCTGGTGAAATCGATCAACTTCACAGGTCTTAACGATGACAAATGTGTCATCTACGTATCTGAGCCACGTTTTTGGTTGGAAACTTTGCACAACATCTTGTTACCCCCTGTGGTTAGTTAAAATGTGTCGCGACAGCCTTCTCCTAATAGACACCGGTCTGCTCAGCATGTTTACCACAGACGCCCAAACAGAATGCATTCAGTTGCCGTTGGAAGCACAGCGTGACTCATCGAGTCGGCACTGTCTGTAAACTGATTGGATGTCTTTATAGCTAGTCTGAGCAGGCGTTGCGTAATTTATACCATTTTCTACGCAACAGCTGAAGGAAGACTTCCTGAAAAAATCGACTGGGTGCGAAATTAAACTCCAAATTTGGCGTGATGGAAGTTTTTAGTGATAAATGTAGGACTGCGTAAGTCAAGGACATCTGAGTTTCACTCAGCAACTAGATTCTCACAAAGAGATTATGCCGAAACGAATCTAGAGCAGCTGACTAAAAACTTGCCACACTCAGTGAGGTAAGTACAGGGTGTAGGATGCACAAGTAGATGGAAACTCCAAAAATATATCCCAACATTCAGTGTAAACTGTATACATCACCCAGTATCCACCGTCCCCATTCTTTGAAATTTCCTTCCCTTCTTGACTAAATGTAAACTTACCGGCGACGCTTTATTCAATGTCCGTTATTTATTGAAAAATGGTTTTTTGTTTATTTTTTAACTATCTCGCTCACTCTCTTTGCCAGATGATAGCGTACGACAAGACTTTCGACAGATCTTTAGCCACTTTCTGTGTATTTTTGATCTCCGTCCCGTGTGTTGTCCCACCCATAAAATCCTACTCTACCTCCCCCCCCTACCACCTACTCAATGTATGACACAATCCGCAGGCTAGCTCAAGGTAGTTGCGTGCCCTACATCCTATCGTTTCCGTCAGTGGTGCTGCCAGGGCCGAAAGAGGTAACACATTAGGGAAAGTTGAAATATCAAGTTTGGGACTGGGTCCTGTGCCGGAGACGACAAAAGAAATACACGCACAGATCTGCAATGTTCATAACCCGGATGAAATATCAACGTCACTATAGCGTATTAAATATAAGACTGGTTGCAATACCCCTGTTAACATATGACTGTTGAAATCCTACAAAGTTAGGTAAAATCAAGGAATTGGACAAATTGTCAAGAGCGCTGATTGGACTGTGCAGGGATAGCTAATGCCTTTCTCTGGAAACGCAAAGGAGAAAATGAAGATCAGATGTCAACGATATATTCGGTAGGCAAGGAGCGTGTTGTTTTGACAAACATCTTTGATTGTGGTCTTTAACGTCTGATTTCCTGATATCATCAAAAACGGTAAAGATATGCTTGAAAATTGTTAACACCACATTCCGATTTTCTGTGCGCCAACTGACTCAAGTAAAAAAGGATCACCATCTAAGCTTAAAGACAAAACGACACCGATATATCATATGTGGAACCAGTGACCTTAGATTGTTATTAGTCATCTGACGCAGGTGGAATATTTGTAAATTGAAGATGGCCCGAAAAATGTGAAGGAAAGTCGATTGGACCGGATTTACGTTCACACTTTTCCCACGAGAAACATATCTTATTCAGCCGCAAATCATTTAGACAGTGGGTAAACATCGAAGGGCTGTAGTGACTTGCTCATCCTGACAAACCCACGATGTCCCTCGTCAGCAGTCTACCATCTTTTTGATGTTTAAAGGGTAGTTATATGGAAGAACGCGATCTGGTGACGGGATTGACATAAGGTTATCCTCAAAACGAACACGAAACTTCACTCGCCCAGATACATCCTGCTTAGGGTTGATCGTGGAAGATATCCGCTCGAGAAGACTTTGAAGGCCTTCTTTGCCGGCAGGTTTGATTTGCGGTAGTTGGTTGTATTTTTCAACAGACACCGCAAGACACTCTTATGTCATGCAGACGGGAGATTTGCAGCAGATCCATAAATTTTTAAATATTCTTCTTCCTCCTTGGAGGGCCTAATTCACTTCTATCCAGAGCTTTACGACATATTTTGGAGTGAATTTCAGCAATTTCGTAAGCGTTTACTATTCAAACCCTAGTTTTGCGCTGAGAAACAAACTTGCAATTAGCCTTCCGTTTTATTATTCTGCACTGATTGGAATGTATGGACGGGGGTTTCGACGCCCAGCATTCCCATCCACAATTCCTGCCACAACCCCCGCCACCGTTCCCATCCCCACCACCGGTGAGAACACTCGCAATGCCTTGCAATCCGTCCCTACCTCCTCCACCACCACTGTACAAACCACCAGCAATGCAGACTCGATCCCAACCTGTCAACATTGCGTACGCATCAAGTATAAAACGCACGACTCCACAGCTTCTTACCTTTTCCAGAAATAAGCTTTTAATTTGGAGTAAATCCTTCGATTTGCGACTTATAAACGTAGACTGATACGAGTACGTAGGTCGAAGTCCATCATCTACAGCGGAATAACCGCGTAAGACTCACAAACTGCCAACCGGCAGCCAGTAGTACATGTATTGGTTGCACTGTATACAATACTTGACAGTACAGGTACAAGCTGAAAGCCCGGACGCGTGTTTCGCCGATATTCTGCCGCTGCATGACACAGCTGCGAGAGATTCGCCTCATCAGTGGTCTTCCCAGCGTTCCCGAGCGCCTTTCGGCAGATACTCCAGTTTTGAAGTTGCGGCTTCTTAATTTCCTCAGAAAGTAATGGCTAACTTAGAGTTAATCAGCCTATTTGTGACTTATAGACTCAGACTGAAACTTGGTATGGACAGATTTACCGATTTACTCCAAGTTAACAATTCATTTCTGAGGAAATTAAAGAGCTGCAATTTTAAAACTGGATTACCCGCCAGAAAAGCACACCAGGAGCCGAGGGGGACACACTGATGATCCGAACCCCTCGCAGTTTTGCCATGCAGCCGTAGGACATCGACGAATCACGTGTCTGCTCATTTAGCTAGTACCTGTGTTGCCAACTCTGCTGTGTCATGCAACGCAAGACTTCATTTAGCAACAAAAACAGCAACAATTATCTTTCCCCTATTTTTCGCATCTTTTCTCGCCCTCTGTTTAATAAGTAGTTTGAGTGCCATGGAGAGTGTGTGGCTTCTAAAAGGCCTCCTTATTATTTATTAGTATTAATTAAATGTATCTTAAAAATTGTTCAATGCAGGTCGAAGTTTTTGGACCCTGCTCAAAAGCAGCCGACCTCGTACTGCAATGTAATACATATTTGAAATAGTGAGTATGATAACACCCGTTTGCTCTCAGCACATGTATTAGCTGTGGTGGTACGAAGTTGACAAAAGAAGGCCTTTAGGGTCTTATGCATGACCACATAACCCAGTTTACGGGATTACTAGAGATAAACTGCTGTTCCCAAGGTGCTGACCCCATCTGTTGCCGCTGGTTGTGCTATATTAAGTTCTTTGCGCTCCAAAATTTAGTTTGGCATAGACGTCACGCACGTCTTGTGAAACCACATAATCGTACCTGCACTCAGGTTATTTACTGGCCCGTCTAGACGTCCTTCTCTAAAGTGATGAGAAGCGTTTAAATCAATCGCAACAAATCCCACTGAGCTGAACCGAGTAATACAGAATAAGGGATATGTATAACTCCCTTATGGTAAATTCGAGAAACATTGACAGTTTTTTGTAGAGCTGGAGAAAAATAGGACGATAAGAGTTTGTTTTCCCAACGATGCGCCAAACAAAAATGCATTTTGAGTGATTTTCGCCTCAACTTTTAGATAAGACCTGAGCCCAGGCCATTAGAGGCTGAAAACTGTAGGAAGAAAATCAGCATCAGTGTTGTCACGTAATTTGACCGTGTCACAATTCTCACTCAATAACGCATGAAAAACTTCACCCAGTGAATCGGAACACTTGTTTCATCCAATGTGCCGGCCGCGGACGTTAACCATTCTTTGCAAGATGGGAATTTCTGGTCACCCACACAGGATCACATTCCTTCGGATGTCTAAAACCATCGCCATAGTCTATTTCTAAGGAAGGAGACAGAACAGTCACTACAAATGTGGTCAATTCCGCATGAACTTTTTGGAACCTTCGTGGTAGGTAGTCAGCTAGGGAATCGTTTGTGTTTGCAACACACAGACCGCAAAACCCGTTTCGTCGTTAGCTGAACAAGCATGTGGATGGGCTCTGGGCCCGCCAGACACACTTTCCGGTGTGTATACTCATTCGTTGTGTGTCAAAGTACCCCGACCAAAAAAGGGAATGCCAGTAGCCATTCCTGACATGCCTGCCGTCGGCAATCCTCTAAGACCCAAATCCAGGCTTCGATGTGTGTTTATTGAAGCACCTTCTGTGTTAATGAAGGGAAACTCCATTTTATTTTCCAGAACTAATTCCTGCAATATAATCCATCGAATTATCTGTTCAATTTTCCGACATTGTTTTGGGAATGACGACTGCAGGCCCGCCCAAATATGCTGCATTATTGCGAAGCAATTCCCTCCTCTTATTGTAACCTGTCGTGCGGAATCGAGGGCCGGTTGCTTAGGTTACAGAGAAAACATCTTATGAGAAGGACGTAGGGGTTTTACAACGATGTTGTCCACTCAAGTGGTTAGAAGCCAACACGCGGAATGTGCGGAGGAACGTTAAGGGCGCAAATGCAAATGCCAGGCGAAATGCATTGGCATCATCAAAATCTGAAGTCGAATTCACTTTCCAGTGACCGGTTATACGCTCCGTGCAGAAAGGAACAGGGCAGACTGAAGGGCACATTGAGATAAAGAACTGGACAATAACCTCAAATGTAGGCGCGTGTCGCCCATTAACTATTCGATGTATCACAGTATCGTCTGGGCCTCATTTCACGTCCTCTTCGGCTGAGACAGCTCAGCGTCAGCTCAATCATTTCAGCGGTGCCCTCATAGCGTTTCCAGACGGACCGATTGATGTGACCTGGACGCCTCAGCGTCTGGAGCTGCGCCGACCAACGGGACTACGTGGCAGGGGCTGGGCCACACACACACACACAATGGGCACACAATGGCTGCTCCCACGGTCACTGGCGAGTGGGGTTCGACTCCTTCCAGCTCGGCGTACAGTCACAAAATGCACACCGCACAGTTCACATGGCTTTCCTCGTTTCTGTTCTGGGAAAGTCCTTAGTCCCGACTATCTTGCTCGGCATATACATGTCACAAGCTAACAGCGTTCAAAAGGCAGAAGGGAATTGGAGTTCACTGTGAAATTTATCGAAACCG
Organism: Spirometra erinaceieuropaei; assembly: GCA_902702965.1. Classification (NCBI taxonomy): domain Eukaryota; kingdom Metazoa; phylum Platyhelminthes; class Cestoda; order Diphyllobothriidea; family Diphyllobothriidae; genus Spirometra; species Spirometra erinaceieuropaei. The sequence goes on from CACRXP010000001.1 coordinate 912,024, forward strand.
TCCACTAATTCCGCTCTTCAGTAAGAAGCGTGATATGATATTAATATACGAACATAGTCTTCAAAAGAGTCTGCCATAGAGTCTTTTTCGAAACACATGCAAGTTCATTGTAAGTCAAGTGCGCATTAGGGGACAAAGTTGATGGAACTTGGCTGGCTGAGTGTCCTAGTCGTCCAAGTTTCCCATATTCTATTAAATTCTCAGGGAATTCTGTCCTAACTGTAAAGCGCTTGTCGTTCGGAATCAGTTGACCAGATGCAGTTTGAAAATTGAATGTGCGACATATAACGTCTGGTGGAAACAGTTAAATCTACTCGATTCGATTGTAAAATGGGTCATGTAACGAGTATTTGGCAGAAATGAACTTTTGGTCTCGCCAACACTTGTCTTCAACTTTGTGGATTCCACTTTATCCGTCTAATTTCTGTTATTGAAACTGGTCAAGTGAAGGATATGCACTTTGACAATCTAGAGCTCTTCGAAATGTCAATATCCAAATAAACCCGTTCCGGTGAGCCCATCTCTTTTCTCTTCAAATCATCAACCTGGATCTCTCAACTTTGCCAATCTGATATGCACTTAGTTACCACTTTATATTACCAGAATACACCATGAAGATGTTTCTTGCCTACATGACATATGCACATTAGACATGTGAATTTGGATCCGCCATGTCCATGATGGCGAAGCGGATCACATGCTTGGTGCAGGAAGGAGTTCGAGTGTTGCTAGAGGTGGTGCATGGTGTGAAGCAAGTTCATATGTGGCATGGTGATGGGGTTTGAATTGCGATGCTTTACAATATGACGCAAGAGGGCAAAAATGGCCGAGTAGGCCCATGCGGTGACTGAATTTACCTAGCAGGTGTGGCATGTGATTGGGGTGCAACGGGTATCAGTCAGTATCAGTCAGCATATTTGGAGTAAACGACAGAAGCCCTGAAAACTCCATTTAGAGGGTACAGATATAAGGGAAAATAGGTAAATTGCAAAGCTTGTAGTTTTAGTAAGGAGAATCCATAAATATAATAATGTAACATAAAGGCGAAAGGGATATTATAATCGCGAAATAATTGCGAAAAACTTTGTTCACCGCATTCGGACTGTGAAAATTTCAATATGGTCTAAGTTTGGAGCACAAAATAGGATCTGTTGAAATCTTGTTAGTAGTATATTTATAGTCATTTCAGTAATCCGTTAGATCAGGCTTCGGCAGTTCGGGTTGCCTTTCAGCAGGTAAGCATCCAGTTGTTTCTTGAGCACGTTCACGGTGGGGGAATTAACAACAAACTCCGGCAAAGAGTTCCATTGGCGAATGACCCTCTGTGAGAAAAACGAGGAGCGTTGATTTGTGTGGCGCAGTTCCCTTTTAAGCTGGTAATCATGTCGTCTGAGATTGGATTTGGGTGCCATTTCAAAAAACGTTTCCCAGTCGACAGCCAGATTCAGTCCTTTTACCAACTGTAACGTTGCCATGAGGTCACCTCTGTCCTGCCTGTAGTGGAGGGGATAGAGGTTCAAGGCCGTCAGGCGCTGCTCGTACGTGAAGTTTTTGAGGCCATGAACAGCCTTTGTAGCACGCCGTTGTACACCTTCAAGGATATCCATATCCTTCCGAAGCCACGGCCGCCAAGCCTGTACCGCATATTCCAGGTGCGGCCGCACGAATGTCCCGTATACTTTGCTAAAAACATCTTTATTCAAGTGTATAAACGTTCTGCGTATAGCGCTCATAACGGACATTGCTCGCACAGCGACTTTAGAACACTGCGTGGTGACGCTTAGATCGTCATTAATGAACACAACGAGATCTTTTTGCACATCTACGGTTTTAAGTGGTTGATTGCCCAGGAGATACTGTCGTGGGGGTGCATTTGTTCTTCGCCTCGCTGATACTACGTGCATTACTGCACATTTTTTGACGTTGAATTTCATGCACCATTTCTCGCTCCATGCGTGCAAATTCGTTACGTCCTTTTATAGTATCTTGACGTCATCTTCATTTTTTATCGTTCTCCAAAGTTTAAGATCGTCTGCAAAGAGCGCTATTTCCGATTTCACTTCCCCTACTAGGTCATTTACGTAGATAATGAATAGGAGCGGCCCAAGAACTGACCCTTGTGGGACTCCACTCGTAACAGGTGCCCATTCTGAGCAGTAGCCGCCCGCAGTGACTTTTTGTCGCCGTCCGTTTAGGAAATCTTGAATCCAGTTCAGAAGATTTCCTCTTATCCCTACTTCTGACAACTTTTGAATGAGGCGCTTATGTGGGACGCAATCGAACGCCTTGCTGAAGTCGAAGTAAATGATATCAACTGGGTGTCCTTCATCCATGGCCTTTGACCAGTGTTCGAGTGACGAAAGCAGGTTTGTGAGGCAGGACCGCTTTTCGCAGAAGCCATGTTGAACTGAGGCGATGTGACAGCAGAAAGTCTCGAGTGATGTAATAGATTTTTTAACTACTTTTTCCATCAGTTTGCAGCAAATGCATGTCAAACTAACCGGCCGGTAGTTCGTGGGACAGAGCCGTGATCCTCCCTTGTGGATAGGTACGACGTTTGCCAACTTCCATGTGTCAGGTAGTTTGCCAGCTTCCAGCGATTTTTGGAAGATTATAAAAAATGGCTCTGCTAATTCTTCAGCTAGCTGACGCAGGAGTACACCTGGGATCTCATCTGGTCCAGGTGACTTGGCCGGATCAAGCTTATTTAGCTCTGCTAAAACTAACTGCGGAGTAAAAAAATACTGTGCTTATAAGTGGTTGGTTAGCGGGCAGTGGAAGAGAACAGGACTGGAGGGGTGGTTCCGTGGTATAGACACTTTGGAAAAACTCAGAGAGAAGCTGGGCTTTTTGAAGGCCATCGCTCACAATTCGGTTAGTTTTGTCATTTAAGGTTGCCAGATGATCCCGGTTTCTCGTATTGCTCTTGATGTATGCATAGAACGCTTTAGGTTTTTGCTGCGCCTCTTCTAGGAGCTTCAGTTCATAAGAAGCTCGTACTTCTCGGATGAGTTTTTTGCATAAGGTTCGTTGTTGTCTGAATTCTTTATGTTTTTCCGGGGTATATTGGGGTATATATTGGGGCTCCAGGTATCCGTTCGCCGATCTCTGTGGGATGGATGTCAACATTCGAGATGTGCTGGCAGGCCCCAGTGACAGGCTCACGCAACACGAACTGAGGTCCCCACCGTCCCCCAATTTCTGTCGTTGTTGAAAATCTTGTTCAAGTGTTTGTTATGGACCAGGGGATGCAGTGGTACGCCTGGGTGCGGCTTTTCGTCATGCCAGCCAGTTGCGGCCTTTTGGCTTAGCCATGACACAGAACCCAGATGGGGAGGAGGAGGAGGAGGAGGAGGAGGAGGAGAGAGTGTGGTGGATGCCGCGCAAGTCACCGTCCCTGCGTCCACTCTGTTGAGGCGGCAAGCAGTGAACATCGTCGGAAACGATGACCGAACTGTCATGGGAGGCAATTAGACCATTAGAATTTCCTCGGACTCTGATGCACGAACTGTTTAAAGGAACAGCTGTGCAAGCCAATTATGCACATTTTATGTTCTGGTAGTATGCAGAGAGAGCACGGATTCTCAAGGAAGTTGCACCAATCTTCTGGTTTTCACGATGCAACTGCCCCAACTGTCACCAATAATCTCTCCAAACAAACACAAAAAATCAATGGCATACCCCATGCCCAAGCATTGACAATGAAGTTAATGTGCCTGCAATCGCCAGTCAGGCATTCGAGGTGCCATGACAATCAAGACGACTTGTGTCATAAAACACCGGATGCTTCACCAAATGGTGAAGTTGAAACTTAAGCAAAGTAGCACACAACTTGTGGATAGACTCTTGATACTGAGGACCTGCATGAGTTATGACGTCATGGCGAATGCACAGTCAACCTCGACAACAATCTGACACCCGACGGTTCGGTAGTTTTCACCAACAATGTCCACCATTTGCCTCACTGAATGGTCTGCGAAGGGACGGTGACTTGCCTGTGAATGGTTTTTATTAATAGTAGACTTGTGTCGCATCCACAGCATCTACTCTCTTCCCCCCGCCCTCCTGAGCCCGATGTCGAGACGGAGTCAAGAGGACCGGAGGCGGCATCGGGTGCATTGGCTGACAAAACTAAACCGACCATTTACGCATGACGCACACGCCTGATCCGAATAGGTTTCCACCCAAACAAGAAGGCGACGGGCCGGATGCCATCTGAGGGGAGTGCTGTGTAGGCGACACTAAGAAAGAGCCTCTGCATCGTTTTTCTCCTGCTAGGGAGGAGCGCTGAGTTATCCCACCAGTTGGCAGTCTTCCAAGTCAGGGCTTTTAACGCATCCGGATAGCTTAAAAGCACGTCAGTGTTCAGAGTGAGGAATGTGCACTGAGAGTGTCAGCCCCACACTCTATATTCCTCCTCTCGGGAATCAGTCCTCCTTCCTAGCCGGTCAGGTGTCTGGTGCTGAGACTGGGCAGTGGGCCTAGCAGAGCTAGTGAGCTCGACTGTGTGTGCCACATATGGCATGGTCGCCCGAATAAAACACCCCGATTCCGCACAAAGGGGGTGGACGACTGAGGCCTCGCATGCACGAGAATGCAATAGTGGCCGCAGTAAGAAGAAGCAATTGAGTCTGGCTCTCAGCTAACCAGTCGGCCACACCACGCAAATACGCTCTATCTCTCGGCTGCTCAGCTCACTCAGAACGCCAGCCGCCTATGGACCAGGGGATGCAGTGGTACGCCTAGGTGTGGCTTTTAGGTCCGACAATCAAAAACGTTTTTAAAACCTTATTATATTTCTTCTTAGAGCACAAAATATAAAGGTGAAGAAATTCTCTATCAAACGGCTGAAAGAAAGCGTATTTTTTCATGGTTTCTATAAAGTATATTTGAATTTGAAAGACCATTAGAAACCAATGGCAAAATGCATGCTAATTAAGTAATCCTTTTTTGCCGAGTACGTTCCTACAGGAGATTGGAAAGCAGTGTATTCAAAAGCAGACATCCTACGGAGTCCGAAATATTGAAAGACGCTAGGCCTCCGTTCGAACATATGGTTGCATCCCACAAGCATGACCGATCCCGCCGACTTCGTAAGATGAAGAGAATTTCGCCTGGGGTCACGAGAGCTTCTCAGTCGAAGTAGTCTCTAACATGGTGAAAATTCAAAAATGTAATTCAGCTCATCTGTCAAAGTACCGAGGAATATTCCCCTTCAGAACATGCCAATAACATAAGAGTCTGATATAGACTGATGATTAAACTGGCGCTAGGCATCGTTGTGACATAAAAAGTGCATTGTAATCTTCGCCTCCTGAAAGACACCATCGGGGAGGCTGCAATACTGCGAGGCGCTCAGAGAAGCTGCTGGTTCTGCGGACATTTGCCAGTCCTAAACCAGAAAGTTACGTCCGTGTCTTCATGGAACAAATTAGTATTTGGTTGGACGTACCCATGCCTGTGGCTCAGTCCTCACACAGCCAGTGGATGACAATGAGCCATCTTCAACCAGCATTGCAACACATTTGACGCCCTCTTCTGGCCCAGTCTCCCGCTGTATATCTCGGCTGCTTAGCTCATTCAGATCGACAGCCGCCTGAGTAATATGCAGCCCATTTCCTCAACTCCCTCAACACAGCCATCACTTGCTGGAATCGTACCACATTTGGTGCCAAAGCCGGCTACTGTTTTACTCCTGCTTTTTGATTTTAGGCAGCGTCAATAGATGGATCGGACCGGGCCGAAGGTCAGGACAACCGATCCCCCGGACAACTCCAGTCCCAGTCGCAATTCTCGAGTCTGAACCTACCCTTTCTCCGTCATTACGAGCGCGCAGATCAGTGCCATTTCTCCAGTAGCAGTCGACCGTCGGTGTTTCAATTTCCCTTTGGCCTTGGTCCTGCAGTCGCTGATAGCCCGTGTTCCATTATCGGTGCAGAATTTATTGTCGTCTTCTGTCTGACTGCCAGCAGTCCAAACCGTATAGTCAGACCGTCGCCTTCGCTGGCTGGGTACACTTCCCAATGAGGCATCGCCTCAGCTCTGGCGTGCCTAACCCTGACCCGATTAGCCCACTTCAGCAGCTCCTCGCCAATCAAACCGATCACATACGTCCAAAATCCAGAAGCCCTACCCCACCGCGTGATGTGCTTCCTCACATAATCCACCAGCCGCCCTCCAACACTTTCTCGGCCCGCCATCTCGCACCTGCACGCCTGGCTGCCTTAAGATTAGCTCAAACCCCAACCGTAACCCGAAAACATAATCCTAAAGGCATAACCCTAACCCGAAAATCGGAAACCATTAAACAGTACCCTAATTCTAACATCAAACGTAAAACAGAAGCCAAATGGGTCAGGTGTGATTATGGAGCCCCACAAAATAGCCCCAGTAAACAAACCCCCCGCCATCTATAATACTGGTCCTGGCTATCAACTGCGATCTAGCCAATTAATCTCACCAAATGCAGCCGCGTTCCATGTAGAATGAATCGGACGGTACGGAACAGTCTCTCGGACTAGACAAACCGGGGTGCCTTCGAAGGACAGGAAGAGTTGACGAAAGACGTCCGGCACGGCCTTGGTAAGAACGTTTCTATTAGTAGACGTAGTTCCACTAAAACAGTTAAAGCCTTAAATATAGCCGAAGTAGAAGTGAGGCGAATTAAACGTGAGGCCGAACTCGAACGGGTTATTTTTGATGCCGAGAGGAAGACGCTGAATGTCTCTGCCAATGTCCAACCCGGCCAGCCATCTGACGGTGGGATTTGGTTCAAGGGGTTGACAGAGTTCAGTAGCATGTGTACGTGTACCACGCACGACCTGGCTCCACGCCTACACAAGGCTTTCTCACAAAGGGGTGGGCTGACCGCATCTCACCTGCGTCAGATTGCCACAGAGGCCACTTGGGTAGGAGCCGCTCTAGCCTGACTCTCAGCGCATCATCCAGCCACTCCCCATGCACACAGGGCTGACTGCGGTGTCTGAGTTGGACCTTCAGTTGGCAAACTAGCAAGTTGCTATGTTTGGTGCGTCATGATAGACTCAAGCGCATCAGATTTATTATGGTGAGGAATGCGCTGAGGTGTCATTTGGACCTGAATCTCCATGGCGGCGTCGGTCTCTCCTTCATGTACCGCACAGCAGTCATCTATACGAGCCAGTCAACCAGTTGGCCTTAAGACTGGGCTTAGTGGCCGACAGAACCGCGCGAGTGTGTCCACCTATGTCACGCAGGGATTGGTCGCGCATCAGACTGCGCCAGGGAAGAGGCTGTCGAACTGCGACAGAGGTGCCCATTCTGTGCTGGCAATCAGTGATGTGAGGCGGGTTTGTGGAGGAATGTCTGGGCTGGTGGAGATATTCGCGGTAATATGGTTCTAACTAAGGTTTTTTTCCACACATTTACGTGGAGGCACATATGGCTGAGTAGGTCCATGCGGTGCTTGGATGTAAATGAACAGCGGTAGGCAGTTGAGGCGGATACAGCGGCTGTACGCTGGTGCTCCCGACACTGATGTGCCATAAGTGAAGAAGAAGATTCGAGCACCGGAACACTTCGTTTATTATCCTGAGCTTTCAGACTCGTACAGGAGTCACTTATGCATACACCTCGAACTCGAAATTTGGCCTTCACTGATGTGCCAGTCTCAGTACGATGGATTGGCAGGGCCGATGTGTGATATGAAGGTGCGTACGCAATGTGGACCGGTTGGGATCGAGACTGTCGTGCTAGTGCTTGGAACAGTGGTGGTGGTGGTGGTGGTGGTGGTGGTGGTGGTGGTGGTGGTGGCGGCGGCGGCGGCGGCGGCGGCGGCGGCGGCGGCGGCGGTAGTGGTGGTGGTGTGCACGGATTTCGAGTGATGGACGGGCATGCTGGGCGTCGGAAGGCTACTCGCCAGTTTGTATCTCATAATAAAACTAGGGCTTGTATAGGAAGCGCTTATGAATTCGCTGTAATTCACTCCAAAATATGTCGTAAAGTTCTGGGTAGTCAAGAATAAGATGGCCCAAGGTGGAACTGGGGTATTCAACAATTTCTGGATCTGCAGCAGAGCTCCCGTTGGCCTGACATAAGAGTGTGGTGTGGTGTCTTTTGAAAACTACAACCAACCACCGCAATTCAGGCCTGTCGGTGAAGAAGGCTCTCAAGGTCTTCTCGAACGGATATCTTCCACGATCAACCCTAAACAGGATGTATCTGAGCGAGCGAAGTCTCGAAAGTGTTTCCTTCAAAAGTATTTCAAAACGATCCTTCACACAAAATCTACTTAAGTCGATGAAGAGTAGCTCGAGGGCATTATGCGACGGAAGCGAAGCAAAGTCAAAGGTAAGATTCCTCAGGGAGTATATGTAGAGACGCCGAAGATGACCACAGGTAGTCAGGATCTCTGGAATAATCTGTTCAGTGAAGATGTCTACGGCAACAATACGCACTTCCTGCAGCGCCGGAAAGAGACTCAAGTAGGTGGAAATATTCTTCGCGGATGGACGGAGTTGTCGCTCGACCAGGTCACCACCGGCAATCACAGTAGCCTTTCGAACATTTAAGCACTTGTCCTGCAGTCGGAGAAGCCGTCTTGTTGTTAGCACATCGGAGCAACAGGCCGTAATGAGCTCAGCGGACACTTCCAGAGATTGGAGATTTGGACCACACTTCTCAATGATTGGGGGGAAACAATCTCTCGCGAGAGACGGCATTTCCTGGGCGTAGTTCCCTTTACGCGCATCATTTCCAGGCTTGCACAAGCGAATGCATAGACGACGGATTTCGGAGCATCGACGCTGAATTAGGGCTTCCACATTACCCCTTGCTGCTGTTTGCCTTCTACTTACAGAGGACTCAAGGGGGGCAGAAGAATTCGTCACACTTGTAGATGAGCTCGTTCCAGGGGGACTTATATGAATGTACAAGTCACGTAGGTTGATGGGGTAAAGGAGGCAGTTGTCCTCGACAGTCATGAGAGAGCAGGCAACGAAATTCACTGGTGACTCATCGTCATGAACAGTGCCAGCTGATGGCCATTGAAGGCTGGGCATGTTGTATCTGTCCTTAGCCCTGACACAGGCTCTGCAAAATTGGAGGGTACGGAACTGGGGTTTGTTAAGCGTGTGGTATTTGACAATTCTGGGTACCACGGAGAATTCTGTAATGTACTTCTTTGGGAAGAAGTGGCCTGGCGCAGTCAATAGGGTCAATTCTGAGAGTTCATAATCAGACCAACTTTCACCCAGGAACAAATCGAGTAGTTCTGATTTATGGTGAATCTGAAGGGAGGTCCATTGTGGAATGCGAGTCTGATAACCTTCCCAGACTCTGCGCCAGCCGATGCGGCGGTATCCATCGATTTTTGAATCGTCCAGGAAAAGGCTGCGTAAGTCGCCAAAGCTCTGGATTAACAGCAGCAAATCGCACGACGACAGACATCCAAAAAATCGAATAGCCACTTCCTTCAGCTTGAGCTCACATTTCAAGCACTTAGTGATCGACGGTCTGACGTCACTTCCAACGACAGAGAGGGAAAGATTGCGTAAGCGAGGCATTGGACACCTAGCCAGGAGCACACGCATTTGTCCAAGGCTGATTGGTTGTTTCATGATGTCCAAGGTAGTCAAATTGATGAGTCCAATAGCACCGGGGCCGGAAAAGGTGGATCAAATTTGAATTACGTTTTTTCCTCGACGGGCAGCAAAATCCAGAGTGACGATCTCGACTCCTTGGGGCGCATCTTGAAGTGTGTCAAGCAGTTGCACTTGCCTACTGCAGACATCTGGCGTTAGTCCAAGGATTCGAGTGGTCAGGAGATCCCATGTAGGTATTAGGCTCTTGCAATTCAGACGGTCCTTCCTCGACAGATACCGACTGATCCCGGCAGACAGTATTGGATTCCAGAGAATCTAAACTCCAAACAGAAAATAGAAGACTGAGCTTATCAACAATAGTCACTTTTACTCTATACTTCCATTTATTATCATTTTCTTTTCCACGAGACAGTTAGGTGACTTAGAGGAGGTGTGACATTTAAAAGTAAATCTGACTATTGATTGCAATTAAATGGATGCAACTTATCAAGTGTTAAGTGCGAGAATGACCAGTTGAGCTATCTGTGCACTTGCTCATAGACAGCCAGTCGCGTACTCCGAAGTAAAACATGCCTAAAAAGTGGATATTACAGCCCCTGTCTTCCCACAGCATTTATTTCGCAGTTGCTATCACGTAGACTTATATCTAACTGCAAATATTCAATCGGATCTAGCGGTTCAGCAAAGGCAGGTTGTTCATATAAAAGGACTGACCTCGTCTGGTATCACGAGTTGCGACATATCCTGCTCTGCTTGGTCTTCAAAAGATCGTCTGATGCACGTCTCGGAAGTAGCAACAACCGTGCCTGTAAGCATTGAGATTATTGGTCCACCTAGACATCTTTCTCTCAACTGATTGGATGCATGCAAACCAATCGCGATAAAGTCCACTGGACTTAATCCGGCGAGTCGTGGCAATGCCGTAGAAAGCAAATCTGACCAAAAACGCAGTTTCGTTGTAGAGTTGGAGAAAATCGAGGGGATATGGGGAGTCGCTCGCTCAGTGAGGTTTCAAATGAAAGCGCAGCTGACATCATTTGCACGCCAAATTTTGCGAAAAGCCAGCGTTGAGGGCGCGAAAGCCTGGGAACTTGGGGAGAAATATCCGCCATCTGATGTCGTAGCGTAATTAAGTAGGCCACGTCCTTCTCTGCCAATTTTCTTCGTTCTCTGCAGTACATCACCCGCTACCAAATTAATCGGATCTTTCTTTGGTCTCGACAACAGCGGTCATTAAATTTTGGATCTACTAAACCCTACTGATCGCAAAATCTCAATCCATAGAACATGTCTTCTATGCCCTATGTGGGAGGCTTCAATACATTTCCCGCAGTACCCTACTCTACGAACTTCGAACAATGATTTCTCAGGGTTGGTTAAAACAAGCCATCTTGATTTTTGATTAAGGAGGATATTAAAAAGCATGTTCTTCGTTTTGGTTCGAAATATGCAGCATGTTGCATAACCTAGTGAGCGTGGAACTTGTAGCGAACAATCACTCCCCTTCACTAAACGTCAATACTATGCTGCACTCTGTGGGCCCTTCCAATCACCACTTGCATTTGGGTGGCGATTTTGGTGACCAACTCCGACTACCTTTGTTAGTACGAGAAGATATGTGAGGTGACTGGATTGTTTGTCGATCTTGGCCAAATGGCCGTTGTTTTGAAAAGAGTGGCCTTTTCAGCTCTGCAAGGTCTGTTTTCATTCTGGAAGATGGAATTATGACTGAAGAATTTGTTCTTTCTGCTTCTGGTATATTCGTGCTGGAGATGCATCCTCTGAATGCAAGTGAGACAGACAGTACAGATGTTACCTAGACGACACGGAATAACATGCACTGCAGCATTGATCAAATGCATTTTGCGATGATGGACGTTGTCACTGAAAATCATGTTTTTGTGCAAGAGAGAGAACTCTGCCACTCTCCCCAGAAGATTCCAGACGCACCCATTCTTTCAGATAGTACTTGTAGAGTGTGAGATGAAATCAGGGTCCATTTCGTTAGAAGTCACATGGGGACAACAAAATCTCCAACTCTAGTACCGAAAAAAATGATGCGTTGAAAGATATCTTGCTGACCAACTGGAGTAAGCATCGACTGCGACAGCCCAATCTCTCTAAGGCACTTTTGAGGGAATAATGTAGTGCAGAAATGAACGTTGCCTTTTCGGATACCACACTTGTTTGAAGAGATCGCTCAGGTTATCTAGGCCAATAGGAAGCCTCTGTATGTAGTGCGCCATTTTAGATTACAAGAGAGAACCGGTAGGTTAATTGGCATTTGCAGACAATTCCTATATTCCGCTCACGTTCCCTTGTGTTGCACGGAGATCGTTGCATATTCCTCATTCTAGTAGCGGTCTATTCCAAGAATTATCTCTCAACAAGGCTGCCATATCCGTCAATTAGTCGGGGACATCCTCAAAAGTCGCAGTGTTGAGCTGGCACCCGGGATCTTGCGTGAGTTATCAGATACAGATGGATGTCCTGACAACGGGAATCCCAACTGCGTTGCATCTGACACTCTAATAGTGTAAACCAGATTGGTGAGGCCTTTAGCATAGGCATAGTCTATAGTCGAGATCCTCGGGACAAAACACAGTCTTGCCTCACGTTGTCCAAACTATCCCGATACATTCTTGCCTTTTCATTGGGATGGAGATGACGCTAAGGACGAGGTTAAACGTTCTCCGACAAAGCTTGGAACAGTAAGGTCTCGCGACGATTCCATGACTGCCAGATATGAGTATATTAGGTTCTGCGACCGTTACTTAAGTCGACTGTGCATTTACCACGGTGCCAAAACACAATCATCTGTCCAATGTCAAGAGACTATCCATTAACTGTGCTTTAGTTAAGATGGGCTCTGTTCGCATCATTGGCGGACGTGCCGGTACTCTATGACACAAATATGAAATATTGAATATCTAAGTGACGATTACAGGAATATGGAATTCATTGCCAGTGTTTAAATCCTGGGTGAGTTAGTATCACTGTGAACTAACTCATGCACATGTCGCCATGCCTGTTGCATCTTTGTGGGGAGCACACAATGGACATCCTCAGAAACGACGGTCGAGCTTTCATATTGGAAATTAGACATCCCAAGAAATATAAGCTGGAATATATGCATAAAGTTGGTGGGCTAACTCATGAAATGTCAACTGACTTTCCGGAGTGCGTTTTCATTCATTATGTTGCTCATTTAGTAGAAAATTATGTCTTTTTTCCACTTTACACTCGAGGGAAGGGTATAGTTTGGTTTTGCAAAACTTTCCAATTCCCGTAGAATTTTGAACCCAACCTGCCGTTACACTTGCATTCGGGGTTTCCAAACTACAAGCCGTATAATTTCCGTGACAATTCTTCTGAACCATCACTTCCATCATCCTCCTCCTCCCCCACTGCCCCACAGCGGCCTCTCAGGCGGCCGTCTCGCACATCAACCCCGACACAACAACCGACAGCATCCCCACCTCTCCAGATTCCAGTGATGAGGATCAGGACTACACCTGCCCTCACTTCGGTCGCACCTTCACTTCCCGCATCGGCCTGGTCGGTCACTTGCGAATCCATCGCACAGAGACTGGCGAACCAGTGCCTGGCGCACCAACCTACACCCACCGCACTCGCCTCCACTGCCCACACTGCCCTCGCACCTTCATGCATCGCATGGGTCTATTCGGCCACATGCGCATCCACGAGAGCGGAATTGACCACAATTCCGATGCACCAACCACGCCCATCATGCTCAGCACCACCCTCCCACCATCCGTCTACACCACCACCAACGCCTCCTCTGTGGCTGACACTGACACCGCCGAATTCACATGCCCACACTGTCCACGCACATTCACCTCACGCATCTGCCTGGTCGGTCACTTGCGAATCCATCGCACAGAGATTGGCGAACCAGTGCCTGGAGCACCAACCTACACCCACCAAGCTCGACTCAACTGCCCACACTTTCCCCGCACTTTCAGGCTTCGCATGGGTCTATTCGGTCACATGCGCATCCACGACGACCTGCGGTAGACAACCGCCGGCCACACCACACATTCACACACTCCATACCCTCCTCCACCATCACCAACACACATCAATACTCACCCACCGCATGCACCAACTGCCACCTTCCACGCAAGTGGGAAGTGTGCATCTCGACTCGGTCCCCATGCGGCTTCGGCCGCACGGGTGACTTGAGTCCGAGGCTATCCCGACACGTCAAGTGTCGTGCATAGGAAGGTTGCTGATTGACGCCCGTCCTCGGTTCACGCAGTTCGTCACGTTGTGTGTGTGTTGTGTGGAGTGGCGGACTGGTGGGCTGGAAACGGGCTGAAGCAGCACCTTCCACGGCCCTCTCACGCAAGTGAGAGACACGCCGTTCAACCCCCGTTGTGTGAAATCCTAGTGTTTGTGTGTGTATGGGGGGCCAGGTCGTGCTGTGGCGCGCGCAGGCATGGTCAGTCGACCATGACAGCCACCGCGCCCATTCCCCACTCCAGTTTGCCGACCGGCTCGGACGGCGGCTGGAGTGTGGGAATGGGAAGGGAGAGTGAGGTCGACGACTCAGCGCACTTCCTCCTCACTATAAACAATCTGACGCGCTTGAATCTATCACGGTGAGCTAAAAGCCGTGGCTTGGAAGGTTGCCAACTGACGGGGTACCTTGGACCTCCTCCTTTACTGGAGGCGGTCTGAGAGTCAGGCTGCAATGGCTCCTTTTTAATGTGGCCTTTATGGCACTCCTACCACAGTGTGGGATCCGAGCCAGGCGTCGGCGGCACGCCTAGGTGCGACTTCGGCCGTGCCAGCCTCCAAATCTCTCTTGTGTTGGTTGATATTCTGGTTATTTGTTGTGTGGACCAGGGGATGTGGTGGAACGCCAAGGTGAGGATCCGTCCGAGCCATCCACCTGCGGCCTCCCCCGTCTCCGGTCTTCTTGACTCTGTCTTGACACCGGGCCCAGGCGGGGGAGGAGGAGAGAGTGTAGGTAGATGCAGCGCAAGTCTACCCGCACTATAAACCCCTGCGTAAGTCACCGTCCCTGCTCCCACCTGCTGTGGGGCATACGGTGGACATCATCGAAATCGATGGTCGAACTGTCATCAAAGTCATATATTTCTCTACAGTACTAAGATGTTTCCATAACGGTGTGGATCCTCCTAAAAGTGGCTCCCTCAGCAAATTGGATGCATTTAAACCAATCCTGACAAATCCAACTAGATCGACCCGAGACAATTATAACAGGGAATTATACTGCAGGGGGGCGCTATAAAGAGAAGGCAAATTTGCTAACCATAGGGGCTTGTTTCGGATTTGGAAACCATCAAGGGAATACGAAGGGTTCGCCTGCCCAGCGATGTGCCGAGCGACCGCGCATGTGACGCAGCGTGCATTCTACCCACTGATATCCGACGTCCACAGGCTTTACGCGTCTTTTGTTCGGTTTTGTGGGAAAATGGGTCTTTTGCAGGCGAATTTTTGGAAGAAAGGACAATTTGCTATTAGCGCTTTCGTGCTGTAGGCGTATTGACAGGTGATATTATCAACTCAGCATATTCGGGAGTGATGAGAAGCATAGTTGAAAATCCTGTTTTGCGTATAACAGGTGAAATTCTAATGAAATTAAATGGCAGTTCAGCGTCTCCTGCCCGGCCACCCAGCTTGCTCTGAGCTGCCGGATTTGTACGTAAGTTGAGGCATAGATCCTCGACCCATTACTCTACCATTTCATACTAAAAACACTATTATTTGGAACGGGAAACTGACGGTCACCCTGCTGTCCGAGCCGACAACTGTTGCATTTGTAAATACAGTGAGTGAGCGATCTCATGAATTGAGGGCTTACAATCTGAAATGCATCTTCGATTAGGGAGGATTACCTAGGCGCGGTTGTAATACTGATTATCTTGCGGCATAATCCTATAATATTTCAGACTCGCCAGGATGTCAGCTTTAAAATACACTGCTTTTCAATCTCCTGTAGAAACCGTACGTGGCACGCATTTTTCCCATTGATTTTCGATGCCCTTGCAAATTCAAATATATGTTACAGAAACCATAAATAAAAATATGCTTGCTCCTAGTCGTTTGATAGATAATTATGTCTTCTTTATATTTTATACTCGAAGAAGGGGAATAATTAGGTTTTAAAAAAGTTTCTAATTATGAAATTTTTTAAGACCGTGCAATGTCCATTCACACAGCATCGTACCTGTCCGCTTACCACAACTCCTCATGAAATGAACAACATTGTCCGAATCCATTGCAAAATTTAATGGACCCTGTATTATGTCTTTATAAAGGCATAGAAAAATATGTGATTTTCTTTACGCGGAACGCATGCACCTTGTAGACTGAAATCGCTAAGTGTTAGTGCAACAAATGATCACTCTCCAAATTATTTGGCAATTAAAAAACTATTTCAAATCCTAATTATACTCCTTCTTCGAGTATAAAATATGAAGAGGACGTAATTCTCTATCCAACGACTGGGAGAAAGTATACTTTTATTTATGGTTTCTGTAACATATATTTGAATTTGCAAGGTCATCGAAAACCAATGGGAAAAATGCATCCCACGTACGGTTTCTACAGGAGATTGAAAAGCAGTGTATTTTAAAGCTGACATCCTGCCGAGTCCAAAATATTATAAGAATATGCCTCAAGATAATCCGTATTACAAGCGCGCCTAGGTAATCCTTCCTAATCGAAGACGAATTTCAGAATTTCAGCCCATATTTCATGACAGCGGTCACTCACTGTAGATCGGTTTCCCGTATGAATAAATACATGCCTTCTTAGTGGTAAGGAGCGGTTGTTATAACGAATTTTGAAAAGGTAAAATATAACACAGCCAGAAAAAAGTACCTGGGAGCGAAATTGAACTTCCTACGCTCACCCCTTACCTCAAATTCGCCGTAGATGCACAACCTTCTGAACTACTTTTGGCACGCTTGCTGGCTGTGCGAATAACACATTTCGGGCTGATAGTCAGGCTACAACGACCCCTAGTAATATGGTCCTTATAGCACTCAGACATTTGAGGCCGAAGGCGACCTCAATGATGACTGCTGTGTCTGGACTTAGAAACTAGCACGTGTGTTGTGCTCGTAGGCGCGGCAACGGACACTGAGTAGCTTGAAGGTTAATGACGATCACCATAGTGATTTTTGCAAAGCCCGATAAACAGATTAAGACAATAGGCATGCTGACCTACGTTAAATCCAACAGGACCTGTTAAGGAAAGGAGCAAATGAAGCAAGTTCCCAAATTAACAGGTGACTAATAGTGGAGCAGTATTTAGCACGAAATGGCACGACGTGAAGTCAGGAACTCTTTGAAAATGAGGATCTATTGACTCTTAAAAGCACATAAGGCAAATATACCATCCGATCAGTCATGTATATTTAGGATGCACCGACGCATGGACTGACACCGTGGATGTTCTATCGTTTTAGTTTAGAATCTGCACGCTCATCAACCACCACAGGCTCGGTGAAAATATTCTGGAGCCTGTTGAAGGTTTGGCTATCAGGACCGATGAACTAATTCCGTCCTACGAGGTCGTCTGCCCCTTCGTTTTAGTTCCAGAACAATTACGAGGGACTTCCGGAAACGCATTGTAACGACAGCAAGACTCCCCGAAAGGGGAACACCCGATGAAATTTCTAGAACATTACCCCCGAGTCGAATTCGGTCCCCCTGTGCGGGCTGACGCACTAAGCAAAGGGAAACCCCTGGCGTCACCATTGAACGGCTTGCTGTAGTAGTGGAGGCCCAAGACTGCCCAATTGTCGGGATGGTATGGTCGACGAGGCAGAGGTCCCCAAATCAGGGAAGACGGATTGGGTTGGACAACTTTTGCTGCTGATAAAGTGCGTACACAAGGGTTCTGCAAGCGGTCGCCGCAAGCGGTCTCTCCGGGCAAGTTGTGTCTGCGTACGCCGTTGAGGTGCCTAGACCTCAGCGCGCGCGTACGCCTTTCGCTCTGCCAACCAATCAGAGAAGGGGCAGTATTGATTGGCCTCGACGACTTGCAAGGTTAGTGACAAGCCTCGCGCGTTCCAGCAGCGGATCGACAGGGAGTGTGAAGCGGACAGGTGGGCAGCGTGACAAGACAGCGGCGAACAAGGAGGCGCGGACTGCCACACAATACCTGCTGCAACTCTGGACTCACCGTTTTGCTGATGACCTCGCGACTGTCAAAACTAATCGCGTCAACTTCCTCAAACAGCTGCTGGACGCGGATTATCATAATGACCAATTTTCTGTGAAGGCGGAGTCGGAGGGGCAGACGGCTTACCAAAATTCCTGCGGTTCATAGCTTCTAAGGTAGTGCATAACCGGAAAGGATCATTCTGAGGATCTGGTTCCCAGGCACAGTAGATCAGCCTGCCTCCCTGCAGGATGGGTCACCCGTACTCTGACCAGATGGGTTGGACGTAGATTGGGGGTCAAGACGGCCTAAGACAGCACCGCATCCACAGACCCTAGCTACCAAATAAAGCAGAACTGACTGCAGTCCATACAGCTGTTTTATCACTTGAAAGCACTAGTATCGATCAACGCGGCGCCAGGATCTCACAGCCAGCAAACGTTCGAAATGTGGATGTTATGTGATTTGAATGCTATAGACTTCGGCGGAATAACTGCAAAGTATTCACACTTAAAACACTGTTAGCAGTACCATGTACACATCATAACAATATAGGGTATACTGAAAAAGAAGGCGCCAGTCAAGAGCCTAATTTTCTGCTGGTGCATGACGCAGCTACGTGCGATGCAGTCCTTCGGAGATTTTAAACCGCCTTTTCCCCTGGCTTCTGGTATGTATGTCGTCTTCCATGCCAATTTTTAAGTCAAACCCGAATGACGGGATAGCTCGTGGGCTTAACCTTAAGTTCAGGCATTTATTTCTGAATAAGTTCCCCCTTTTCGCTTT
>CACRXP010000001.1:969458-989421 GCA_902702965.1 Spirometra erinaceieuropaei
GGTGCCGACGACAGGCAACAGAACTGTCACCGTGCCGCTTCCGCATTTGCCTGTGAGGGCAATTTTATGTCCTAATTTGGCGGTTTTGCCTTTTTTTAACACAGAGCATTGGGAGGGTCACTTTCTTGCCTGTGTGCATTCGTGAGTGGTTTGACAGCTGACTGTAAAACATTCGGCTGGGTCTTTTTTCACATTCTTAACCGACTCTTGATAACTGTCTACGGAGTGGTTCAAACCGGTTGGTGGTGTAGGCTGTTTACTCTGGATTTTATGCCAATGTTGGCCGAAAAGCCGCAGAGCTTTACGCCTAAACCTTGGGTCGTTGAACACACGCAACAAGGGGTCACCATTGTCTCTCATTTACGGAAATCAGCGATGAAGTGCTCCTCAATTAGATTTCAGAGAGGAAAAATTGTACAACATCGACCCTGTTATTTCCATCCATGATCTGATGGCGTGACTAGGCCAAGGAGACTGGAGACGAGCTTGCTATTCGTGCCCGCCTAGTCATCTGTTCACTTTTTTTACCCGCTGGTCATTTCGACCAGAAGGACCCGACTTTGAAGGTGTGCGTATGTTCCAGCCCCTCTCTGCATCCCTCTTGGCCGAATGGCCTATTTGCATGCACCGTACCCTGGTATGGACAGGCTTTGCAGGGTCCGACCTAAAACAGAATCGAACCTCCTGTTGTCGGACAAGTATCCGAGTGAGAAGTCTACTCCACGTCGGTTGAGTGACCAGGGCGTGCGTGTGTTTACGGCTTGCGGAGGGGGCGGGGAGGGAGAAGGCGAATGAAATGCCTTGTGAGCTACCATGCCCTCACAGTAACCCAATTCACGCCCGGGTCGCGAGTGCTCACCTGAGGAGAGGGGGAATGGTCCTCACTAAGTCCGACGGACGAGTTATTGGGTGTTTCTGCCTCTGCCTCTCATTTTTCATTTTTACAAGCGACCTACCTATTGGTCCTCGAAGTGCATTTATATGCACCACTTAAAGGACGCTTGGCTCCGTAAACTCATCACGGCCTCGGCTGAATGGTTGGGCTGGACGACGTCCAGAAGGGAGATGCCTTTATTGGCGGGCGAACGACTGTTTACGCGCAATCCGGAAAGTGGCCACGCTCTTCATGCAAAAAACCACACTTGGAGGGCGAAAGCTATGCAATATGGAGGGGAGAGGGGGAAATTAAAACGTCACGACGCCGCCGATACAAGCAAAACCGTGAGTTCCGGAGAGCAATTAAGAAGAAGGGGATGCAATCACTGAGGCCAGAGTTTCATTCGCCTGATCTTTCCGATTTAGACCTGAACCCAGCTCCAGGGTGTCTCTGATGATGGGTTCGAGTGAGGGTCCGGAAGGTCGGGTAAGTAAAATTCCTGTCCCAGCAATTGCACCTCCCTCCCAGTGTCACATCTTGTTCTACGGGAATTGTCGTTCATTTGAAATGTTTTTTTTTTGGTGGGAGGAGGGTATTTAACTGGCACTCCTTGTGGAGATCCTAGCTTAAACTTGGAGGAAAATCTTGAGCGTTGTACTTACATGCCTGATCACGCCTGCCTGAACTACCGAAGGCAGATATGACGACAAATCACCATCCAGGTCCGTTGTTTGTTATTCAATATTCTGGTTCGTATCCTGTCTTTATGCTTCAAGAAACGTAGGAGGGGAGTATGTGAGCTGGTTTTCCTTGACCATCAAGTAGCAGACTTCATCCTGCAACTTAATTTGTGCGGCATGATTTTTACATACATCTCCGTCACAGGTAGTTTTGCAGCAAACTACTCTACAACTCTCCGGACGCTTCTCCATTGGTCAAGAATTATTCCGTTGTCGGGCCAAGACGAAGTCCTCGAAATTATTCTTGATGCAGATGCTGTTGGCTGGTGGGATGCAACCGAAGATTATATGTTAGACTAACCGAGTTTCCCATAGATTTTCCGCTCATACAAACAAACAGAGTTAGCTAGAGTGACACAAACATACGTAAATACCAGTCAATGATTTTACCCTCTTCAACCATAAGCCGTTGGCTTGCTACATTAGCCCCCTTTGGGGAGCAGTTTGTCTGCACCTTATGTGAGTCCCTTGGCCCCTCTGTGGGCGCCGTACAGTGAGGCATTTACTGCCCAAGAGACTCTACTAGCACGCCCATCATCTCTCCACACAGCTGTGGGTGGCAGTGTGGGCGATGTGAACTTCGACGATCCGCCGAACAATACCTCCGCCGTCACCGGCGCAGAAAAGTCCTGGGCCAGCTCTCTCAACGAAATGCTCGGTGGTGGTGGCGGCAGTGGTAGCAGCAGTGCCACAGTCTCCCGCAGGCGTTGGGAGGCCGCTATGACCGGTGGTGGCAGTCTCTTCTCCCGACGCAACCGGCAAAACTCATTCAGCGCGGAGAACGGTTCCGAGAACTCGTCTTCCTCGGTTGCAGGCTCGACGGCAGCTGCTTCCACGAATGGTGGTGGTGGTGGCGGCGGCGGTCTGATGCTGCGGTGGGCCAATGTCCGCAACCGTTCTCGGATCTCTCGAAAGTTGTGTAAGTACTCTTTCGAAATCCATTTTATTCGTCGCTCTTTTGCAACCCACGTCTTTCTCCCTCCCTGCTTACATGCTATCTACTTGCCTGGGTGTCCACCTTGACCGATTCGGGCATGAGAAGATTTAACCGTATGGCACTGTCAGTTCAGCTGTTGCGGTCAACCCTTGCCACGCGAAGTGAGTGCAGCAGTGAATTGCGCGTGGATTTGTTTTTAGTGAAGCAGGCTTTTGCTGCAGCTCCCCCAACGTTTTTTTGCATGCCCATCCTCTTCGGGTGGCAAGACATAGTCAGTACGACTGCAGGCGGGTGTTGGCGCGGTTACTACCAAGGCTGAAGAAAACCGTATGCACGCTGGAGACCTCATTCAGGACGAGATCCCGGTTCCCATGCAAATGAGAGTGTAGCCGGACCATCAGCCGTGAGTAGGCCTAAGGTATCCTGTAAGTCGAAAGCAGAGGTCTCATGCAGTCTCGGCGCAACTCGACAACCTGATACAGTGCGGTCTGTTTGTGGAGGACAGGGATGCACCAACGGGACACTGGAAAACCCCTCAGAACAGGGAGAATCTGTCTTTGCGTCAGTGAGTCGGCAAATAACCCAACTCCAAATGCTACCATGCGTTACGTAGGGCAAACTGTATGAGCCGCAATTCATCCAATCTGCACGTCCCTGGGTTTCCGCCAAAGCCCTGTGCGCAAGTTTGCCCAGTCCTTAAATAACAAGATGACAGGACTTGCCATGATCGATTACGTATGGGCACGCTATAAATACTTGGACTACTCAGATGGGGAAGCGATTGTTTTATAATTAGCAAAGAAAATTACCTTCAGGTCTGCGTAGTCCATCTTTGCAACTTTCCATTAACCCTTACCTTTTCATATTTTCTGATAATCTGTCTAGGTAAGTGGCAACTCGAGCAGTTAGGACCTTGTGCCAGACCCTCGGCTGATAGTGTGGATGATAAGTATCGAGCACCAATGTACCAGGGCGACTTAAAGCATGATAACGGCCGTCTTGAGGCTGTCTGTGTGTTCGTACATCTAGCCACTCTTTTAATCCAATTAGGGCGGAAACACAGCACATTTAACCGATATATCGAACACTTCGCTGAATTGCAGAGTAAACAGTATTTTACCCGACCAGTCGGCAACGAAGGTAACGCAAGCCGTCTGCTGCCCAATAACGAAAGTAACTGTAGCGCCAAAAACCGAGGGCGGCTTCTTAACTGGCTCTGTCGCCATTGCGAAACTGGTTTTGTTTTATAGTACTTTACGAAGGACATTTTGTTCTGTCCGTTAGTCTAGATGACTACAATAGGATCTTCTGTTTTAGTACGGCGTATAATCACTCCGCTATCAATTCGGCATAATCTCTCACTGCTCTCACTTCCCAGACGGTATCAGCTTATCACTCCCGAATCTACTTTCTGGGGTCTGACTTCTTACCAAACAAATGAGATGGAACGAAGGAAAATACTATGCCGTCCTATTTGTTTTGAGAGAAACGTATGAGTCACCGCAGCTCGTCGGCAAAGGAAGCATAGCTCCACTGCACGGACCGGAAGTTCGGATCACATAAACGCGCACTTTTTTGTCCAAGCAGGAGGGATGGGAACTCCAACAAAGAACCTTCGTCCTTTCTAGGTCATTCATTTTTTTTCGGACTTCCAAAATATGGACAACTGCACACACCGTAGACCCTCGCGTGTATCCCCGACTTTGCCTTCTGCTTGTAAGGCATTGAACAGCTGCCTAATGCATCCTTCAGTCCGCCACACTCCGTAGCACTGCCCCCCACGCTCGCGTCGCTCTCCTTCCTCGAAGCAAACTCTGTCACACTTAATGTTGCCTTGCGTCGCGCCCGCCGGACGCTCGCCCAAGGCCTGATCGTTCTCCAAAGCGGTGTAGAGATTTGTGGTTATTTCTCTGAAGTGGATAGGTAAACTGGCTTTGTTCGAAAACTAAGCCTTGCACTGTTTTTTTTTAATCTCTGATTCTGTCAAATCGCCTGAACTACAGCGGCAGCATCGTCGGCAAAAGGCATTGAGTAAATATGTTATTAGAATCCGAAAAACAGTCACCCTGGGGATATCCCCAGTTTGCAGTAGGAACTAAACCGCCCCAACCATAATCCCAGCAAAATGGCCACTATCAAGGGCTCGCTGTTAAGTGATCAGGTCCCCGGTTCTGATGAATAACCAGAGGTGGATTGCGCAGGGCGGCGCTATCGTCAAGTCCTTCTCAATTCGGTCTTTATGGCATTCTCACTGGTGTGAGGTCCGAGTCGCCTATATTATGGCCTTGTGCATGTGGTGAGAACGAGATCGTGGATGCTACTCGTAGACGGGCCGTTTTGATTTCTAATCCACTGTGCTGAATCCCGCCAACAGTTGGCTGACAGACTCAGGTAGTCGACTGGTGTATGGGAGAGGCAAAGAGACTGGCGAATCCATCCTCACGGCAAGTCGGCGCACTCCTCACAATAATTAATCTGGTGATCTTCAATCTATCACGACGCGCTAACAGTCCCGTGGTTTGGAAGGTCTCCAACAGAAGGGATTACTCGGTTCTCACAGGAGTTTTTTGGAGTGACTGAAAGACTTAAAGTCGGGCTGCAATGGTTCCTCAGTGTGGACTTGATGACATTCTTCCCTATGCAAAGACTGAGTCCCCCTATTGTAGCTTGGTACATTCTGCGGAGATCAGCGCACGCAGACGGGCTGCTAAGTTTTGTCAGCCATTGCATCCGAGGTCAGGTCCGCCCGTCTTAACATTTCCTTGCTACCCAAGCAAAGCGGTGGAGAGGAGAGAGAGAGAGGGATTTCGGTGGGTGATGCGCAAGTCTACCTCTCTATAAACTAATTTGCAACAAAGTCCCTGATGCCGTACGCACTCTGTGCGGCACGCTGCGGTCGAACTGTCAATATCGTCAAGTGCAACTGCTCGCCGGCGTACCGGTTATAAGCCCTATTAGTATTAGATAGGTGCACCGTTAGACAGCAAATTACCCCCAAACCAGGCTGCTATGGGCTGCCAGCCTAGAAACGAGTTTTTAATGGCCGTATACTAGCACGAAAACTATCGACCGCTGGTAAGTCGTCAACAGTTGGAGCTCACATCCAACCCTCCCTGCCACTGCTGCCGCCACTACAGTCAAACATCCTGCTTTGGAATTCTACACAATGACTGACAGATCACGCTGGTTCACCTAGCCCTGCAGCGCCTGAACGCTCCCTAAGATGTCGGACACTTTAAATACAGCGTGCTCTCCAAGTAGAAATTCCAAGTACGTGTTTGCCTGCAAAAGTGGGAATGAGACGTGCAGTTTTGTGCATTCCTTTTTGATAAAATATTGTACGGGCATTGGGAATCAATAAAAGCGCGTGGGTACTACTTAAGTGGTGTCATTCTTCCGAATTACATCCGCTTAGATGGTTAGAAGGATGCCCGTTTAGAAGCCAGCGCCCTTCCATGCGAAAATCCCCCCGGATTATGTTTTTTTGTGTGAATAAGTTAGCATTTTCCTGATTTTCACAGGATACTGTGGTAAATATGGAGTACTCCCCCTACTTTTCGAACAGCGGCAATAACCATGCGGACACCAAACTACCCAGGCAATCATGTGGCCATCTCAAAAATGCACAAATTACTTATCGCACTGATTTACAACAAATGTACCCCATTCGTCGGAAGTACGGATGCATTAAATGACGTAACTTTTCACTCACCAAATGTGGGAGACGAGTTTTTTGACACCCTCCCATCCCTCCGGAAATCAAATTCAAATTGTTACGTCGGGATTTTTGCATGAAATTCTCAGGGGGTGGTGAGCAAGCCTGCCGCACTTAACGAATTAGTGCTTTACTCTGTCCAAATTACTCTCTTCTTCCGAATCTGTTTGCTAAAGCGACCAGCCCCGCGACCGTGAGCGACCTCAAAGCTGAGGCCACGGGCAACGCAAACACCCCGATGACAGATGAGGAGGGCTTTAGCGTCCCTCCTGAGGACCGATGGGGCTCTGTGGACATGCATCGCTCGGCTCTCTCCTCCGAATCCTCTGAGGACTCAGACACAGACAAAACTGTCGGACACAGTTTTAAGGGCATCAAGGTAACTGTACTCTGCCACAACTTTTTTTTTTACTCCGAACCCCCCGCATCCCTAAGAGCCTGCTCGCTGGGCGATTGCTGGCTTCCGTAGGTCAATTGTCGGTCTTGATTGCCATTGTTTCACGCCTTTCTTTTACGGCAGCAAGTGCATCCAACGGGATGTAGAGTATGTGCTTACTGTCGTGGCGTTTCCATTGTCAGCGGTGACATCGACACGGCGTCGTCCGTCCTGGCAGGCGGGCTGGTGGACAGGCTGCGGGGGGGGGTATTTTATCACGATGGCCACCGCCATCTCTCCGCCTACTGTGTGGGTGCACGAGGGGAAGGGGGGTTGAATGTGAGGGGCCTGCAGAAACAGAGGTGCGCGTTCCCAGGCCTGAATGAGATGGTATCTCATGAGCCGTGGGTTCGTGTATTTCTTCGAAATTCCAAGGGTCCCGAAATAATCTGCCCCCGAAAGATACATCTCCACTTCTAACCTTGTCTCCCCCCCCCTCCCTCGTTCATTGATTTATCATGCTTACTGGACGGAGTATGGATGATTCCGTTTTGCCTTGGGTTTTTGGTTTACTGTTCAGGGCATGGTTGTTAATCACCATACGATCGCCAGTGTTTGAAAGCAAAACGAGACGCGCCCGTTCCCCCTTGCGGTCACGGTAGATCGGCAAACGTCACCCCTAGGTACTTTTCAAAGCAGTGTGATCTTCAACTAAGTTTATTTTTCGCCTTGTTTAATTTCTAAGGAAATGAATGCGCCAACTTGAAGTAAATCTTTCGAAACAGACCTTTCAGGCACGGTCCGAAAGTTGATATGAATATTTGAGCTGAAATCTATCAGCTACTGCGGAATAACCGCGTAATACTCACAAAGCGTCAACAGACAGCCAGTAGTATAGAATTGTGTAATTATTTACTCTGCTAACAACACAGGTATTAGCTAAAAGCCCAGACACGCTTGTTTCGCCGATCTTGTGCCGTCTTCTGACGCAGTTGCGAGGGTTTCGGCTCGTTAGTGGGTCCCCCAGCTTCCCCCGTGTGTTTTCTGGTATATGAACTGTAGTTTTAACTGGCCTTGTTTAATTTCCGAGGAAATGAATGCGCCAAGTTGGAGTAAATCTTTCGGAACAGACCTTTTCAGGCAGGTTTATTTCTGCAGTTTTGAGTTGGCTTGCTCTTGTCGTGCCTTGAACGCGGAGTGGGAGCTCAAATTCTCGCCATCACAGAGCTGGTAATATGACCTCTATGTCCTCTGTTACCACATATTTCAGTCAGTACAACTTACATTGTGTGAGGTGCTTGTGCGCGCTTTAACCTCCATTCACTGTTCACAGGGTTATTCGCTCTGTAGACCGACTCTTATTTTCATATCTAAGATAAGGAGGCCTTCAATTGCAGAGTCTAGGGGATCCATCTGCCTTGTAATTTCCCAGTCTACGAAGCTGGAAGGAGTTCTAAAGCCCAGACCTATTTAATAGTCTATCTTCAATCGAAGTTGACGGGAACTGTAACTGCTCGGAGAATCAGTGGTGGATTACGGAGCTCCAACATCATCGTATTTCCACAGCTCTTATGGTCCGCTGACGAGGACCATGAGTGGACAGACCTGCCATAAGACCTGCCTGCATTAATCTCAGGGGCAGAAGAGACCCTCTTAGTGTTACTTTTCAATATTAGACGCTCTGACCGGACAAAGCATTTAGGTAGTGGAAATGACATTTTTTGAAAGGGCCTTATACCTTGATACTTCTTGGAGTCCGCCTTATGAGGGGATCACTCATGTGTTCGGATTTCCGAATTCTGTTTACGTAGCCGGTCTGCTCATCCCACGTATATTTTGGTCAATCCCTAAATTTTGGCGCCACGAAAGGCAATGTGGAATTACTCTCAACAAACCCCAACAGCATTTAAAACACTGGTCATATTTCAGGAATTTCAAGAATGAGTAACAGTCCCCAAATACGGTGAGGTCCAACAGCTAAAGGTGCTACCCGAAGACCTAATTTCACTCAAAGGGGTTTTGTGAGAGGGCCTTTTCGTCAGCACTCTGAAATCAATAATGACTTTTGTGTGGAGGTGAAATAAGAAACAAACTTAAATTTTGCCGTTTTTCAAATCAGGACAAAAACCGGCCTCTGGGACGATTGCCAGCGGAATGCGAATATGGCGTACAGGTTAACCCTTACGATATTCCTGTTCATCTGGATTGCAGTCGTTCGTTAGTGGTCGTTTCTGTTTCTCTCAGCGTACCAGAAATTCGGCCGCATATTGTAGCCTGCGTGAGCAAAAATACCTGGCTATTTGATCACCCTCTGACTTTGTGAGCTTGTCCTACCCAATAAACATGAAGAGAACTGGCCCTAGATGAGCACGGTTTGGAAACTTGATACGTTGACTGTCTGAGTTTGGCTTGTGGGCTGTAGCACTGAACGACGAGCGATTTTGAAACGCCGAATACCTTCTTGTTTGCCATGATTTCGCATTCGCGCGAAGATACTCACGTCCCCCTCCCTGCAGCAACGGGGATGTAGGTAAGAGGAAGAGAGGCCATCGGAGGGTTCTACTTACTCACGCAACTCAGCCTACCTGTCTTCGAACGCGGCCTGCTTGGAGAATATGATTTCGCTGTTAAGGCCCTGCCGTAGTAAACATACAAAGACTTTGTGGTTGAATAAGAGGTCGGGTAACTGGATCATAACCTACATTTTCAAGGTGGTATCTTGGTCGTCAGTGGCGCGGACCGCACCTCGAAAACTCCATAAGCCTTCTCCTGTTGACTCGAAAGCGAGCAATACTTATAATTCGTATTCTTCCTGTGTGATTTTATGCACTTTTTACATCTGTCGTCCTGTTGAGCATTCTTACAGAAAGACGAAAATGAGACACAGCCTCATTTGTGAAAGGTGAAGTAGTGTCGCGAACAACGCCCTTGCGATGCGAGCCCTCATTGACATCTGACTAGAGGACAATTAGGAGCCAGGTCGTGTATAGCATTCATAGGCAGACGGTCTAACCTTGTCAGCCACTGCGTCCTCACCTTTCTCTGGTTGTTGTTACCTTGTTTTGCCACCGAAATACGCTGCCCATGTTAAGAGGAAAGTGGGACCGGCCCAGCTCATGTCTGCTCCACTACAAACTACTTCTTGTCTGAGTCATCATAGCTGTGAGAATGGGATTCCCGGATGTCATAACAGAGGGAGAAGTGGTCTTCACCAGGGCTTATTCGTCGGGTTTCTGACGTTTAAAACGCCACTTCTGACTGTTATTTGTCAGAAACTGCTGTGTCCAACGCTCAGTCCGGATTTTAAAGTCGGATAATGTCTATATATCGACACCCGTCACTTTGACTACCAACAGCAGCGAGTAGATTATTGTTCTTATTGTTATTTTTGAGCATAAAATTGCTCCTCTCGACGCCATTGGCCCGCGCCAAGTTCAACCAGAAGGCGAAGGCACATAAGCGGTTGCCAGGGCCGTCATTTCAGCCTCTTGCGTCGGTCAAAATATCCATCGTGATAACTAAATCAGGCCCGATTCTGGTGACACGCAGTTTTTTGGTTATGCGCTTTCCTATTCTTCCGTAGTCTGCACTCGTTAGTTGAACCCCCGACTGCATCGCTACTTACTAATGTGCGGGCTGATTGACCTCCACAGTAGAACCATGCTGGCAAGCGCCATTGATCCCCAAGAAAGATGTACCCGTGACGGTTTCGTCTCATCATACCCTGGTGCATCTTACATGATCGCCTTGGCTGACAGAAGTTGTGGTTGCCAACGTCGAGGCGAGGGGACTTCTCAAATGCGATGAATCTCGAATGACCCGGTCAAACGGGGGATGCCACGGCGAGATGACACCTGAAGGAGTAACTTTTAGGATAATCATACCGGAGGCATGTCGTTGGCGGGTGTTAATCCCCCCGTCGCCTGCTCGTAGATGCAGAGCTGCTAAGATCTTACCGGTCTTGTTGTCGTCACCTGCGTGTTGCGAAGGCTTAGGAGACCATACAGTACCTGTGCTAACTCATGAAATGTCACGAATTAACACAGGTTAACGCCTTTAACGCAAAATCGGTAAACACTACGGCTCCCAAAGTCTGATAGCGGAAAATAAACGATGTGCCAAAGAAATAAAGCAAAGTTTGGTTAAGAAAATATTATTTACTGCGATAAAAATAAATAATCTTCGAC
Organism: Spirometra erinaceieuropaei; assembly: GCA_902702965.1. Classification (NCBI taxonomy): domain Eukaryota; kingdom Metazoa; phylum Platyhelminthes; class Cestoda; order Diphyllobothriidea; family Diphyllobothriidae; genus Spirometra; species Spirometra erinaceieuropaei. The sequence continues at coordinate 980,291 of CACRXP010000001.1, forward strand.
AAAAGTCACATTTTCGAGAAACGCCTATATTACAACCAAGTTAATAAAGGCTACGTATGAGGACTTATAAAGGAGGAGGGCGCATAAAAGGTCAAAAATAATTAAGGACAGAAACAGATACAAAAAATTAGTACTTTGTAGATTGTCCATTCGAATTAATAACAGCAGAAAGTCTGTCCGACATAGACATGACAAGGTTATCTATGGTGGATTGTAAAATGTAATTATTGAGTATGAAATCCAATTTTTCCTGCGTTGAAAGAGTCTTCTTAGCTTTGTGCCAATTTCTTTTGACAATTCCAAAAAGATTTTCGATTGGATTCAGATCGGGACTGTTGGCCGGGATGAAAATGGATTGGAGGCCAATTGCGGAGAGCGTGGTTGTTGTCTAAAATTTTAGATTATGTTTGCAAGCGGCATCAAATTCGTACCTCTTTAGAGCGGTGGACAGGTGCATTTTCCTGCAAAATTACAGTATCCATTCGGCGCCGACTTATGCCGTTGTAGCCGAAAGCATCCTTGGCAATTGCAATGAACACCTTGCTGTTGATGGTGTCGGATGTTGACCGCCAGACAGGCCGCTCACCGAATTTAATCGCCATCCAAACCATCATCCGCCGACAGTTCTTGGATGTTGCCGTCGGTGTAGTGTGTTCTCTTGGGAAGTTCTTTCCACATATGACGGTTTGGAGCGACTTCGTAGGCTTGTCTAAAAATAGAACCTCATCGCAGAAGAAAATGCTCTTCCAAAATGAAGATCTGTATTCAATATAATTCTTAGCAAATAAAAGCCGTTCTCTAATTAGTTTTCTACTTAAATATGGCTTAATCATGGCATTCCGCCGCTGCAGTTCAAATTCCTTCATCCTTTTTCTAATGATGTTCATAGAAAACATCGGCAGATGTTCCCGCTGAATGGTCTCAATGGGCATGTAGTGAAACTTTTTTAATGTACGACGAATAAAATCGTCGTCTTGCTTACTTGTGGACCGTTTTGGTCCCCCTATCTTATTTCTAGGAACAGTTTTATCATTAATAATGCGCCACAGAGTGACCTTGCTAATATTGAAAATACTAGCTAACGACTCACGCGGGATTCCCTCAGCCGCTAATTTTCGAATGCGCTGGAAGTCAACTTTGGATAAGTATTGTTTAGACATAGTTATCGCTTGGCGTGGCAGAGCAAAGTGACGGCATGTCGCGCGAACTCGATATATATTCGTTTACGACACGCATTTTCAGTCTGGTAAAACAATCACACTAATAAACTTTTTTATTTCGGTATTTTAAAACATAAAACTTTACGAATTTGTAAAATAGAATTTTTAGATAAAGAATCGCACGTTATTTCCTGAACACAATAAGAAATAATTTATCTGCATTTCCATGATTTTGTTGATATTGAAATTTAATTTTTTCCTTTTGTTCGAAAGTTTATTAAAAAATTTCGTCCTTTTATTAATCTTCTTAAACAGATTAATAAGGTTACATAAAGAATTTCCATCCGAAAGCTTTAATAGCGTAGGAAACTGCTTGAATATCAGGAATCCTCCGAGTTCGCCTTAATCCGGCCCGTTTTCTATTTAATATACAGATCCGTATCAAACTTCCCTTCAGAAAACGGTCTTTTCGTCCTTATTTCAACTAAATAAACACAAATAACGACACCAAAAATACGCTACATTGTCCACTATAATTTTGACCTCGGCATTTCATGAGTTAGCACAGGTACTGTAGCTAATATCTGCATGTGCCAACTAAAATAGTGACGTTGGGACATGCCGATGAGGCTGGTTGGAGTGTAGGTGGGCGTCGAGATGTTGCGGGTCCAGGATCTGAGCAGTTGTAGACGTCGAATAACAAATGTGAATAGCATGCACGGATCCTAGTTTTGCAGCTGCTGCGACGGACTCCTCACCTGTGGTATCACTTTGGACTGGAGCGACGGGCACGCCGTAGCCGGCATGGGTCGGACACGGATATATCAGCCCCCTCCCCGCGCTGAGCCAGGACGACAGGCCATCTATAATCCATGCATCATAATATAAGCCGTTTAGGAGATAAAAACGGCTAGATCGCAGTTGGTAGCCAGGAATGGGGAAGCGCACGGCGACCTCAACCTTAATCCTAACCCTAACCTCAACCTTAAACGTTAACCGTTAACCCTAACGGCAACCCCAACCCTAACCCTTACCGAAATCGTAAACGTAACCGCGGCCCTTAGACATAGCCGTAACTGAAAAACCTAACCGTAATACTGAAACCTATTCGTACGCTTAAACCCTAACCGTAACCCGAAAGCCTAGGCCTAAAGGCATAACCCTAACTCGAAAATCGAAAACGATTAACCGGTACCCCAATCCTAACCTCAAACATAAAACGGAAGGCAAATGAGTCAGATGTGATTATGGAGCCCCACAAAATAGCCTTAAGTACACAAACCCCCCGCCCCCTGTAATACGGGGCCTGGCTATCAACTGCGATCTAGCCGAATATGTAAAATGAAAAAGTTATACATATGAGGCATGCTCGTTTTAATGCATAAAATGGCACTTTGTAGAAATATATTCCCCCCCCCTCCGAACTATCGCACAAGGTCACCTGTAATGCGGGAATATCGTTAACATATGTCATTCAGGAGAGGGAAAACAGTGTTACTGAATATATAAATTGAAAAAGTCGTATTTGCGCGGAATGCTTATTTTAATGCGCAAAAAGCCACATTGTAGAAAGATAGCTTGGGGGTGCTGTGGGGTGTAGTACACTCTCTTAACTTACCCCTGTCTTCCCTTCCCGTTTTTCGTGTTAATTCGACCCAGCGATGGGTTCTTGCATGGCCTGATGTAGGAGTAAGTTTCCCCTGCTGGCGATTGTCCAGCGACCAGTGGTGGTCCTTCTTGCATAGGCAGTCAGGAAGACGTGAAGGTCATTGGCCACATTACGGTAGGCGGCTGAGTAAGAGGCCACTTATACAGCGGTCTTTGACAATTGGAAGTTGTCTCACGTAAATCTGAGTTCGAGCTTTGTATTTCCCGTTCCAGTGCTGTATTGCATCGACTTTCTCGCCATCGCTGCTGTTGTTATTGATGTTGCTCTAGGCGCTATTGGCCCTCGGCAAGTCCGACGGTTTCTCAAACCATAGCTCGACGGACAGCAGTTGCATGCGGTGGCCTGGTTGAGGAGTGGTTCCCTGCTCGAATGTACACGTTTCCCCCCCCCTCTTCCCCCAAACTCTGGCACACCAAGTTAAGGCTCCCTGATTGTGCCGGATGGCGGGTGAAGCTCTGTTTGATGGCGAAGGACCTTCTTTAGCATGTCGTAATACCACTAATCTTTGTGGCCTTTCCAGGGGGTAACCAGGTGGACAGGCTGTGGGCATCCACAACTGGCGATAATACTGTTGCATGGAGCCCACCTCTGATTATTCACCAGACCCGAAGACTTGCTAATTTCACCGCAAGCCCTCTCTGACGGTTGCTTTTCTATCCGTCACCTACAGGCATGCATAGTTGACTGCGGCTGGGTGGAATGATTGACATCCTTTTCCCCGGAGTTTCGTTCCTCTTGAATTTTTTTGTAGAATTCTGAGAATGTTAACCACCGCAATTTAACCATGATGGGGTTTGCTGTGACTCTCCAATCTGACTATATGCCCTCCGATTCATTGCAACAAGGAGTTAACCTTTGCAAGCATGATTTCGCACTTTAAACCCTTTTTAAACGCCCAAGAAGACTTGTGACTGTTGAAGTGAGAGTCATCAAAAATATTTACTCAGAACTGCCGTGAAGTTGGAAGTGGACAAATTTTTTAGTTGGGTCAAGCGTGTCCTTTTCGAACTGAATAACATATTCTGCCAAGTCACCTCCTACAAGGAGAGAAAATTCCGATTTGAACCAAAGAAGCGACTAGTTGACTATAGCTGTCGTTTAAAACTCGTTTTGATTCTAAATCATCAAAAAGCCAACTAGAGAATGGCTGGCCTCCCTTTTTAAAACCCTTTGTCAGAAACGCAATCCACAGTATACGTATTGTCCTCAATTCGGTTGTGAGAGTAGCTTTTTTAGCCCTCAACACCACCAGAAACAGATTCAGACATGTCGAACTTCCAGCTGAAAATGATCAGGAGGTCAGTCATATTTAGTAGTCACCCCGTAGGCGAGTCTAAATCGGACAAATCTTTCTCCATTTAAAAATCCGCGTCGACGAAGGCGACAGGTTGTCTCAGAAGGTGCCAACTACCGAATAGAGGCCGTCTGAGGTAGCCACGTACTCTGGAATTTCGGCTCACCTTCGAATGGACTCCAAATATATCCGTATTTACTTCGCGTGGATTCGACCCCTTCCAAGGACGGATGGTTGCCGAGACAGTTTACATCAGCAATACACGAAAGACCACTCAACACTCCTTGGATTACGACGTTTAAAAGGACCTGCCCCTATCTCCCCCCTCTCCGCCTTGATTCTCCTTTTATAAGTTCAAGTAGATTCCACCCCTCTGTTCCTTAACCTGCTCTTCCATTCCTACTCGATTAATTGCCATCACTTCCCGCGAGTTCGCGTGCACGACCGCTAGTATGCTGCTGTGATTAATGATGGCAAGTTGGAATTTGTTTTCTCCCCTGTAGCCCTGAGCCACCCAAATTACTTAATTGACTTGTAAAAGTCGGCCTGAGCTTACTGAATGCCTATCCACTCGCAAATTCACGGCGGTTTTGACTTTTGATGTGCCCGCACTGCTGTTCCGTGCTGCGGTCGCGCAGAATAAACATGCATAAGTGCTCTGCACATGACCCGAGCGATGGGTGCACTTGCCTAAACAATGTCCGCCACTGCTGCTATAAACATCCCCGGACCTTGGCTACAGAGACTGCCAGGATGTCCGCGGGCGTTGTGTTACAGACTTGTGTGCAGCCGCCTTTCGTCCATGTCCCCGTTTCTGACGCAGGAAACAGGTCTGCTTAGTACTCCACCAGCGGATACCCTTATCGGGAAGTGCAATTATTCCAGCTGTGCGTACAGTGTATGCTGAAGATACTGGCTGAGGTATGCGGTGGCTTACAGGTGGAGGCGGGGAGGGGCCGTCAAGGGCTTTGCTTGTAACCCGTCAATTGCATGCATACACGTGGCTTAAAGCATTTTGACACCCGATTAAACCCACTGGCCCAGTTATCCGCAGTGCCTTGGAGCACAAAATTGTGCTCGACTGGCAAAGCAGCGTCCTGTCAGCCACCAGACGCGCTGACCTCCACAGTCCGACCGATTGCCCCGACTAATTTCAACGCAGACTCAGACAGTCGTGGCTGCCCACGCCTCACGTGGCTCACCTAAACAGCAAGCCGCCTCTATTTAAAATTAAATCTAATCATATTCGTGATAAGTAGTGCAAACGTACTGGTTAGTCAGGACTGGTTAGTCTGGTGTACTCTGACCTGTTCTTTCCACAGACAGCAGTCGGACACCATCTGTGCATGCAAAGGGCTGCCTTCTTCTGCCTCCTGCATGAAATACTGTCGTAGTCCAGTGAGACACACTTTTGGACATTCTAGTCAGTAACTGGCCCTACTTGAACCTGTTATCCCCATTAAATTCCTAAATCACTGATGCCTCTGGGTTATTTCTTGCAATTTTTGGTAAGATGTGGTTATGCAGCCCCACCTGATGGACACAATGCTGTTGGGGTTGGGGTTGGACTTTGGAATTGGGATTAGGGCAACTATTTCTCAATCACTCAGAGTACAACCACGCACTTCCAATAGCTTTTCTTTTGCATACAACTACTTGACCTCGTCGTCTTTGCGTTCCCCGGCCCCACCTGTCAAAACCCCTGTTACCAATGGTCTCGTATTACAGGTGGCTAGGGTTTGTTTACTTCAGGCGGGCCTACATAACCACATCTGACCCGATTTTCTTCTAATTGAACTGCACAGTTGCTCACATGGACACCCCGAAAACTTCCAAACTCTCCGCGTGTTCAATTCCAAGCATACTAAGTGTCTAAGATTAGACACGAGTTCCGAAAAGCCTTGCGGAATACGTATTACTTATTTAGGAGGTTTCACCTGGTCGGAATTTGACTCGGGAGATTCGCGTCTGAAAGCCAGTTGGCACGAATTAATTCGAATCTATTCTCCCTGCCACTCACTACTGCAGCTTCACTTGACCAACTATATGTGTCTGAAGATGCATTTGGTAGTTCTAGTCTCGAGTTTAGTTTGTTTCGGCACTTTGTGTACATGTTTGCTAGCTGAGCCAAAGAGGTCCTACTTTTTGTGTACTCAGCCTTCTTCACTCGGAGGTAATTACGTAGACTGGGTGCGTATCGGTGTACTTGTGACCCCTTTAAAGCCCTAGCTGCCATTAGTCCTCTAGGTGCTGTGCACGTTAGCGCCATTATTTTTCTTTAGACAGGCGTTTATGGCCGTCTCGGAGTCCAGGCTTTCGGTGCGGAAGGAGCGTTGAGCGCCGAAAATGCTGGCTCAACTTCAAAAACGCCGACTCCAGCATCAGGCCGATCGTGTTACTGTTATGTTGATGGAAAGTCACAGTGTCTTCCGCAAGGATGGATTGCGTGGGCCTTGAACAGCGTCTCCCGTTGTCGGGGGGCAGCACGACCCATTCCTGACCCTGCGTGAGGATGTTCGCTCACACACGTTCCCAGAGTGTTCTACGATTTCGCTCTACGCAAAGTCGAATCGGTAGAAGGAAGAAAACGATGTTCAACTGTTGAAAAGTATTACCGGCTAGATCGCAGTTAGTAGCCAGGACCTGTATTGAAGATGGCTGGGGCTTGTTTACGGGGGCTTTTTGTGGGGCTACATAATCAAATCTGGCCCATTTGGCTTCCGTTCTACGTCTGAGGTTAGGATTAGGGTGCCGGTTAATGGTTTCCGATGTTGGGGTTAGGGTTATGCCTTTAGGGTTAGGTTTTCGGGTAACGGTTCGGGTTTGAGTTTACGATTAAGTTTCAGTATTACGGCTAGGTTTTACAGTTAGGGCTACGTCTAAGGGCTACGGTTACGTTTACGATTTCGGTTAGGATTAGGGTAAAGGTTGCCGTTAGGGTTAACGGCTACCGTTTAAGGTTAAGGTTAGGGTTAGGGTTAAGGTTAGGATTAGGTTTAAGCTCGCCGTCGGCTTCCCAGTTCCTGGCTACCAACTGCGATCGAGCTGTATTACCTACATATAAGGACTGGAGAGGCTGAGGTCACCGTTTCTAACTTCGATCAGTCTCACTCCTGCCATTCGCCTAAGGGCGTGGGACTTAAACCTTTGAAATTGGGATATATTAGTACCTGACCAGTAGAGTTGTATCCCCTGGAATTTCCTCCATGACCGCTCAATTTCCAACGAACTTACGACCTTCACGCTTAAAAAAGTGGAGTCATCAGACATCATATGATAAACGCTGGGTGACCCATTAATGAACCGCACATCTCACAGTTGTGTCAAGCAGCCGCAGGGAATCAGCGCAAAATGTGTCTGAACTGTTAACTGTTACCAGTTTTGGGAATGCTCTGAAGCCATTTCCTTTGTGTATAAAAGCCGACTTTTAGTTCCTTTTTCGTCTTACATTTAGGTGAAAATTCGGCCGTTGGGTGAGTTTGCCCCCGGGGTCGTCGTAAGAACCGACACCTCAGTGACACCCGCAGACTTGGCCGGCACTTCCGACTTGCGCCGCGTCCTTCGTCCCTATGCCAGTCTCAGCAGCCCGCGCACCTCAACTGATCGACCAGCTCTGCGAGACTTTCGCTCCTCGGCGCGTACGGCCGCAGTAACGACACCCTCTCTTGAGAGGTCCTTAGTGGCCGCTGCGCCTGCCGTGGCGGCGTCAGCAGGGAGCGAGTCTATCACACGTTCCGGCTCCCTGAGTACGCCTCCTCTTGAATTCCCCCTAGCGCCCCCTATCCCCCCGCCGCCGCCGCCACCACCACCCTCCGCACCACCCACTTCTCTGCCATCCGCCGTCTCCTACTCCAACACCTGGGCCATCAGTCGTCCGCGTCCTCACACCTCTCTCTCCCAGGCGGTCCCCCTTCTGACCCAACCGCCTGCCCGAAACAGGTCCTCCAACGGTGAGCAACCCCTTCCAGCTTTATACTACCGTCTCCTGTGTATACAATACGTCTCGCTCGTTTCGATGTTGTTGTAGGCGCGCAGAAGTGCCAGTTGTTTATATTCAGTCTGCGTGAAAAGTAGACCATGCCAGTCTTAAGTGTGCGCTCACAGTGGCTACTGGTTGGAACTGTTAAATTCACGTACGTATTTCTGTGCAGAGGGGTGTGCTCAACGTTCTGTGTTGGGAACACCTTGATGTTGGTAGCAAACGTCTCCCGACGTTTAACGGAAAGGAGCCGGAGTGCCCCTGCTCGTCTGATGGTATACCAAAAGTGGCGTCATGTCTACATGCACCAACTGCCCCATCCACCGCGCTCCAATCAGGCACTTGCGAATCTCGAAAACCCATGGTGACTTTGGTAGTGCACTTCTATCCCTGCTTTCCTTGTCTAAAGGACGAGAATGCACACTGACCACTGCGTGTATATTCATTACTCTGGTTTTAGCGTCCCTTGAGTCGCAGACATTGCGTGCCAAGGTGGAACTCTGACCAAACCAGACTTGTCGGGGGCAATAGAGCGTCCAACTCCTTTGCACATAAGGCGTGCGTCTGTACATGCATCTACTCTGCCGACAAGTGACTCGTGCAGAGCGTTGGTCACATGTCCTGGATAGTTGTATCATCTGAAAGACGTCCTCGTGTGTTCCCGGTCGTTGACTGTCGAAAATGCCAATCCATATTCCAGTGTCTCGCGTGCTTGCCGTATCAAGGTGCACTGCGCTTGTAGCCTTGTCAGCATGTCAGAAAATAATTGGCCAGGCTTCGGGCCGGTGACCGGACCTTGTGCGAATACCATTGGCCGAAACAGGCATTAGACGCCCAATCACGAGTGGGCTAGAATAATTTGGCTTGGCCTTTGGTGCGGTCACGCACGAACCTCGTTATTTGAAACACACGTAATTCAAAGGTTCTAAATTAAATACGCCTTCTGACAAAAGCGGCAGCGGAAATAGGTCCTCTGTGCTCAATCGATTGCGTACCAGTAACGCACTCGCTCATTAAAAAAACACTGCT
>CACRXP010000001.1:1000086-1027342 GCA_902702965.1 Spirometra erinaceieuropaei
TAAGAAAAGCCGAAGTAAGGATAACGCAAGAAAATATGTCAAATGAGTAAGGTTTATTTTTAAAGCAAATACTGCGTGCCCATGTAAAAATCAGAATAAGATAGCACAAGTATAACGTCAAAAAACTCTTTTTGATAATCATCGAGCCATACATCCTCAAACAATCAGCGCACTGCGCAGAATAGCATCCGAAAAATCAATCCTTCTGAGCTGGTGCCCTACAAAATAGTACACGGGAAATGTAAATGGGGTTTCCCCTTTCTACTATTACTCTTGATGTGCACGACTCGATGGGAATTGTTTTGTTTCGTGTTACGATTAAGGACGTTCTAAGAATGTGATTGTACGCGAGGCCGCGCGTCGAGAGATTGATCAGCTATCGAGGAAATAGGACCTTATCGCTAAATAAGATCTCATGCACAGCACTTTCTGTGCATTGGTGAAGCCTTAATCCGCAAACCTACTGTGTGCTTTCTGACGACCGTCAACTTGTTTTATCTCAAGGTGTGGTTAAAATAGTAGTGAATATATGTATGTTTCGGTGTTCTTCATCGAGTACCCCATGGCGTGGCCTCATTGGTTGGACAAGGACACAGAGACCCCCTGTACTGCGAGTGCCCTCACGTCAGATTCCAGAGAGGCGCCCATTCCCTTTTAACAACTCCGACTCTAGACTAAACGTCATCCCCAAAACCCTAACCTTTCTAATCACGACTCTAGCCCTGACCTCCCTGGAGTTTAGTGCGAAGCCACCTGTAATCTCTGGAGGTCCATGTTCCCGTGCCCTATCTTAAAACTTTCAAAGTACGATCACTTTCCAGTTCCTTCACTTGCACAGATAGTTATCGGTTATCTCTCTTTTCCAGATGTCTGTTTGGGCCACGTTTGCAAACGCACCTACAGATGACACTCCGTCAACGGAGAACAGGGACGCACACAACGAGAATCTGTGACCAGCCTGCTCCTAGGCGAATGAAACCCTCGCTGAGACAGTAAGTGACCGATCTCGTGAAATGTTGGCCGTAATTCTGAAATGCTTGTTGGATTAGGAAGGAGTACGTGGGAGGGGTTTTAATATTTATTGGCATGCAGCATAATTCTATAGCATTTCGTACTCAGCAGGCTGTCGGCTTTTAAACGCACTTCCGTTCGACCTCCTGCAGAAATCAAATTTGGCAACAATGACTACTTAAGTAGCATGCATTTTTCACATTGGTTTCAGATGGTCTTGCAAATTTGAATAAATTTTATAGAAACTCCAAGCGCTAATGCAACGCCTGATCAGACTCCAAATTATTCAGGAATTAGAAAACTTTTTAAAACCTAATTATAGTTCCTCTTCGAGCAAAAAATATAACGACGACGTACTTCTCTATCAAACGACTGAAAGAAATCATATTTTTAGTTGGCGTTTCTATAAAATAAATTTAAATTTGAAAGGTCATCGAAAATCAATGTAAAAGTGTATGCTACCTAAGTAGTCATTATTGCCGAGTGTGATTTCTGCAGGAGGTCGAAAGAAAGTGTATTTATAAGCCGACAGCCTGATGAGTACAAAATGTTATGGGATTATGCTGCATGTTAAGCAGTATTACAACTCCACCTACGTTATCCTTCCTAATCGAAAAAGCATTTCAGAATTTCGGCCAACATTTCATGAGGTCGGTTAGACACTGTATGTTCTACTTAGGTCTTCGTAATAAGACGTTTTGTGGGTGAACGGTTATGTTTTTCATTTTCCTCCAAAGAAGGATCAGGGAGAAAATTAAAACATTTGCCTCTTTACACACTCTCCTGGCCGGTGCTGACCACGTTTAGCAACCAATTCTAAACAATGGCGCCACACAATGACCATATAACTAATCATTTATTTCTTGTGCAGCCGGTGTAGTACCCTCCCTTCTCCAAATTACGTAGCGTTTAAATTGAAACCCCATAAAATCACTTTAAATCAGGCACAAAGGCCGTAAAATATCTGGTTCGGAGCCTCTTTGTGATTGCTTATGGAATATCTGTATAAGTCTGGTAACAATAGCTGTTCGTTGGCGGTATTGCCGCATTGTGCAACATCAAAATAGGCAAATTTGTAAAGCATAATTCAAGGGGGAGACTTGCCCTCTGATGCTCTTAAAATAATAAATTTATTTACACCTTGTCCTAGAAAATCACGTTCCTAGTTGACGAAACTGTTGTTTTGGCAAACCTATCACACTTATCTTAGGGTCCTCTACTGGAGCAACATGCACAAATGTTCAGACATAGCGTACGGCAGTTAAAAGCATAGCAAATCGACCGGATATAAGGTTTAATTTTGTACTAAAAGTACACACTATTTTGTCGGTATATAAACTTGGGAAAATACTGTGCGTGATAGAAGGGCTTCGAGTCAAAGACACTAAACTAGGCCATGTCACATTACTTCGGTCATCTAGTGCAGTGCGCGAGGAAATTTAACACAGTCCATGCTAATTTTTCCCAGGCTATATGTATGCTGACCTTATCTCAAGATGTGGCAATCAAAAGACTTGAAGAAGGAGACACCATCGCTGGAACAAGAGCTTTAGTAGCCTGACGTTTCGGATTCCTGCTCGAACCCATCATCCACCTCACGTATCTGCTTTTGTCTCTGATGGCAGGTTCGGGCAGAACTCCAAAACATAAAGCTAATAAAGCTCTTGTCCCAGTGATCGTGTCTCCTTCTTCAAGACTGCTTCCTGAGACTCGTCTCTTCGCTTCTATTGGCAATAAAAAGACTGTTCACCTTGCGAAAGTTGTTTTTATTTTACATCACTTTACTTGAAGTCTAAGAAGACGAATATTACTTGCAAAACCCCTTGAAATGCACGTCTCTGCATGCTTAGACGGCAACAAACTTTAGCGTGTCAGAGCTTGGACAGGATGCATGCCTATGAAAAAAATAAGAGCCATCTCCAAAAGTTACAAAGATCCCTCCTTGAGTAACTGTTGAAAAAAGGCTCAATGGAAGAGACTGATCTAAAAGAATAGGTATTAGCAAGTGTAAGCGGAGCTCAGCTAGTAGAATGCGCAACACTCAGCTATTCGCTTACCAAAGTTAAACGGCGGTTTGAATTGGCGTTTCAAAAATCTCCTTACAATTGAGCACGCCCTGCCATCAGGAGGAACCAATAATATTTCCCTCATCATGCCGATGTCCTTTCTAATCATTGGGTCATTCAAAATTGTACTGTGTTGCCTCTTAAATCGGTATTAGCCATATAGGAAGGCTTGCCAAAAAATATATTTTCCGTTACTTCCAAGCCCGAGCAAATTAAATACCAAATTGCGAGGCATTAGAAGGCCGGCTCAGTTGATCCAAAGACTGGCGCTGTTTCAGATGAGCGGAAGTAGGGTTATGTGATAAATGGCCCGCCACGCTGCATATGACAGTTCGGCCGTGAATAGAAGCGAAGAGAGGAGTCCCAGGAGGCAGTCTTGAAGAAGGAGACACGATTGCTTGGCCAAGAACTTTATTAGCCTGACGTTTCGGATTCTTGTTCGAATCCATCATCAGAAACAAAAGCAGATACGGGTGGTTTATGCACAAGGATGCAGTCGCCATGCTACCGCATACCTATGAATGTCCACGGCTCCCCCCCCCCTTTCATCAGGGTTCGTTGCGCGTGGCGTGATGGCCGACATTCGCCTCGTTAATTGCTGCAATTTCATCACGTGCGTTGGATGTTGGTGTGATGATTGTTCGACCATCTGATGCACCGACCCTGGTGTTGGAAAAATTGTTCACTTGTGCGCTCCCGTTCGACCAATTACTCCGCCTAGACGAAGTTTCCGCATCGTGTATGGAAGGGGAAGGTCGTTGCACTTGTTAATGGACTGGGGGGCAGTAAACCATGACTCAAACAGCTCCCGGCTCAGGCGATTGTCACCTCTAGAGAGGATTTCGGCCTCTTCGAATTTGAATGTGTGGCCGGATCTCGCCGAATGATCTGCAACTTGAGAACTGGCGTCATTTCTCCTCAAAGCTGCAGCGTGCTCGACCACTCGCGTTCGGAGCTGTCTTCCGGTTTCTTCAATGTAGTTGCTTTGTCCGCAACTGCACCAGATCCGATAAACGATTCCAGATGTTTTTTGTCGTAACAGCGGGTCTTTTGGTTTCATTACCTGACACCTGATGGTTGACTCTGGTCCGTGTTCAAAAGACCCGCTGCCACGACAGCGATCGTGTTTCCTTCTTCAAGTTCGGCCGTCGTTGACGACGATGTCCGCCGTGCACTCCACAGCAGAGACAGTGACTCCCACGTGAAGTAGTTTAAAGTGATGGCAAACTTTCGCAGCACCTACCGCACTCTCTCCCCTCCCCAACCCGGATACGATGACAAGACAGAGCCAAGAAGACAGGAAGCGGGTGTAAGGGAGTGACACGGCGGAAACCTGCACCCGGACGCACCACCACATACAGGATTTTATACAAAGCCAAAAAAGGGAGGCGGCTCGGATTTCAGTTGGCACGGCGCGAACCTGCAGCCGGGCATGGCACCAGATCTCATATTTTGACATTTTGGTGCTTATGCGTTCCTTATAGCGCCTGCCGGACTCCGATCTAGTCCGATCAGCCAATCGGACGTGAAATGTTCATGCCAGCTCAAAACCCTCGTTGGTCTGAGAAGTACTGTAAATTATAACATGAGTCTTTTATAAGACCGCAAGCACACCATTCTCAATGGTATGGGGCGCTCACCGATCGTTCTTACGGAACTCATTCGTTCCGTTGTGCCGTATGGACTCTCTCTCTCTCTCTCGAGCTCAACCAACAGCCGCACAGCGGCGCATGATATATAGGCAGAATGATATTACCGACAAAGACAAGGGAGACTGAAATGGTCATTTCTGGCTTATTAGCCGTCGTCAGCCAGTCATACTCAACCCCGAATTGTGGAACACGCGGGGCTCGAATTCGCGACCTGTTAGTTAGAGGTCCACGCCTCTAACCGTTGGGCCACGAGCCCGTTGCCCCGTCGGTTTCTATCGGAAATATACAATGGTAGGGGGCGCTCAACGATCGTTCTTACCGAACTCACTCGTTCCGTTGTGCCTTACCATTGTATATTTCCGATCGAAACCGACAGGGCAACGGGCTCGTGGCCCAGTGCTTAGAGGCGTGGACCTCTAACTAACAGGTCGCGAATTCGAGCTCCGCGTGTTCCACAATTCGGGGTTGAGTATGACTGGCTGACGACGGCTAATAAGCCAGAAATGACCATTTCAGTCTCCCTTGTCTTTGTCGGTAATATCATTCTGCCTATATCATGCGCCGCTGTGCGGCTGTTGGCTGAGCTCGAGAGAGAGAGAGTCCATACGGCACAACGGAACGAGTGAGTTCCGTTCTCAGTCCGTTTTCGCACTGGGTACATTGCGGGTTAGTTAAACTTCATCAGCAGTTACCGTCGATTCTTTCACCAATCGTGCGATTCTAAAGCCTAGGCGCACCACCACACCCCCTGGTCCACAAAGAGTACCGACCAGGACTTTATAAAACACCAAAAAAGGGAGGCGGCTCGAATCCCGACTGGCACGGCGCTAGCCTGCAGCTGGGCATGCCGCCAGATCCCATATGTTGACATTTGCTAGGCTTACGCGTTCGTTATAACGCCTGCCAGACTCCGATGTGTTAATGCAGCGCATTTGTCGCGTAACCCGTTTTCGGGGTAATATCTGTCCTGTAAGACCCTCCCAACACTTTGCTTCTCGTCATGGGCTGTGTTATCTCACCACGACATCAGTGAGCTATAACAATGATGGGCCGACAACCGGGAGTAAGTTCGACCGGGGGGGTTAATAAGCTGATAAGAAGAATAAGTTTTTCTTTCTAAAAAGTGATAACTTTTTATCGTTTCGCGAGAAACATTTTCGCCTTCTCACCTTCTACCCTTTGATCACGGCTACATGCAGTAAATTGCAATCAAACGGAAGTAACTGCAAGCTTCGACTACCCAGGAAGTCCGATTGGGGGTAATCGCAACGAAAACCGAGCGCTGGTAAAGACCATTCCGAAGGTACTGGAGCGTGAGGCGATTGGTGTGATTAATGAATGACATCTAAAAGTAGGTGTCAAGCCTTGTTGGACGTACGATACAAAGCCGAACTTTAGGGACAGCATTCCTTTCTGCCCCCTCTACCAATAAATCGCGAGAAACAATGGGGTCGTCGGTTGAGAACTGATTGTGAGAGGAGGGTTAACTGCTTGCAAAAAGTTCATGTTTAGTTGTCCTCAAACGGTCACCCACTCGTTGGCCACAGTAAGCCAGTCAGACGTGAAAAATCCGTGCCATCACGAAATCCTCTTTGGTCTGAGGAGTACTGTAAAGTATAGCATGAGTCTCTTATAAGTCCGCAAGCACATCATTCTCAGTCCGTGTTTGCATATTAGATACATTGCGGGTGTGCATATTGTTAAACTTCATCAGCAGTCACCGTCGTGCGATTACAAAACAGCCATAACTAACGGATTTCTGGTAAAGCATCCAAGTCTCCCTGCAAACTACCGGCACGTTTATATCGGTGGCATGCTGAACGCTAATTTTTGATAGGATGTCCAGTGAGCCAGCACTCTCGATGTCCATAAGGCATTCCTTCGTCCCTTTCACTGCAATATCATATCCTTCTGTGTTGTTGGAATTTGCCGATGATATACTTTAGTCGACAAATTAGCAGTGAATTTTTCAACACTTATTATTTGGAGAAGTTCCATAGAGGTGCAGTTTTTTTGAGGGTTCCGAGAAACCTCTGACAGAATCATGTTTTCACAGTACCTAAACATGCAGAACTCTGCGTCTAAGCATCATTGCCTGGTCGATCCCGTATGACTTCCTACGTATTTTGTTGCTTATGTGAAACATCAGGTCCGTAACGGACTTCCATCCTAATGTATGGGCGCAGATTGCCGACGAGTGGAAACTGTCGTACACTCTAGGCTGCAGAAAGCTTCAGAGTTGGAAAAAAGGGAGAGAATTCCGACGAACGTTCGTGATGTGTCCTGTAAGGACTTCATGCGAAATAAAAGCGCGTGTACGCTGTGAGAAATATGCCAGTACTGCCGCCTCCAAGCCGGCAGCCTTCGCCAAAATGACAAATGCCATACCTTGGTGACCGAGGGAAGGTACAATCCGAAAAAAGGTTTGATTTTGCTGATAAAAAAATCTCTTATTGCGCGCAGGCGATGTCCTGCAGTAAGCGCGACCTGTGCACGCTGAATGGCCTTCTGCCTTCAAGTAAATACGCCTTGAGAAATGTCAGGACTGAAACGCGAGGCCTGAACAGATGCATTCATCAGCAGTCTAAATATGTCACACAATTACGACCAGCTTTGTTTGTCGACCCTAGAAATATCCTCAGATGCTAATGAACCCCGTCTCTCTTACCAATCACCCTGACGACAGTTGTTTCCCATATCTTGCCCTCACACTATCCGGGACAGGACACAGTTTGTCCTTTATCCCGAGGGACGGTTTGAGAGACAGACCACTAGGTCCCTTGTAATGTCCTGTAGTGAACATTAAGGAAGAAGCAATCGTAACGGCTCCTGACTGTCGTCCCGTATACTGATGACCTGGTGACCTGAATGTTGAGTGCAGTGGAGCCGAAAAGAAAACTGCCACCTGCAAGACTAACTCAATTACTGATCGTTCAATTTCGTCAAGTTCACGTTCAGTGGTCTTACTGTTTCTGAAACCCTTGTCTTAAAAGAAACAATCCGTCATTAGTTAATTTTGATGTACTTTAGTCGGAAAGTGTCGTTGGCAGGTGTGCCGCGATTGCCATTGTTGACTTACTTTAAGTCGCCATCCTGTCAGAATCTAACCCCCTACTGGGCGAGTGAGCTTCAGACAGAACTTAGTTCCCAGATGAGCATGCTAGAGTATGGAATGTTACTGCTTAATACGCGGATCGAGATCCTCTTGGTTAGGAGGCGGTAATACTCGAATTCCCACGCGATCGCGTTCGCCGATCTACCCCGATCGGACGATGGAGGAGGGGGAGGCATTTGGCTGCAACGCGACTGCAACGAATACTCAGACAAGCACCAACAAGGGGCCTGGAACTATCATTTTAGCTTAATTACCGCTATAAATCAGACCTATCCGAATCGCCAGAACGGGCAATTAAGGCATGAACTCCAGTCTGTTGGCCGCACACACACACGCATTCTTCTCTGAAAAACGTAATTATCTAAGAATTTACTTTCCCGTCACGCCTCCTTGAACTGCCAAATTACAGGGGGAGGACAGGATGTTGAACAGTCGACTGCCCAGAGGCTCGAATTGTCGAAGCATTTCCGTCATCATGCTCCTAAAGGGAATGAGAACGTGGAATCTGAATCAAGGCGTTTTGATCCACCACCTCTCTTACGCCGATCGCATCGGATTGGTTGAAAAGCAGAACACACGCTCTGAGTCAGAATTTTTAAATT
This sequence comes from Spirometra erinaceieuropaei, assembly GCA_902702965.1. Taxonomy (NCBI): domain Eukaryota; kingdom Metazoa; phylum Platyhelminthes; class Cestoda; order Diphyllobothriidea; family Diphyllobothriidae; genus Spirometra; species Spirometra erinaceieuropaei. Next base: position 1,008,533 of record CACRXP010000001.1, read on the forward strand.
CGGTTGTGAAACTGTAACTGAATGGTGTAAACACTGGACGACGACGATTCCAGGTTTACTGTCAGTGTTTTTCATCATTGCGGTGTTATTATGGAGTCTCTCGTTGGTCATATTGCCTCTAAACAAAATGCCGTGAGGAATCCAGACGCCTGCAGCTCATTTCAGCATAAAACGATTGCCGATGAAACAACCGGATGATTACTGTCATTAAATAAGGCTCCATGGCCTCTTATTCAATTGGGACCTGACCCAAATTTCGGGAAGTGCTCGAAGCGTAAAAGAGAATAAAACCGGAAGCAAGGAGGGGAATGACCTTCATTTGTTTTCTATAGAAAGTTTTTTATTAATAAAAAAGAACTAGCAGGTTGTAGTAGACGTACAGTTTTGGGCTAAAATTCACTTTGTATTCCTTGCTATGTGCTCCAGGTTTTGTGGGTTCGGCACTTTCATGAATTAGTTAGTGACGTCGTCGAAAATATATTCATCTGGTTTTTATTTCCGAGGCCGTGGCAGCACTTAAGTCCACCGATATGGCGGCAACGGTATGGAGAAGGATCCCACTTAACTGACGGCAGACTGTGGACCACGTCATAGAAGTTTTCATTCTGACATTCATTTGCAGGTCATTGGAGGCATTACACTGCCAATAAAAATCACTTCCCATGACTTCAAACCATCAATCAAACTCCTTCATTTTTTGAAATTTTATTTTGTCTATTTTTAATTACCGCGCCCATTTCCGTTGTCGCAAGAAAGCGTACGATGAATCTTTCAGGAGAAATCCTAACAATTCCTGTTTTCCTGCATTTCGTCAGCTTACTGTCCAGTGCGCTGTCCCACCCATAAAACTCCCCTTATCGCCGATCGCGTATGACGTGATCCACAGTCTACCGACAGTAAAGTGGGGTCCTTCTCCATACCGTTGCCCCGATGGCCAGTACCACCGACATTCTGTGTCTCTAGATTTGCCTGATCTGTCAGTCCGGTGAGTCCCACAAACTGACAAAATATCGTCCCCTGGAAATTAATTTCCTTTACATCTGGTGAATAAACAGTGTCGAGGGACAAAGTGACTACGCTTAAAGCTTTGAACACTGTCGATTCATGTTGGAGGTCGCAAAACCACAGCACTTCCAAATTGTTCGCTAATCGATTGTAAGGATCGCAGTTTCATGGAAACTGGTGCCCGGGAGTAGTAGTTTAAAAAGTCTACCTACGTAAACAACAACCTTATACTATGGGAGACTTAAATTACGCGCCATCTGATTGTAATGCACAAACGGTATATGATCGGGAAGGTCCACAAAGACTAACAGTCCCCTTCCCGAGTGGAAGAATATAAAAGAAGGACTCAGTACCGCCCACAAAAATAAGCCTTGTCGCGGCTGAAGTGGCAGAATAGTGTTCACGTAACTCACGGACGAAGGACTCTTGGGTAAGAATCCCGTCTTTGAAAGAGTTGACTGCCTCACTTTAAATTCCTAAAGGACTGTATAGTTGGCAGTGTTATTAATGCATATGTTGTATTCATTTTTCAAGTCCACATACTTCTCCATGTCGTAAGAAAGATGCCATATAGCACTCATAAAATTGGGCAATAGATGTGGACCATGTTGCATACTTTCTAAGTAACATTAATAAACGTGCTGACACGATGCTGTATAAATGGACGTTCCACAGTCTTAAAAGGTTTCGTAATTCAAAACTTTTTAAAAACCGAAAAACACTCTCTCCTCTTAGGTAGAACATTTGAAAAAACACACAATTTGGCACTCAATGAGTACAAGGGTGAGTATTTTTGTACCTTATTTTTAGATAATATATTTGAATTAATTAGGGCATCGAAAATCAGTGCGAAAAATTCATACTACATAAGATGTCATTTTTACAGAGTGTCGTTTATGCAGATGGCCAGCATCCTGGTGTGAGTGAAATATCTCGGGATTATGCCGCATGCTATTTAATATTAAAATCCTAATTAAGTAGCTTTTTCGAATCCAAAACATATTTCAGAAGTCCGGTCAAAATTTCACGAGATAGCACATCTACTGTGCATCCGACCTTTTTTCAGAAGCCATAATGCACAGATCAGAAGTTGTGACTCTTCCCATTGTTAACCCAAAACTATGGTTGAGCTATGTAGATGACACATATGTCATCGTCAAGGAGAATCAGTTAGATCTGTTCAATATGAATCTTAACTCTGTCCTTCCAGGAATCTCGTTTACCTTCGAAACGGGGGCTGAGGGGTAACTCCCATTCCTAGATGTCACTGCCCATCAAAAAAGGGACAGACCACTTTATACATCGCTCTATCGCAAACATATTTGGAAGTCCTACATTCTGAGGTTGGCAACCTCGCCTTTCAGAAACGGCGTTCTGTCGACAGCCTGCTAAATCGAGCTCTGATGAAACACTTTCTTGAGCAGAAATAAAATAACTTTTCGGACTTTTTCCCAAAATGGGTGCCTGTAGACTATGTGTGTCACTGCATGAACTATCAGGACTTCAAAGTGAAAGGGATTTCGGAAAGCTACGGCCCACCAAGCTCCAAAATCAATTACCTGTCGAACTCTGCCATATGTGAAAAGTGTATGCATGGTTGTCGAAATACAGCTGAAAAAATGTCAGATACAAGTAAAATGCCAGACCCCAACAACCTTACGCACACAGCTTCTACACCCTAAGGGCAGATTTGGCTATCTCAATAGGAGAGACATTGTCAATAAAATCTCACGTGCTAGGTGTGATGCCGTCTACTCTGGTCAAACTGGGAAATCTGCCTGAACCCGTGTACACCTACATTAGCCAGCGGTGAGGGGAAGAAACCATTTATCTCAGGTGGTCATGCACACACTGGACACTGAGTACAAATTTGTGTTGGAGAATTCCCCCATTTTTGGCGCCCGCCAAATTAGGAAAGACCGTGAATTGCTGGAGGCAACGAAATCAAATAAGGCATGCATTAATAGGCACACCGAGTAAGATGCCACAAACGAATTTCTCATGGACAACTGAGAAAGAGAGCAGCCAATTCCGACAGGATGGAGATATATAATCGGCACGTGTTTTTATGGGCTTCGCTCAATCACCGAATCGTCTGTTAGGCATGATAACTAATTAACTGATTTTGCACATGATTAATACAGTGAGTGACCGATCTCATGAAGTGTTGGCCGAAATTCTGAAATGCGTTTTCGATTAGGAAGGATTACCTGGTCACGGTTATAATACTGATTATCTTAAGGCATACTTTTATAACATTTCGGACTCGGCAGGATGTCGGCTTTTAAATGCACTTCTTTCCAGTCGCCTGTAGAAAGCGTGCTCGGTAAAAAAATGACTACTTAAGTGGCATACATTTTCCCATTGATTTTCGATGGTCTTGCAAATTCAAATATATTTTATAGACACCATAAACAAAAATAGGCTTTATTTTAGTCAATCAATAGAGAATCACGTCTTCCTTATATTTTATACTTAAGAAAGGAGTATAATTAGGGTTTAAAAAAATTTCTAATTATGAAACTTTTTAAGACCGCGAAATGTCCATTCACATAGCATCGTACCTGGACGTTTACCACTGCTCCTCATGAAATGTACAACATGGTCCGCATCCATAGCAAAATTGTATGGACTCTGTATGATATCTCTTTAATGGCATAGAGAAATATGTGATTTCATTTAAGCGGAACGCATGCACCTTGTAGACTGAAATCACTAAGCGCCAATGCAACGAATGATCAGGCTCCGAATTCTTCGGCGATTAGAAAACTTTTTAAAACCTAATTATACTCCTTCCTTAAGTATAAAATATAAAGAAGACGTGATTCTCTATATAGTGATTAAAAGAAAGCATATTTTTATTTATGGTTTCTATAAAATATATTTGAATTTGCAAGACCACCGAAAATCAATGGGAAAATGCATGCTACTTAAGTAGTCATCTTTTACCGAGCATGTTTTCTACAGGAGATTGAAAAGGGGTGCATTTAAAAGGCGACATCCTGCTGAGTCCGAAATGTTATAAGAGCATGCCTTAAAATAATCAGTAGTACAGCTGTGACCAAGTAATCCTTCCTAATCGAAAGCGCATTTTAGAATTTCAGCCAACATTTCATGAGATCGGTCACTCACTGTAAGTCTGGTAACGCCCTGAAAACCAGTCTCAAAAATGTAGGCCGTAGAACCTTTGGTCCCAAAGAATTTCAACCCTTTCTGGCGCAGTAGGTATATTTACTCTCCTTCCGTTTTCCTGAGTTCTTCACCAGAGTCGATAAGTAGGATGATGAGAGGTCAGCGGTAAGGATGATTGAACTGGAGATTCTATCACAGAGCGAAGACTTTCTGGAGACTGACTCTTCGCTCCGATCGCTCGGCCCTGCCTCTGTAGTTTGCACCCAGAAGGCTCCTATACGGTTTTGACCGTGTCTGCCTTACACCCGGGCGTCGGCAGATTAATTTCGACAGGATAACCTCATCATGATGTCGTTGCGGCTTCGCGAATGAATGGGGTCGCTAAATTTATCCACGAGCGCTGAGAAGCCCAAAGTCTTTCCATGCGACATTCCCGACCAGGAGGAGGTACTTTTCAGCATAGAGGGTTATAGACTTGAAGACATCGACGGTTTAAAATACCTCGGGCAAGGCTGATGAGGCGTATAAGGACGACACCCTCTCCCGGATCGATGCTGCTTCGTTATTTTTTTAGTCCTTGGAAAGTTGCCATAGGCCTGGCAAGATATATTCATCACCACAATGATCCACGTGTGCCTAACATCACCCAGAACGCCTGTGAATGTAGTGAGCTGTGCTTAGATGTAGGTGTGTTTTTCCCCTAACACAGGCCACGCAGTAGATGCGCTGAACCAACACAGTGGCCGATTGGAGTCCAGCAGGCGTTATTGGGAATGCGCACCAATAACAAATGCTAACATCTGGGGTGTGGTGGCAGGTCCCGCTGCAGGTTCTCGCCAAACCAATTGATTCCCTGTCATCTCCTCCCCGGTTTGTATGACATAAAATCCTGGTCAGTGCACGTTGTGGATCAGGGGCGGTGGTGGCACGCCTAGGTGCGTGTTTGCGCCATGCCATCCACCTGCGCGCCCCCCCGCCCCCGGTCTTCTTGACTCTGTTTTGACACCGGGTCCAGTTGGGGTAGGAGGAAAGAGTGCAGTAGGCGCTACGCACGTCTACACTCACTATAAACTAATTCACACGTAAGCCATCGTCCCTGCTCTAACCCTGCTGTGGAGCACACGGTAGACATCGTCGAAATCGACGGTCAAACTGTTGTGCGTGTGTGTGAAATAGGAGCAAAAATAAGAGGTATTTGACCACCGTTGCTCTAGAGGCATCCCTCCAGTAAAGTACAATAACTTGGTTTCGAGTGGGACAGTCCGCACTCTCTGTGACAGCATCGTGATTATATCTCAGGCTGTTCAAGAAGGACGGTTGAGGTGGAATGGGTATGTTTTTCGTCGGTCGTTCCACAAGCTCAGCATTACTGACCGGAAAGACCCAAAGAGGAGATCGATTTAAAACCTGGCTCGACACAGTGATGGTTCACCGGCCTTCGTTGTGTGAGGCGGGAATGGGTATCTGCTATTTTCTCTGATAATGGGTTCGAGCAGGAATAAAGCTCTTGTCCCAGCGATCGTGTCTCCTTCTTCACGGTCATGGGTAGAGTTGTCCACTGTCGCAGATCGACACCTTTGAAGGGGGACAATTCACGACATCATCGAATCTGGCTACGTCAGACATGATCACAGACAATAGAAGCGAAGAGACGAGTCCCAGGAAGTAATCTTGAAGAAGGAGACACGATCGCCGGGACAAGAGATTTATTAGCCTGATGTTTCGGATTCCTACTCGAATCCATCATCAGAGACAAAAAAGCAGAAACGGGTGGTTGTTGCACTGCCACGGCTAGAAACTTCTGGAATCGTTTATCGGATCTGGGGCAGTTGCGGACAAAGCAACTACGTCGGAGAAACCGGAAAACAGCTCCGAACGAGAATGGCCGAACACGCGGCAGCGGTGCGCAGAAATGACGCCAGCTCTCAAGTTGCGGCTCATTCGGCGAGATCCGGCCGCACATTCAAATTCGATGAGGCCGAAATTCTCGTAAGAGGTGACAACCGCGTGAGCCGGGTGCTACTGGAATCATGGTTTTCTGGCCCCCAGTCCATTAACAGGTGCAACGATCTTCCCACTCCATACTCCGTGCTAAAACTTCGCCTAGGCGGAGTAACAAGCCATGCGGGGAGTGCAGAGGTGAACACTTTTCCCAACACGGGGGTCGGTGCGTCAGATGGTCGAGCAATCATCACGCCAACATCCAACACAGGTGATGAAATTGCAGCAATTATCGACTCGAATGTCGGCCATCAAGCAATGATCACACCGAGTGCGACGATCCCGGATGAAGGGGGAGCCGTATACATTCATAGGTATGCGGTAGCATGGCTACTGCATCCTATAAATACCGCAGCCCCTTGTGCAAAAATCACCCATTTCTGCTTTTTTGTCTCTGATGATGGATTCGAGTAGGAATCCGAAACGTCAGGCTAATAAATCTCTTGTCCCGGCGATCGTGTCTCCTTCTTCATGATCACAGACGTACTAGATGCAAACAGGTACAACTACAGCCAAGATTGCGTCTAGTACGACCATCGAGTTAAAGTATTATTACTCATTGTCTAATCTGCTAGGCCACCTTTTCGATTGGTTTTAGCTCAGAATAAGTTACAACAGGGCTAAGAGTCATCAGTCGGTGGGAGGGGAAAAGATGCCGCATACGGACACGGACTGAAATGCAAGCAGACGTGAGCATCTTTAAACGAGCAAAGCTTGCATTCCGAGGTTATCCTTTTGACCAATTTGATGTGTTCGAACCTAGTCGCCCTCAATGGTGAAAGCAGTTTTGAAGATTAAGTGCCTGAAACATTTGAAGCGAAGGAGAATTTTATTCGTCTGACGTTTAGAACCCTCTGTTGTGCCCATTGTCAGGAAGAACTAGAGATAATGGTAGAGCGCGCACAGACAGTGCAGTAGTTATAGGAGGCAGCTGCGACGGCATTACATACCTCGAATAATTATCAGCATTGCACTCTCAATGTGGACGTTCGTGCCTGGCGCTATGTACGTTGGTTTGATCGTCCAAATTCAAGGCGTGCGGCTTCATTACTGGTGTTCGTGGGTTGACGTGATAATTACTCAGTAAGTTTCCTCACCAATGCTGTCACCGGGAGCAGTGTTCACCCCCACATCCCACATGTGACTGATTATCCCGTCCGAACAGAGTTAAAACTCACACATAGATGGGGAGATCGTTACGCCCAATAAACTGAGGTTGAAGAATCGCGCAAAAACAGCTATGGTCTCTCGCGCGGGCTGCAGCCTCGACGAAATTCGAAACTACAGCCGAGCCCCCTGAACTGAGTCGCAGCTTGGCAGTTGGCGTCATTCCTCTACTCGACTGATGTATTCGACCGTCTGCGACCGAACCGACCCGTCTGGCTCTCTGACACGGTTGCTTTGCCCAAAACTGCTCCAAATCCAAAGAACGAGCCCAGGCATGCCCACAGAGGGCAGCGGCTCCTTCGTGTTATGACTTTGCCCAAAAGGGTTGCCCCCGGTCCGCGTGGAACGTCAAATCAGAGTGGGGTGGGAAGACGCCTGGCGGATTTATAGACGATCTCCATGTACGGCGATCATTGCAAAAATTGGGGTCATGTGCAGTTTGGCCCCTCGTCACACATTGTTGTCCGTGGACATCAACTCTGAGAAGTCATCGGATATATTTTTAGTCGACAGGTCTGCATTCTGGCTCGCTGCTCTGCGTCCCAACGTGTCGACTGAGCACCTTTATGCAATTCTGCTTGAGGTCGATTGAGTGTTTTCGGTCGAACCCCGAGGCCTACATCACATTTTCCGCGTTTATGAGCATTTTACCTATAAACTTTCACCCTTTGTACGACGGAAAAGTCCAGCAAGCTAATAGTTCTCTGCCTCCTCCATCGTGGACTGTGCGTGGGGGAAGTGATTTGCTGATCGGGACTGTTGGAGGGTGGGAAATGGAAGCGCAGAGGTGAGGACGTCACAAAATACCATGACCTCCTTTTACAGGTGCTTGTATTTTAAGACCGACTAAGAACTGAGCTAACACGCAGATTGTGGTGCTTGAATCAACAGTCAAAATCTTGAGAGGCCGAAGCTACCGCCTTGCCTTTTCGTAGGTTAGATTGTCTTTGAGCGATGCAGCGGGCAGTAGATGAACGGCTTGTGTTCGCTCCTTGAGAGAAACCATAGAATCGAGCCAAGACTGCTTCTTCAACATTTCATGATGTACACTCAGCCGACAGCGTTGAACTTCATTTCTTCATTCTCGACATCGTCACAGTAAGTTCGTGTACGAACCTGTTTACGAGGTTTGACGTTCATGGGACACAGAACACTAGCGACTCTTCAGAATGCCGATAGCCTTTTGAGGCAACCTCTCTTCCACGGCCACAAAAAGACAATTCGGCGAGCATACGTCCGCTTTCGATAAGTTATTTTTAGCCCTGTACATTTATATGGCCATGGGGCAAGATCTTGCTTCGTAGCCGAACCTGTAAGGGGTTAGGATCAGGGGTTAGGGGTTAGGCTGGGGCTTGTCAACCGCAGGTACGGCTACGATATGAGATCCAGCCGGCTATGGAAATAATAAATCAAAAGGTACGAGCAAGTAGATAATTATGCTGCTGTTCGGGTTTGAGGGGAGGGAGGGGAGAGTGAGACACCAAAATACTAGTCAGCGCCAGGGAAAGGCGATTTTATCCAGGTGGCTGGCCTGGTGGTTTTGACCCATGACAACTGTGGGGCCTGTATGAAGTTCTTCTGTGCGCCGTAGCCAACAGACACTGCCCGAGAAGTTTTGGATAGCTTGACGGAACATTGCAAATCACTCAGAAGACCGCCCTGGCGTCTTCACAGTGGTCTGTGTCTACCATGTACACGAGGATAGAGCTGTTGATGTTCTTTATTTGGCCCCTTCCTAACCATACCGGAAGATGTTTTTTACTCTTTTGGACAAACGCCGGCTCATGCGACCAATATATTCTGCCGCGCAGGAGCAGGTGAAAGAGTGAATGCACATAGAGGTGGTCTGACCTGGTATTCTGTCCTCGTCCTCTCCGTATAGGATGGAACTAGTGGAGAACAGTACAGGGGTGTCAACTGCTGGAGAGGTCTGTGATACAGCTTGAGTTAGGCGTCTTCTTAACAGTTTACTTGGCGTGTCCCCTTGAAAGCAGACGTATGGGGTTCCCTGCTGCATCGTACTCGAGTTTAGAAAATGTCTCGCGTAGCCTAGGAGGCATGGGGGGCGATGACGATTGGTGTCGTCTCGTCTGATACTTCCGTATGACTGACTCCACCAATGCTATCGTGTTCCCAGATATGACACAAACAGTGCTGACTGAGATTTCATGCCGAAAAACTACAGGGCTTCCCCGACTACTTCAACAACACACAGCTGAGATTAATTCAGAAACCGCTAATTTTACCAGATTGAGGTTTTGTCGAAACTGTATTTTATAAATAAATATATATCATATAAATATGCACTGACCGGGTGCATCTGAATAAGAAGTCTCGAACTTTATGTCGTCAATAAATTCTGCATGCTTCGCCGCCTTTGCCTTATTCAAATAGTGCATTCCTTGCGCATTCGTCTCATCCATCTGCTTGGCGTCCTTGATTATGGTCAAAAACGCTGGACAAATAAAATACTTGCTCCTAAACTGGAAGCCGCATATTACGAAAAAGCGTCCGCCAGACAGATCCACAGCAAGGACACTGTAGTATTGGGCCTGTCAGATCCTCATCGCTCGTCTAGCAGACAAAGCCTATCAGACCTCTGGTTTTTCATGACATCTGGCCCGACTATTTGCATGAAAAGCAGCATGCTCTAAACCTTACCATTTGTCCGTGAAACTAGCTACCGGCTGGATCAGACTGGATTGTGATCGTAAAAAAAATGCATGTCGAATGTCAGTCGTTTTTTGTTCCGATGGCAAAACGCTCGGTAGTGGCTTGCCGTAAAACAGCCTACGCGTTGTGTTCAACCAGTTATCTTATTGCATTACGAAAAATTTGGTTGCGACCCTCGAGACATCGGAACTTCCACGGACGTACGCATTTCATACAGCGACTGCCTGCCTACTTAAACCTAAAAAGTAAATGGCATGTTTACAAAATAATGAGGCCAGGGAGGCAATAGGAAAAGTTAACAATTCACCAGGGACTGTGATCGAACATCCGCATAATATCGTACAAAATACAGCTGCGCCATTGCGATGGAGTGCTGGTAGCCAACAGTAGCTTTCCCTCGAAAAACGTCTCTTGGGACGATGTTACGGAACTGCATATACGTTTTAAAATGGGTAACATTCCTGGGGACCATCAGTCAGTCCGAGTGGCTAACTTTGAAAATACCCAGGTCCAGTGCGACGATTAGGGAATCAGGGTGGAATTAGGGAATCAAGGTAGAGACTACTAAGAAAAATCCGAGTTTTCTAACACCCAGCTTTGAGCTGAGGGAGGAGAGGAAGGACTGGTCGCATTTCACGAGAGTGATGCAGTGCGCCTGCTTGTCTGTCTTGAAACGTTCGAAAGCCCTTTATTAAATATACAGTGAGCGACCGATCTCATGAAATATCGGTTGAAATTCTGAAATGCGTTTTCGATTAGGAAGAATTACTTAGGTGGGATTCTAGTTCTAATTTTCTTGTGGCGTAATCCTATAATATTTCAGACTTGGCAGAATGCCAGCTTTTGAATGCACTACTTTTCAGTCTCCTGTGGAAACCGTACTTGGTAAAAAATGACTACTTAAGAATCACGCATTTTTCCCATTGATTTTCGATGGTCTTGCAAATTTAAGTACATTGCGTAGAAACCGCAAGCAAAAATCTGCGTTCTTGCAGTCGTTTGATAGAGAATTACGTCATATTTAAATCTTATACTCGAAGAGGGAGTATAATTAGGTTTTTAAAAAGTTTTCCAAGTCCTAAATAATAAGCAGCCTAATAAATCGTTCTGTTAGCGCTCAGTGATTTCAGTCCACAAGGTGCATGCGCTCCGCGTAAAGAAAATCACATATTCTTCGTTGCTGTTAAAAAGATACCATATGGAGTCCATGGAATTTTGCTATGGATGCAGACCATGTTGTACATTTCATGTCCGTTGGCGGACAGGTACGATGCTGTATGAATGGGCATTGCACAGTCCTAAAAAATCACGCAATTAGAAACTTTTTAAAACCTGATTATAATCCCTCTTCGAGTATAAAATATAAAGATGATGCAATTCTCTATCAAACGACGGAAAGGATGTATATTTTGCTTGTAGTTTCTACGCAATATATTTAAATTTACAAGACCATCGAAAATCAACGGGAAAAATGCCTGCTCCTCAAGTAGTCATTTTTTTACGAAGTACAGTTTCTGCAGAAGATTGAAAAGTAGTACATCCAAAAGCTGACAACCTGCCGAGTCCGAAATATTATAGGATTATGCCGCAAGAAAATCAGAATTAGAACACCACCTAAGTAATTGTTCCTAATCGAAAACGCATTTCAGAATTTCAGCCGACAGTTCATGAGATTGGTCACTCACTGTATGAACTCAACGGGTAAATTGCACTCCAGTAAATATTCAAAACAACTTTGCTCGGTCCAAAGTCACCAGTAAAATCTCATTTTAATGTAATCATTGACCGGCAGGGAAATGGATTTGGTAAGCATTTGAGCATGGGCAATGCATCGCAGATCGAATGGCCAAAATCGCCCTGACGGGTGAGCCTAGTGTAGACTGCAGATCGTCCTTTGCCAGCTATAGAGATACAGCTACGACTACTTTAAACGCATTCGAAAATGTCGTGTTGGTGAGGCCCAGGTTTGTAGGAGTGCCTGGCAAATCAGAAGGCGTTATTGACATACAAATGGCCGACTGGCGGCCAACCTACAGTTTAGTGTGGGTTTGAACGAAGATGTAGTCCACACGTCCAAGCCCCTCTGACTGTCCACTGGTTGCAATGGTGCACGGTTTAAAAAGTAATTCCTCGGGCTGGGGACTCTGCTGCTCCTGATTCGAAGGAAGTTACACCTACAGTACGTGACCTATCTCATGAAATCTGATAACGGAATCTGATGGGAGAATTTTTGGACGCCTTTAACGTTGCGCATTTTGTCCGCTCACCCATATCCTTCAATGAAATGTCCTTTTCTTGTTCAGAAATTATGGCTACTTAATTATACCAAGTAAAATATCAGTAACTTTTAGCGAAAACAGACGTTGGAATATATTCGTGCAATTTCCTATGTAAATACATGGCCTCGCCGCACAAAAATGCAAAGTACACAGAGGTCCATCTACGGAGTTCAGTAATAAAGCACTTCTTAAAGAGGTAACTTATAAAGAAAAGTTTTCTTGATAGAAGGCATATTCGCTGCTGACTTTCGTTGTGGACAGTCATTTATCTCGAAAATGAAGTTTTATGCTCGAATGTGGCTTCACATGTGACCCAAACGACCATTCTCGTGAAAAAGAGCGCCCAAACACTCACTAATTCAGTAAATGCCTTCAAGAGTAATGTTAGTTTAAAGTTCTCAACATAGAGGTAAGTCAGAATCCGTCTTTATGGGCGATCGGGTTAAAACACTGAAAATCATGAAGTATTCAGCAACATTTCGAAGCCGATCTGAAACTCAACGTGATACAAAACGAAGGAAAAGTATAAATAAATTTAACGGAAAAAACGTCCTCTCTATAAACACAAAATGGTATGTTTACGATCACGCCTGTCAGTTCTATTTAAATTTATTAGGCACCGACCGACCTCATGGCGTGTCACCTTATGAAAACTTTTGATCTTACAACGTCCCCATCGGCGAAATCAAGCAAAATCCGGCTTCTCTCGTTGAACCCCATCTCATTTAATTCCAAACAGTCAACGAAAACATTGGAAAACTGTTTTGGAATCTATACTCTGAATTTAGGCAGTTGACAAATCATCATATATGAAATCACACTACTTATTAAACGATATTTAGATGTAAACTTCACTAACACACTGTTATTAGATGTTATTTTATGTCTTCTTTCTTATTTACTACGTTCTTGGTATGAGAATACATTCTGTACATCTAAAAGCGAACTGTACTTAACTAGAGCCATTTCTGCCGTTTTTGGGATATTGCGCTTTTCAAAATAAATCGACATTTCTAGACAATTTAACACTGCCTATAATATTTCTTTTACGTTTCTAATTCTTCTAAACTTGTACTTAATTAACATAGACATTTGACTCATGAAATGGTGTTGGTTTGCGAGTGATTGGCAATCATTCGTAAATTTCGACACATTTCATGAGTTAGGTCACCAACTGTAGTTGCTTGAAGAGCATAGGCCACTCCTTCAACTAATCCTCGAGCTAGCTTAAGTTTGTTTGCCTGTGGTCTTCGTCTGTCGCATTGTCGACAACTTTCCACAATTTCGTATCGCCAGTGAGCAGGATTATATCACGGTCCGGATACATCACACAGCCGTTGATGAACACAGGGAATAACGTGGGACCTAAAACTGAGTCTTCTGTCAGTGTGTACAGATTTTGCGGTTTGGTAGCTAAACCCTCCACACGCAACCGTCACTAACAAGAGCTGATTATTTGTACAGTAAGTGTCCTAACTCATGAAATGTTAACCCATGCGTAAAAATATTCATCACTTTACTCATTCGATAGAAAATTGCGTCCTCTCCAAATTTTGCACCTCAAGGAAGGGTAGAATTCAGTTTTGAAAAACTTCCTAAATATGACCTTTTTAAGATCGTGAAATGCTCCTTCATAGAAAACCGTGTATCTGCATTTACTAATGTCGCTTGTGCAGCTTACAATATGGCTGAAATCCTTTGTCAAATTTTATGAACCCCATATTGTTTCCTCTCAAAAGCGCATAAAAGTATGTGATTTTCCGTACACGGAAAATATACAGCTTGTAGTTTGGAAAACCTGAATGCAAGTGTAACGGCATGTCGAGTTCAAAATTACTCGGGAATTGGAAAAGTTTTCGAAAATTATTTTCTATCCTTCCACCAAGTAGAAAAATTAGAAGACGTGATTTTCTACCAAATGCGCAAAAGAATGAGTATTTTATGCATGTTTTCTATGAAATACATTTGAATTTATAAGGACACCGATGATCAATGGGAAGAATGCACGCTACTTAAGTAGTCATTTTTTACAGTGTAGTTTTCGCAGGCGGCAACAACGGAGTTCGTTCAAAAGCTGGCATCCTGGAGTAACTGAATTATCATGGGATTACGCTTCACAGTGATTAGTATTGCAATCCTACTTAAGTAATCCTTTCGAGTCGAAAGCGCACTTCGGAATTCCGGTTAGCAATTTCATGAGTTAGCACACTTATCTGGAGTCCGCATGCCTGACTCGAAAATACTCAGTTTTAGCCCAACCGTGGTCCTGCCTTAGCAGATCTCCCAGTGTCCCACCATTTCACACTGATGCGCTAAATCTGACAAAACTCACGTCAGCTAGTGGTTCCCCTGGACTCGACTGTGTTGCCAAGCCCACAGTAAAAGAACTTCAGTAAGGCCGAGAGCCGCCAAGTTGGCAGTCAAAATAGTAATTACAGGTGCTGTTTCTCGGACTATATCAGTCTGATTCTGGTTTTAAAAAAAAACCTCGCCCCTGAGGGGCATTCCGCGTCACAAGGGACTCATGGCCGAAGAGTGTAGACCGGACACAGCACTGATAATAAGCTGCAACACAGGTCGGGATGGCCTGCAGTCAGCCATGCTTTCATGCTCGGTCGACTGAAGAGACCAATCGGGTCCCAATCTCAAGTCGCCCGGTCCGGCCTGCAACCCTTCTATGCGTAACCACCAGTCAGTTAAATAGGTGCCAGTCACACCTCTCTGCATCGCACTGGACCGCTTACTTGAAAATGCCGGACGCCTGCTTATTTCGCAGCAAGCCCTCAATGAAGGTTGCAACGCCATCCACCATCTACATATGCTCTCGGTGGCCCGCAGGTAGGTTAGCATGCAGCCCCCCATCCTCTCGAGCTTCCATGCACTTACAGGTGGCCAGCAACTCGAGTTTCTTCATCATGGTAAGCAGCACGATGTCGCAGGCATCCCGATTTTTTTTCATCTCACCTCCTCATACCCCATTCAACCCGTCTAAAGTGTTGCCGCCATGCCAAAACCCGTTGCGTGTGTGCGAGGTCACGAAAAAAAGCAACAGTGCTCCATAGATGTGAGAATCGACCACCGCTGCCAATGAAGTACCCGTAAGAAAGTGTTCGATAACTGCTCCGTGTGGCAGATGGATCCGCTGATCAGTAACTGGAACGCACGGCGACTTTATGCGGTAAGTCAGAAATCTATGTGTTCGTTCTTGTCTCCGTTGCTGCAGAAACTAAACAGTGAGCAGACAGTATAGAGACTATAAGTGGACAGACAAATGTAAAGTAGATGTTCACAGCAACAGACTTCAACCCAGAGACATACGCGATCTACCTCTGAGCTGCGAGCTCGCTTCCCGTTCGCTGCCATCGGGAGGCACTCAGAGTTTTTACATGGAATTTGCGATTGCCAGATTCAGTAACAGGAAGAAACACATTCCTCTCGGGCACAACCAACAACCCCTGAAGGCGACGGCCTGGCGACAGAGGGTCAAGCAATCTCACTGTTAACGGGCAAATCCCATGCAACCAAGAATGAGAAAGTCAACTCAGAGATAGTTCAACGTCCAGAGAGACGACTAATCAATGGGAACCTAGAGGTGTCCGCACAGCGCATGTAAAAAACGAGCGACGCCCAAGGCCACACACGCACAAACAAACAAGATGCGAACTGTATTCAACCCTGTCACTTTAATTGAGAGTTCAGTAAATGATAACACTTTGAAAAAAAGGAGACGCGTAGTGGTGTCTTGCCGCATGCACACCAAGAAGAGGTGAGCTTGGATGCACCTGACACAGAACCAGGCCGGGCGGCGGACAGCTACGAGGGGGGGGGGGAGAGCCAAAGAGAGGCCTGATGAAGAGGTGTGCGGGGGGGAGAGCAGAGGTTATCATGATAAGGTGGCAAAAGAAGAAAGTCATTTGTACACGCACAAGTCACAAGACATGGGGATGCAATGATTAAGATGGCGGTGCCGCTGGTGGCATATTGCGGGTAACATCAAAGAGAGAGTTCGCGTCTATAATAGGCGGTACTACATGCCTGCACTATCGTCAGCCAGGGGGCACCAGGGCGGCAGCAGCACAAGTGAGTTCAAGAAAAAAAATGTACAGGAGTGCAAGGAAGCACTAGAGAAAGGGGGATAAAGGTGGGAGGATGACGGCCTGCGCGGCGAAATCCCTCACAAACCCTCCGTTAGACGTTAGCACGGAAATCCCTCGAGGGGGAGGGGGAGGGGAGGAGGAGCGATTTTGTGAGCGAATGTAAATCGATGAATGCAAACTCATCTGTGGCGCTTTTCAGGTGGACCGGGTGAGAGTGCAAGAATGGAGGTTACGTCGATTCGACTGGATGTAGGGTAGGGTACCGAACCTACTTCGGGGCAGCAGATCAATGCTGCGGATTTCAGCGGCTGAAACAAAAAATGGACAATTTACAGACGAGAATATTAGGGAAAGGCAAGGACCACCAAGTTGAATCAGAACGGAAAACTAATTAGCAGGACAAAGTGTGAGGAGACAGGGGGGGGGCCTCTTAAAATCCACTGCTGCTTAAGGTGTGCAGTGAGGGGAACATTTGCTGATAGATGCGAACAGGCGAGTTCCAGGAAGCAGTTCACAAGACGAAGATGCGATCACTGGAACAAGAAATGTATTGACCTGGCGATTCGGATTCTCACTCGAACCCATCATCAGGGAAAGTCGCAGGTAAGAGTAGTGGTGGGACGTGCTATAAATACTGCATTCCCTGTGCCACCAGTATCCTTAACTGCGACTGCCTCTGATAATGGGTTCGAGTGGGAATCCTAAACGTCAGGTCAATAAATTTCCCGTTCCAGTGATCGCATCTTTACCTTCTGAGGGGCACATTTGATGGATTGGCAGCCGCACCGAACACCTTGCTGTGGCAGCAGATGCTCAGCTCACTCTGGCTCCACTTTTAGTCTGGGACTCCGTGAACCTGGGCTGGACGTCGCGGCCACATTGTTCAACAAGTGAAAATTAATTAGAGTGAGAGAACCACGCGCCTACAGAGGATCTGGCACCTGCTACGTCGTTGCCTGCAGAGGGTCATCTGTAGTCGTTTCGTCCGGCCTGGCCGTTGGAAAACGATGGGTGTGAGAGGAGAGAATGAGCTAACTTTTGTCCAGGCCTCCGCGAACACAATCCTGTTCGACGAATGAACTGTTTGTGTGTCACGGACTTGTGTGTGTGCCCGGTCATCGTGTGAGAGACTGAAGAAGGTGTTCGTTCAATTCGAATCAGGTGTAGCGATTAAGAGCAAATCTCGCCCCGAACAACTACGCGTGGCTTTATTGTGCCCTTACAATTGGACTCCAGAAACTGGAATAAGGCCAACTAGGGAGGGACTTCCTGCATCCTTCCGAATTCTGTTACGTGGTCAGGTCATTTGATACTTCCACTTCGCTGACTTGGTGAAGAGAAGAGGATGCTCACGATGGGAAGAGGTGGAGAAGAAAAGTGGACGGTCTGACCTCACAGCACACAATGAACTTTCGCACAGCACGAGGGCGCGATAACGTCGAGCGGACGTAGGCAGGCAGGCAGGCACAGTCAGCTAGGACCCTGGCGCAGTGAATCAGACAGAGTGGGCCAACATGTTGTACGTGTGTGTTTGAGAAGAGAACAGACAACAAGAACAGCCCGGATGACTCAGCACACACGCACACACATACAGAGACTGAAGACTAATGTACAACAGTAGAGAGGGGAGATGAGGAAGACAACGTCGCGTGCAAGCGCACATATCCCCCAACAGCAGGGGCAATGGCCTAGCAGAGTTTGCTTGCAGCCGGGAAACGTGATCCTACGCAAATAAAATGTTGCCGGGAAAACGTGCATGGCGGCGCGCCCTCTTCTAACAGGCAATAACGGCAGTGCGACGGCAAATGCATTACAACGGTCTGAACAAACCCAGGCTGATAGAGCACTTCACTGATGGGCCAAACCCCTCATAGCTGTGCCATGCAGCGGCAGAATATCGGCCAAACACGCGTGTATGGGCTTTTGGCTAATACCTGTGCTGTTAGTATGGTATCCCCATACCTTAAAGTACAGTACTAGCTGCCTGTCGGCAGTTAATGAGTTTTACGCGGTTATCCCGCTATGACTGACGGACTTCGGCCCAAATATTCATACATCAAATTTCGGGTTGCGCCTATTGACCCTAGTATACGCTGATCTACTCCAAGTACGCAGTTAATTTCTGAGGAAATTAAAAAGCAACAGAGAACTCCAAAGTGCGTGCATCCAGACGAGATATGGCCGTCGCACTTCAGGATATCCCTCCCAAGGTCGCCAAAAAGCAGTATACAGTTGGCCGATGCGTGCTGACACAGGTGTATGGGGGCCCTAAAACACGAGAAGTGCAGCGGGAAGATATCTTCGAGGAGTTGGTGCGCAGCGGAACGTTGGGGTTAATGTGCGAATTTCACCCATAAACTCGGTTTTTCCGCATTGACTACTGTCCAAATCTCCTACGCAGGACAAAAAACACGCGGCAGAAGACAAAAATAGCAAGCGCTTTAGTGAAGGCTGCA
>CACRXP010000001.1:1031809-1043183 GCA_902702965.1 Spirometra erinaceieuropaei
GGAGGTCTTCTTCGAGTTTTTCCGCAGAATCCGCAGACAGGAACATGGTTTCGCGTACTCTATAGAGGGGCCGGGATGCGGGGGAGGCGCGCGTTCAAAAATTACCATCACACAAACATGCACACAAAAACGCACACACACAGGCACGCGCAAACGCATGGAGAACTATTTGGGATTTCTGCGCTGATCATCCACAGGAGGATGTACGCAGAAAAGTGGGTGCAAACGCTAGAAAAAAAAGGTACACTGAAGGCATCCAAAGCAGACTGCCAACAAGGAACACTGAGGAGGAAGTAGATGCAGAGTTAACAGATAGCTCAACAAACCGGGGTTGAGGCTTAGACGGAAAGGGTTTAAAGGAGTGGTCTCCGGTGTCCCTAAATGGCCAACTGGGTTCGTCCAGAATTGAATGGCGGTAAGTGCAAGCATGCCACGCGGCCACGCAGTAAACGCCCTAGTCGTCCAAAGCCATAACAGTCTACATCTTGTCATCCCGACTTTGCATGCCGTCAGCTTAGAAGTAAAAAGCCGTACATTTGGCCATCAAAACCGAAATTTCGGCCGGCACAATAATAGTTCACAAATACATGTTGAGAACGCTCGGGAATGAGGTGATCAAAAGGTCACATAGATGACTAAAGTAGACCAATTACTCCAGGGCTATAGCAAGGGTATGCATTTCACATTTTAAAAAAACTGGGTACAATTGCTGGCATTATGCCCGCACCGCCCTGCAAGCACCAGTGTCTCAGGCCAACTACCTTACTGAAAAGGCATTGCAGAAAAGTGGGCTGCGAGCACTCCACCCTGGTCCCCCCCCCCTCGCCCCTCAAACGGGGGCTTTATGCCACGTCACCCACTGTGCCCAATTCGCATTACAGTTAGGCCGAAGGGCGCAGGCAGGCTGTCGACGCAAGAAAGAGGAAAGACAGGCAGACAAAGAGAGAGGGGGGGGGGGAAGAGGCTGATACTGAAGTATCCATCCGCGCGGCTATTGATAAGTTTGACGCAATAACAGTTGTGAGCTTTAGTGTTGCCAACTGGTCGGATACCTCAGTCCTACTCGGGACTGGGCGTCAGGCAGCAATGGTTTGTTGTTATTGTGGCCTCTATGGAACTCGGTCACGTGAGGTCCCAGAACTCATCGAAACCTGGTTTGTTTGGACGTCGGAAACAGCTCGCGAGTGGTACGCGTAGACCGACTGGTGAACGTGTTACGTGTAGGCCGTGGAGGTCGTTCTGACCCCGTTTCACAGTCGGAACAAGGTTGGCATGGAAGTGGCCGAGTGCGATGGGTGTCTACAAATAAATTCACGCGAAAGCCACCACTGCGCCCTCTCCGAGAGTTCTAGTCCGCCCCACTGTCAGTGATAAACGAGCCATCGTGAGTAGATAGTCAACTGAAAGACATAAGAAAATTACCAGAACCGGAGTGAACCGAAGCCGTGCCAACGGGACGGGGAAAATGCGACATATTGGAGGCGGACTGCGATGGCGGCACAACTACACTACTGGGTAGTTGGGGAGATCCGTTGTGAACAGTGGTGGGTTTGTTTAGGGGGGTTATCTGATTGGAGGACGAAGAGGGAGGACCGAGGGCAGTTCGCAGCTTCTCCGAAGAACAGGATGAAGAAGAGGACGAGGATGACGAACTCCCGGAGGAGCCTGACGTGCTCTGGGAACCGGTGAGCCCTCGAGAGACAGCAGCCAGAGCCTCTGATGTCAGACCGGACTGGTGTACGTGACTACAAAGTGAATGGGGAGGATACAGCGAGGAATAGAAGGCATCTTGGGGGGAGTTCAAGACAAAGAAGGCTTAAAGAAAAGAGATTGACTCAAAATGTAGGGCGAAATTAAATCTCCGGCATACTTCGCATGGCAATTCGAGTGTTTAAGGTCGCCAGATGGGTTACGTGCCTTCAGCTCTCTGTAAAAAACCAAATAATTTTTAGTCGGTAGGCCACCGTTTGCAACATATTAAGGGAGGTCCTACAAGTTAAAATGAATTACTTTAGGGTAGATGATTGAAGAAGTTAACTGCTTCCGATGAGCAAACGCATTCAGGCTGTAAAGTAGGCTTTAAGTAGATAAAGTCGCCAGTAGATGCTAAGGCGGCATACCAGATGAGCCGAAACAAATTGGCAGAGTTCTTGAAGTACTCCTTCTGTATCACAATCATTATCAACATCGGCAGAAAGTCCGTCTATTCGTAATATAAACCGGCAGACTATACTAAACTCCTAAAGGTAACCATGGCAAACTCAGTCCGTAGGACGATCGGGACAATTTATGAAAGGCAAAGTTACCCTCCTGGCTGCTAAGGAATATCGTTTTCCTCCAAGAAAAGGAAAAAAGAATCTGCAAATATCAAATCAGATGTAATAAGGCCCACGAATAAACTAAAATATCAGTCTACATGGGCGAGCAATCCACAAAGACAGTGTCGGGAAAGGACACAAAAGACAGGGTCGATTGCGGCTCCACGGTTCGTGCTTTCAAACGGTGGAAAGGCTTAAGTGAGGACTTAACGATGATGCCCCTGTTAACAATGGAAAAGTCTAAGCCGGCAAGCGTACGTTTTCGATAGTTCAATGTTTAAATCCAAGTAAGATAAGTAGACATGTAAACTAACCCCTGCTGTTCTGCGACGGTACCACCGGGATGCATTCTGCCCTGGACATCGTCTGAAGTGGGATAGCCTGCGGCCGAGACGACAGGTCCCATTGACGTGGGCGGGAAAAGCATCGGCTGGGGATACTGGAAATGCGAAACAGGCGGCATAGACTGCTGAGGCGGAGGACCACCGGAATAAGCCCCAGAGGCCCAGAAGGGCTGAGAGGCCCCACCGGCAGCCACTTGCAGCGGAGTCATGCCTGGGTGGCCTGTCTGTTGAGGTGGTGCAGGGGGAGGGGGACCACTCTGAACTGAGGTGTGGCCGCCAAAGCCACCCGACCCGCCACCACCACCACCACCACCGCCGCCGCCGCCACCACCTGAGATGTAAGGTCCGCCGGTGCCGTTGGACGCATTGGCGATGGAGTGACGGCCGGCAGCGACTGCGCCAATCTCTGATACAGAGTCTAGGTCCTCCAGATTGAGCGAAGGGAAGGCTGGAGAAGGAGAAGGAAGAACTCAGCTCAGCTTGTTTACCATTTCTGCCTGCTGAATCTTTCTGTGAAACACACGGCGGACATCGTCGGAATCGACAGTCGAACTGTCATAATTAGGACTAGGGTTGGAAAGGTTGTGAGGGCCAGGTGAGATTAGGCCAAAATTAGGACACGGGGATAGGTTGAATTTAGTGCGAGGCCACCTGTTGAAGTACGGAAGGGCTCATATTCCCGTGTCCGATCGAATTAACAAAGGACATCAAATTATCCGGTTTAGTCTGCGAGCAGAAACGAAAAGAGACTCTCTGAACAAATAAAACGGTAGCATGCGTAGACCTCGAAAGTGACAATCCTCGATAACTCTGCCCCCCTCCCACCCCCCACCTAAACGGAAGTTTATACACTGTTCAGCCGACAGAACCCGAAGCATACTCTCTTCTAACACGCTAAGTGGACAGATTTGCCCCATAGCTGAAAGTACACGTCTAGGTAGATTTATGAGCTCATTCTTATTGTGGACTCTATGGTTCTCCCACTAAGGTGCGATCCGAGCCACCCTCTGCGGAATCCTAGTACATTCTGCAGGGACCGAGTCGAGTGTAGAACGCGTGAACAGGCAGTTTAGGTTCGTCAGCCACTGCGTCCGAGTCCACCTTCGACTGTCGTGACGTTGTTCTGTCATCGGAGCCTGGTGGATGAGGGAGGACAGGGTGAGGTAGATACTGGGCAGGTCTGCCTCACTTTGAATTAATTCCCGCGCAAGTCACCGGTGCTGTGCTCATTCCACTCAAAAACTCTGGTAAGACTCGCTAATGAAATAAACGGCCAGAAAAAAAGGAGCTCTTTCTCAAGATGTCGCTTTTAGGAGATTCGTCAGGCGACCCAGACATGCATATAGTGTCGAAAACCACGTTTGGGTTTTTAGTACTAGAGAAGGTGCTATGAGAGTGAGAGTCGCGCTGGCTCACCATTGACCTCGTCCAGGATTCGTGGGCGGAGGGGATGACCGTCGAGGCAAGCACTACGTTCCTTCGCCAGTCATGACGGCTCGTCGGGTAGGAAAGACAGCGCAACGGTGAGGATTCGCGTTATCAGCCGTTGATCCAAGCCGACCCACTAGCGTCCATCTTTTTAAGACTCCAACGGCATTCCTCTTGCGCTACTCCGCTGGTGGAGATGTACACGCACACCGCAGGAAAGACCCTACATTTAATTGACGCCAGACCCACGTGACAGGCACAGGGCGTCTCCCCACTTTGTCCTCGTTACCTCGGTCTGGGAGGTGCGTAGAAGTTGCACCAGAGATAATGAGTTTGCTCTTTCCCATGCCATGGCGTGCTCGCCACGCGTGTTTGCACCCACCAACCGGTCTCTCCCAGTACAGGCTGGCCCGCAGGAAGAACACCAGACCCGATACGAACGACAGCCTTGAACATGTTACCAGTAAACAATTCCACCAGCCCTACTTTAGGTTTCTCGGATCTCGGTTTATCAGTTGTACTGGACCGTCCGTTGCGTTCGAAAGAGTTGCGTAAGTAACCAGTGGCCATAAACAGGCGGCAAATACGTTGAATTTCTGTAACCTCGTCGTACATCTTGCTGCAGTATGGCTGGTATGCAGAGGGAGCCCCCATAGTTGCTTTTGTGGGATAGCGCGTGGTTACGGAGTTAAATTGCGTCTTGAAGGATGTGTTGCCTTTCCATAGAAATCGTCACCAGCGTCACATCACTACTTCGGCCGACAAATACGACCATTATCAGCGGCTAGTCGTTGTCATCCCAGCCCATCCCAAATTGGTTGCACAGCCAGGCAGAATTCAGGGCTTCACAAAATTCTGCGGCCACTTCCCGTTTGAGCAGAACGAACTTAACATTGGCCCAAGAGTCTACAACTTTGGTTCACAAATGTTGGACGCCAGCACCTTGATTTTCTAAAGTAGACAGCGGCGATAACATCTGGGTGCCTTCAAAACGCACACATGAGACATTCCCCGAAGGCAGCTGAATAAAATGAACGGGTTTCAGCGACTTCTACACCGGCTGACAAACGGTGCGTACCTCTGTATGAGCATATCTGGTCGGCGCTAAGACTCGTGCAACTGAATGCAATTTTAAATACGTTTTCGGGCTGGAAACACAACTAATTAGTTAACATGGAACATGATTCCAGGTGCAGCAATTAGTATGAATTTTTCATCAATATTCCACAATTTTATAAATTCAATTCTATTTTTAGAACACCCTACTTATCATGTTTATTATGTAGTATAATGTGACCTTGAAATAGCAGGACACTTTAACATTATTCATTGATTTTAGTTCCTTATGCATACTTTGGGGAATCCATCAATTTCGTGGGATTAGTATAAACACAATACAGGCACAGGGGGACTATCATCAGACGAGGTTTAACCAGTTGAAAATCACCCAGGTAGAACCACTGTCAAGTAATACTTAGTAGACAGCCGAAAATGTTGTTGGAGCAAATCAACCAGTTGGGTGTGTGGGCTACACACCGGACACGTCCCGACAACGGAGAGGGGGGGAGTTATGAGTGGGTTATGGCATACCAATGCCTCAATGCAACCAAACAAAAGTTGACGGAGATGGAGAAACACTCAGCGTGATGGTGGATGGGGGGAGGGTGGGAGAGCTGTTTTGGGCAGAAGCGTGTCCTACGTGACAGGCAGCTGCTCCCCAGCAGCACTTTGGCCCAAAAACTCTGCGAATGCGCATGTCTGACTAGACTGAACCATCGCCTGTGGAGGAGATGAACGAAAACATATTCTCAAGCAACATGCCATGTACTGCCTTTGAAAAAAAGGGTCGCGTACGCGCACACGTGCCCATAAAGACGCCTCCTGGCGATCACAGAATTTTGCAAAAAAATTGAATCAGGCTGCACACTCTGTGTACGACAGCAATGTAAGTATGAAAAGGATGGCGTACAGGGACAAGCATACGCGCGTACAATCGCAAACAGGTTAAAATCCGCAGCACTCCTCTCCCTCCTCTGTCCCTCTGAAGGCAAAAAATTTGAAAAGGGGCGATTTGCCGTAAAGCAAATGGTTTTCTTCATCAATCATCCCATAAAATATGGCAGAGTCATCATGCAGTAGGCACTGAAAATAACAGAAAAATTCACAGCTCTAAAATTTTGATTTGTTTTTTTGCGCACAGTTCCTAAAAGTGGATGAACGGACGCCCAGTTAAAACCTGGCATGTTACGGGGTATGAGTCAACTTGTGCTCACGCTTCACCCTATGATGTACTGAAACCCTGCCTACAAAAATTTCTCCATTTTAAAGTCTGATTTAAAAAGTAGGCATGTGTTTGTGGAGTCCCGAGGGATACGGTATTGCAAACATAACTAAAGGAGGAGCAGAAACATGCGAGAGAGAGACATGCCCTGGCAGGGATGGGACAAAATACAGCAACAGAGACGGTACTTACTGGTGGAATTCATGTCGGTAAAGACATAGTAGCACTGTTCCGAGAAGGTCGACTTATTCACAGTGTGTTGAATGTAGCCGTACTTGAGCAGATTTGACGCATACCGCCGCACATCGCGCCTGTCGGTGAAGCCTTCGATGTGGGCGTAAAGCCAGTCCACGAGATCAGAGCCTAAATGACCAAGAACAGAAATGATTAGAGCTCATAACATGTCCTTAGCCGCTGCTATTATGACTTGGCCGACTTCGGCCTGGTAATTGGTTGCCTGTTCGTGACCTTTTCCGCCCACGCGGAGCTTGTTTGCTTCGTGAAGCTCATAGATCGGTGTGTGCCCATTCCTGATATATATATATATATATGCTTGTCAAAGAGTAGGCGCATGACATTCACTTTTTGTTTGGAACCTTGTTCCTGTTCTGTCCGTCCACACGTTGGGCTGCTGGCGATAAATAACCTTGTGACAGTGGACACAAACCACATTTAGCACATAGGAAGCTCATTAAGGTACTAACACGCCGGATGCGCAACGTTCATTATCGCCAGCGGACGAGAGAACAGTATGGGATCGAGCAGGACTACGATCAAAACAAGTGACTGTCATGCGCTTAATCCTTTGATAAGTTTATGTGCCTCAATTCAGAAGGTACAAGACAGACCTATGGCGCACCAACGATCGGTAATGACTGTGAAACAGCTGTCTGCGTATGCCATGTTAGTACCTGAACGTAACGCGATCAGTGAGCGCCCTTCTGTATACCTGATCGCAACCGACAGGGCAACGAGCTCGTGGCTCAGTGGTTAGGAGCACTGGACTTCTAACTGGCAGGTCACGAGATCGAACCCCAGGAGTTCCACACTTCGGTGTTGGGTGTGGCCGGCTGACAATGGTAAATAAGCCAGAAAGGGCCATTCCAGTCTTCGTTGTCTTTGTTGGTAATGCTATTCTGCCCTCATCGTGCGCTGCTGTGTGGCGAGGCACATCCCGTGTGTCCAAAAGACAGTTTTGATCGATAAAACGTCTAAGACCTACAATATCCCGCGATTCCCAATACGATAAGGTGGACTCAACACCCAGCTCACTGCAGACGCTTTCTGGGTCTACGCATTTTTTCATATTTCCCGTAAAACGTTTACAGTTATTGCTGCCATACTGACTACCTCAGGCGTTTTGGTTGAAAATAAAACTAGATGCCTGAGGGGCAGTGTTGGTGGCTGATGGTCTCAATCTGTCCCTCCTCCCTCACCTCTTATCACATCAAGCAAACCGGGACATAAACGAATGCCGGAGAGGGCGGCAGTCTGACACATGCCGTGGGCGACGAGGAGGGAAGCAGGAACGGACGCAAAAAGCACCGTCAAGAATCACCCACACACGCACACACACTAGCTCGGTCGCAGAATCGACTTGAAGCGCACACGAAGAAAGGTAGTAGACGGCCAGAATGCTCGTCGTCGTCGTTGTCAGCGCTCTGACAGTCACTTCTGTACTACCAGTCTTGACCGGAAGATGAGAAGGGAGGGAATGAATCAATGTTAGCATCGGCGCTCTCTGGTCAGCTAAACGACAGGACGAAAAGCGCTCAGCTACATGCGTCGAAATTCATTTAAGAAAAAAAACTAATTAGACGGCTTCCACGTACTTTCAATTAGACGACGTATCTGGGGTTAAAAGTGCAGGACACAATTCAGAACTAATTACTTGACGGCAACAATCTCATCTGTGGATGAACAAAGCTCTAACCACCGGCGCAGATCCAACTAGGAGAAAAGGCATTAGGCATTTTTTCAATGAATTTAGATGCCCTTAGATGTCTATTACGTATACTTTATTTGGGGCAAATCATTTTTGCGCCAAATTTTGTCTCTGGAGAAAGGGTGCCTTTCAGCCCTAGAACAGTTTACAGTAATGATTTCCGAGGTGTTTGCATTATGATCTGTGTAGTCAAACATCTGCGCGTTTGTGAATGCCACGTACAAAGCATACGGTGCGCTACGCGTCTGTTGTCATGTACCGGAAATGCCAGAAGACCGCTTCAGAGGAGCACGCAACATACATTCATGATTGCTTTGCGACTGCCACATTGAACTCTACATTTCGTCTCATGACACAGCGGAACAAGCGTCTCCCGTATCCCAATCGGTGAACGCAATTCCAACATTGTTATTATTTACTATCCTAGCCCACCTCGCTGGACTGTCGGCGATAACGAACGTTGTAGGTCTGGTGTGTTAGTACTTTGACGAACTTTCTATATACTAAGTGGAGTATTTGTCCTCTGGCATACATGCATACAGTAGGCGGACTAACTCATGAAACGTCGCCCGAAATTCGGAAATGCGTTCTCGTTTTCAAAAGATTAATTAAGTAGGGTTGTAAAACTAATCATCCTGCACCATAATTCTAAATAATTCAGTTACCACATGGTTGCCGGCTTTCGAACGAACTCCCTTCCGGCTGCATGCAAAAGCTATATTATGTAAAAAATGACTGCTTAAGTAGCATGCATTTTTCTCACTGATTTTCGATACCTTTAAAAATTCGACTATATTTCATAGAAAGCATGCATAAAGATATTTACTCTTCTGCTCCTTTGGTAGAATATTACGCCTTCTTCCAATTTTATACTCGAAGGAACGGTATAATTGGGTTTTATTAAAAGTTCTAATTGTGAGATTTTTAATACCGTGAAATGGTCGTCCATAAAACGTCATGTCTCTGCATTTATCAATGTGACTTACAAGGTTAACAATATGGCCCAAATCCACTGCTAAATTTTATGAACCCCGTATGGTCTCGTTTTAATACCGTACAGAAATGTATGGTTCTCCGTACGCGGAAAATATACGGTTTGTAGTTTTCAAGCCCTGAATGCAAGTGTAACAACAGGTCGGGGTTCAAAATGATTCGGAAATTGGAGGTTTTGAAAACCGAATATTACCCTTCCTTCGAGTATAAAATTGGAAGAAGGCGTAATTTTCTACCAAATGAGCTGAAGAGTGGATATTTTTATGCATGTCCCCTATGAAATATAATTGAATTTTTAAAGGCATCGAAAATCAGCGAGAAAATTGCATGCTACTTAAGCAGTCATTTTTTACAGAGTATAGCTTTTGCATGCAGCCCGAGGTGAGTTCGGTTGAAAGCCGACATCCCGTGGTAACTGAATTATTATAGAATTATGGTGCAGGATGATTAGTTTTACAACCCTACTTAATTAATCTTTTGAAAAAGAAAATGACTTCGGAATTCCGGTCGACATTTCATGAGTTGGCCCACTTACTGTACTTTTATCACGAGATCCTATCTGAGCACTTGTCCGCATCGCCTGTGATGGAGGAACTACCATAACTCTGACGTTTTTTATAGAGGTTTTGAGCTAATCTAAGCTACTGTGGACTCACTACATGAAAAAGACTACCGGCAAAGACAAGGGAGACTGGGATGGCCATGTCTGACCTACTAGCCGTCATCGGTCAGCCACATCCAACTCCAGGTTTTGCAACCCCCGAGGCTCGAACCCGCGTTCTGTTGGTTAGAAGTTCAACGTCCTAACCACTGAGTCACGGTCTCGTTGTCCTGTCATTTGCGCTCGGGCATATGAACAATGATATACTAACATTGCTTGATGATTATCAACTCGAGCCGTCCCAAATGAGTATGGCCTCTGCTACCGGCACGCCTAATAGCCCGCTGACTAGAGGTTGATTCTTCAGTTCGGGGTTAAAATGACAGCGGTGGAAGACCTACCTCGCTAGCAGCCTATTATATGTTGGTTACAAGAACGGAAGCACGCCCAACAGAACAACGCTAAAGTACTTGGGCCACAGCTCAAATGAATAACTTCACGTGGGCCTTGTGTGGACCGGGAAATCGAGTGTTCAGCCCCTCAGGACGTAAGAGACCTCCCAAGATGATGGTACCCGCCTGTTTGCCTAACTGTAAAACAACCGCTACACCCGCGAATGCCGAATTGTGAACGGGCATTCAGCGAGGACAGACTGCGAAATAAGCAAGCTCTCTGATCAGTGGACTAAGCAATTGCCGACCACGTAACGGCATTAGTCTTAAGTAGGGTTAGACACCGACCGAGCCGACAAATGGGTCTCCAACCATTAGCAGTATCACGATATGGCATGTGTTGCCCGTCAGTAGATAAGGCCTCACTCGCCGCTGTCTGGCACGATCCTCGAACCTCAAACTGCTGTTCCGGATGGATGTATGGGAACGCCCACCTCCCAATCTCGATACTGCAGTAAGACATTCCACCGTCAAGATGCTCTACGACAGGGTAGCCGCGTTTGCCGCGCTGTGCTTGGACTTGTCGATGACATTTTCTTTTAATGGAGCAGTTTTGTGCTGCACCAACCTCGCTCACATCATGCTTCAATAGCAAGACGAAGTAAAGACCGACGGTGAGCGCCGACGCAGTGGCTGGCAAGACCAAACAAGCCCTAGACACATATCACACACGACCTAGTACCTAACCTCAAATTTAGTGGGCCTTAATTAAGGAGTCTTGGACCTAGCATAACTGAGTGTCATAAGGGCCGAATTAAGAACAAGTTGCAACAGTCTTATCCCTAATCTTGAGTTGGAGTGGGTGGTACGGTCAAATGGTAGCACTAAAGTCCACGACTGCAGGACATGGTGGTTCGAAGTGAGTCGGACTATAGTCAGGAGGGCGTCGAATCACTATTACGAACGGTACTTCAGCATTGCCCCCCCCCTCCCCTCCTCTCACGCGACATCAGCCTGTATGAACCTTTTGGCGGACCAGCGATGTGCTTCGGTAAGGCGACTGATGTATCAC
>CACRXP010000001.1:1067253-1078094 GCA_902702965.1 Spirometra erinaceieuropaei
ACATTTATGATGTCTCTGTTGCCAAACTGCCTTATATGCTCATATTTTTTTCTCTTCGCGTAGTTTCGTTTCCCACAATCACTCAACATAAATCTCAATCCTTTCAGTCCATGCAGCGTGTTCTTCGCAAGAAGCGATGCTCTCCCTAACCAACTTCTCACGGAAATAACCGGGGTCTTACGGCCGTGCACGCTCTAAACCACCTTTTTGCACTTGATTCTAACCCTTGTCAAAGTTCCGTTCTTTCCACCGGGATGTCGGCAGCAAGCCACAGGTCAGCCACCAACTAGCATCCCCGTTCGCACTATATTGACGCTTCGTTCTCCCTTGCTGATTCGTCTCTATGACTTTGTCCTTCCGTCACAAAACCTATTCTACTACTCAAGATCCCTCGCGGAGTTGTTTTTTCTCTTGAATATTTTTTTGAAAGCCAGGTTTTCCTGAACTCTGCCCTCAATTTTAATTTAAGGAGTTTTTCTTCTTTTTCGTTCGTAATTTACCGTTTTTCCTGAACCTTGAATTTGGAATTTGTGAATTTTATTATCAAAAGTATCGTATGAAAAGGAGCAGCCGTTGGCGTTAGGGAACAGCTTTGCCTTCACAAGTACATCTAGCCGCTCACGCAAACCATTACTGTTTGCATTGTTTGGACCTTAAGGGCTGTTTGCGTCCGCTATGCCATAATTCAGCAAACCGTGGCTCTCGCGGCCTGATGTGCGCTGGTGCCTTCTCTCCCTCTCGGCATACAGGTCGCGGACATAGTTGTCTATCCTTCCCCTCTTGCTGATTTGTTTGTTGTGCTGTTGGCAAAAATCCGGTCTAAGTGTTTGTTGTAGACCAGGTGTGTGGAGTAGGGCACCCAGATGCAGGTGCGGTCACGCCAGCCACCTGCTCAGTTCCTCACCTCCAGTCTTTCTGACTTTGTTTTAACACCGGACATAGGTAGGGACGAGGAGAGAGTGCGGCAGATGCTGCGCAAATTTATTACTTCCGCAATTTATATCACTTGTAAGTCACCGTCCCTGTTTCCCTTTGCTGTGGAGCCCACGGTGGACAAGATTGGACATGATGGTCGAACTGTCAGATTGTCTACATTTTACCACTTGACTCGGGGATAAATTTGGGGTTAGATCGCAGTTGGTAGCCAGGAGTAGAGAGGCAGACAGCGGGGTGCCTGTCTTACAGGAATGGTGGGAAAGGGGGTTATATGAGTGAGGTAATTGAAAGTGCTGGTTGACAAATGCTGGAGTTTCTGAGAACAAAGTAAAGTTGTCGAAGAAAGTGTTGGGAAGTTTTAAGATGGTAGTGTAATGGCAAAAATTTAAAAATCCCGTGGAAAACAGCATAGTCTGCGGAAAATGACGGAGGTAAATAGTGATCGGATAAGCGCACCATATCATCCTGGAAATCAAGGAAAATGGGCGACGGAAGTCAAGGTCATTCCGCATAGCGTCACTGTAAACCGCAGGCAATATCATGAATGTCAGTGAAAGGACGAACGCAAGTAGAATTAACGACAATAAAGCCCAATTGCGGTAAGTGAGTAAGCGGATCATTGAAGAGTAAGCAAAAATAAGCGGGCAGGGAGGGGCGCCAGCAGATGGCTTACGATTTGGCGTAAAAAAACAGGACCACGTGGCTGCTGACCGTGGTGGTGTCGAAAAAAGGAGTAAAACAGAGCAACCGGACGGTTTACCATGTTATCACCGTATTTTTGTCCTCTTTTAGACGGCGGACTGAAAGAAGGCCAAAGAAGGCAGCTCCGCAAGTTCGTCAGCCAACGATAATCGACGAAACCACTGAACCTAGCGCAGCGTTTGCAAGCTAAGGGACTGCTGGCCTCGCAAGCAATTTTTTCGATGCCGCGTGCTAACGCGATTGCGAGTGTTGCGGCTCCACACGGACGGTTATGCCTTCAGGTAAGGCTAATATTTAGTAGCATTTAATCTGCAGATGTAGCAAATGAGGGGTTAAAAGGACACCAAGGACGGCCTCAATGTTTGAGCGAAGCCACCTAACATTGCCGTAGGCGATGAAGGCAGCACTTACTTTTCTGGAAGGAATAGGGACAATGAGATGTGCAGCGTCTGTGGACACCAATCCCAATACCGCGGTCGAATGGTGTGGAATCTGGAGAGACGTATGCACGAAACCCCTCCTTGAAGAGGTGAAACAGCTGGGTGGGGAAAACGTCGAAGTCCAAGTGGACGAAACATTGATAACTAGACGGGAGTACAACGTCGGTCGCTTAAAGCAACAGAACTGGACTTTGGATAACATAATCCACTGAAATAACCATTCCTAGGCATGTACGATACGAACAGAAGGAAGGTTCTGTTCAAGCAAGTAAACGACCGCAGGTGGCCTTCCCCGAGAGCCGTAATAAAGAAATGGATGGCGCCATGCAGTGTGATAGTAACGGACCAGTGGAAGGCGTATGCCAAGCTATCAGAGGAGAGCTATCGCCATCTGACGGGTAATCATTCCGTCAGATTTGTTGGTTCGCTCAACAGAAGGAATACGAATGCCACAGAAGCCTACTAGAGCAGGCTGAAGAAGAAATTGCTCGCAAAATGACCCATCGAAGGCAGAAGAGTTTTGGAACACGTCGGTGAAGCCTAATACCGTCTGTGGTATAGAGTGAGGGCATGTAACCTACCGGAGGCGTGGGAAGTGTTCCTACCCTATGTGGTTCAAGCGTATTCAGTTGCAGGAAGTGAATGCGAAAACGAAATCGAAGCTCAATAGGCACAGGGGTAAGTTGTGAACCGATAACGTAGCCGTACTATTTTAGTTGTGTAGACACCCAGGGACGATAGTAATGCCGAGAAGACGAAACAACGGGCAAGTCAAGGTGAACTCCAAATGGAAACCAATGCAGACGAACAAAGCAGATGTTTATGTTAACTAATAATAGCAATAGCGAAATGTGTTCCACTTAAATACATTGCCTTGGTTTTGCCGGTCACAGTTTATACCACCCGGTCGGTACATCTGCGCGATTCGAAGACGGCCTAGACGGCCAGTTGGAATACGAACGGAAGCACACATTTTGTGCCGCCTCGCGGTCAGTTTGGTTGCTTTAGGAGATAGGCGACTGACATATGCCGAAGGAGACAATCTGTAGGGCTGAATGTCTGGGGTACCCACGAAAAAGTGGAAGACCGCATCGAACCCAAGTACGGCGGGTGCGAAAGTGCACCGGTGGGCATACGTACCAGTATTCCGGATAACATAGCGGTGAAGGTGTAGCAGCCTTTTCTCTGCCCCCTCGTTCTACTGTTTACGCTCCACGGCTGCGCTCGACAACTCTCCATTTGTACTCCCGTCCACGCCACACTCCTGGTCGATACTTTACCTTTCGCGCGGGCTCGGAGTCAATCAACGAAAGAGAGTTGCGTTGATTGGCTCCGAGCCCAAGCGAAAGGTTAAGTATCGACAAGGAGTGTGGCGTGAACGGGAGTGAAAATCGAGGGTTGTCTAGCGCAGCCGTGGCGCATAAACAGTAGAACGAGGGGACAGAGAAAAGGCTGCTACAAAGGTAAAGAAAAGATGCACTGTAAGCGTATAATTTCCGGCTGCGTGGGGAAGGGGGTATTCGGGTAAACCACGGCGGCAGAGTCGGGTGAGAACTGTGTCGGAAGACCGGCATCTGTAGGTAGTGGGGACCAAGGTGAACTAGTTGAAAGGAACGCAAATGCGCACGACAAGTGAACACAGACTCAATGACGAAAAAAGCGTGTCTGCACGTAGCTGCCGGCGGAAGTGCTGTAGGACGAAAACTAAGGGAAGACGTAGAGGGTTAGAACTGTCGGGATAATCTAGATAAAACGTCCGTGTTGGATGCGTCTTACCCCTCGGAAGGAAGCCGTTGGATATGAAAACAGCGTTATTACGCGTTATTGGAATTAAATCGTAGCAAACTGTTCCGCCTAGGTAAGTAAAATCGGAAGGTAAATGGTAATGTCGTCGTAGGCTCTCCAAAATGCATGCCGAAGCTATGACCGTCATACGGAAAACAAAAAGAAAACGGACGCTAACTGCGAAGGCAAAGGTGCTAACAACTTGTCCGAACGTCATCCGGTAGTTTGAGTGCAGGGAGTGGTGGCAAGGATGCAGACCCCCTGGAGGTGAAACGGAGGGCGTCGCCGGAGGAGAAGACGAAGTGGGAAACGCTCGGTAATGGATAACGGTAAACTGAAACCGAAAACCGAATAGGCGTAGGGAAATCCCTAAGGAAAGCACTTATCATAAGACCTAACTCATAAACTGTAATCCCTAGTCTAAAACCTTAACCCGAAAACGGCACTGTAAGGCTGAACGGTAGCGATCGAGCCTTTAAGGTAAATACCAATGAAACCTCGAACGGAAAACCTCAATCTAAGGCTATAAAACTTTCCTGGAAAACACTAAGTCAAACCGTACCTAACGGAACTCAACGGAAACCTTGGCGTTATTCTTAACCCTAACCCAAGCACTAACATTAAACCTAACCTCAACATTAACCCTAACCCTGACGTTAACCTTAGACCTAACCCTAACCTTAACTCTCTCCCTAACCTTAACCCTGAACCTAGCCAAACCTTAACCCTAAACCTTACCCTAACCTTAACCTACATCCTAACCTTTAACCCGGCTTGAACCTTAACCTTAGGCAAACATTTACCCTAACCTTGACGCTAATCCTAATCTCAACCCTAACCTTTCCCCTAACCTTAACCTTAATCCGGACCTTAAGCATAGCCTTAACCTTAATCCTGATCTTAACCCTAACCTTAACCTTAATCCCGACCTTAACACTTGCCTTTACCCTCACGCAGTAGAAGCACACCATCTGATAACCAGTTCCCTAGGCAAGGTAAACACACCTACTGATAAAAAGTAAGTACGTCGACGGTATCAACGTACAGTGTCTGGGTACCAGCTGCGATCTTACCAAATTCGGTTAGACAGTACTATTTGAGTGTTCATTAAATTCCTGTTCTAGCAAAACATCTCTAGAAGATCAGTTGCGAGGGAATTTTCGATTTTTGTTTATCTAATCAGCTTTTGGCTCTATTTGACTTGGATTTTTGCCTGATTTTCATTGTGAAACTTTTCACTTAAAACTATTTAATCTAGTCACTTTCCTCCGTACCGAGCAGCAGTCAGCAATAGTTACCTACTTTACCTTGGCAAAGCTTTCGATAATGTGCCGCACAGACGTCTTTCAGAAAAGCTCAAGACCCTCGGCATACGTCCTTCTCTAGTCGACTTCATTGGCTTTCACTTGTCCAACCGCAGTCGAAACGTCTTGTAGGTAGTAACCACTAGACGGATCATCGGACCAAGAGCGGCCCATTTAAAGATACGGTTCTAGGTCCTGTAATCTTCATTTTCTTCATTCACGCCGTTTTAATAATACTAAGAAATCCGCAAACGTTCATTCATATTGATGATCATAAGTTTGCATGAATATTTACCAGACAGTTATGTTGCTTAATTGATGTTGAGACAACATACAATCACAAAGTATAAATTTTTCGAGCCCTTTTTCATAGATTTCGGGATTTTTCAACAAAACAAACGAATTCGGAAAGTTGTTTCACCCACATGACCAGAGAAAGACCTGGCCCGCAGTCCGCAGTTGACCTAGTTTGTCTTTGATTTGCATTAGTGGCCCCAAGGAGAGGTCGTTTGTACCGGTTCAAAAAATTAACCAAACTGGAGAGCCCAGTCTAACCCTCCGAGGGTACTAAAGGTCATTACCACATACCCTCGTCATTGTTTATAATAGAGGGGTTTTTTAGTTCATCTAGCCCCTTTCACAAGGCAGGCATCATAACCTGCCAAATAGTTTGCCACTCTTCGTTGTGCATTTTCCAAAATGGCATAACCTTGTTTTGTTCATGAACGCTACGACTGAACGCAATATTATGATATTAGCCCAACAAATGTTGCGAAAGCTCGACTATGAAGCGGAAGATATTCTTTTAAATGGTTTTTCTGTGATACCTAACGATTTTAGTCCCTGTTGTTGGTTAAATACAGACCTTAAATACAGACCTTAAAATACAGACCTTAAATACAGACCTATTCATTCAGAACTGTGTACGTTATTTTTACATCGTTAGCCCCTTGCTGAAATTCAGTCACCTTGTCTGCCAGAAGTTTTCTTAATCACAACGTACCTTGGGACACGATGAGAGCAAAAGTCACAGGTCGGCGTAAGCTATCGGCCTCTGTAAGTAAGCATGGCTTAACTAAACCTAAGTCAGAAGGCTTACCTAAATCTAAGTCAGCATCGATAACTAGTCAGTCGTCACCAGTTGTAATTTTTCGGCAGGTTGATCTGTCTGCACTTGACAACTGTAATGGCTTTATGCTAAAGTTTGGCACTTTACTGTCAATTCTTAGAAATTTATTCGACGGGAACATCTCTGATATTCCCTCTGAAGAATGTAGGCGTCTCGACTCCCTTTTTCACCTGATTGCCAGTGAATCTAGTGATAGACAAAAGCGTTTTTACAAGTTTCTGTTAAAAAGTGTTCCTCGATCTGCTCGGCCAATTGATGTTGAGACCAATTTCCTCTATTCATGTAGTTTGAACTACAAAATAGCCGATGCCAAACCCTTGTCCTCCCGTAGCAATAATCCACCCATCTTGGTAAAATTCTTTACATTAGTCGAGGTTTGCACAATCTTTGCCCATCGAGATCGTGTCACTGCGTACCTGGAAAATGCAAAAGTTTTCCTTTGTTATGATCTTACTCCTATGGAGCGTAGAATCGGGTCTCTCTTCTCACTTAAACCCATTTCTTCTCAATCGAATGCCCACCAACTTGGTCATAATACAAGTGGCCGTGAGGATTCCGCTTGTTCTACTCCTGCGGTCTCTGACTCCCTCCTTCCCTCTACTCCTACGTCTCCATCTCACTCAAGCCACTTGACGCATTTGCCTGCCCCTAATCTGGCAACAGCAGCCCCATTTTTCGTTTCGTTTCCCCCGGACAGCCCCGCTGGGACACAGGAAAATCCGTCTACATAAGCTTGACCGATAACTTCCCCTGTTCAAGTGGGTGCTGCAAGTTCTACAGTTAAGTGACCCTGGGCTTGGCGTCAGAACGTTAGGACATCAAAACTGAATCAGACTCCGACCCAAAAGAAAGGTAGTACAGTTCTATTTAGGGGTACGCCGCCTTCTCTTAGATCTCAGTCAGTGTATTTGAGATTTCAGTTTATTCAGTTTATTTGGTAAGGATAATAGGCAAAGCCTTTGAAAACCCTATTGATTACATGTCAGCTCGTTAGAATAACTGTACACGAACAAAAAATGTTCACTATTAAAACAGTACTTGGTTCATTTGAGTAGCATTGTCTCAGAGAAAATATTTGTCTGGACCAGGGGTATTAGTTCAGATTCAGACCGTCGAGGGAAATCAAGGGACACAAATAATCATCCAAGCGTTTCTTGAAGAGTTGCAGGGATGTAGCCTCCACGACTGACTGAGGGAGATCGTTCCATTTCTCCACTACCCTCTGCGTGAAAAATTCAGAACGGAGATTCAGCCTGGACATTGTTGTCCGTAACTTCATCGAGTGACCACGAAGATTGGGTGAAAGGTGCCACTGAAACATGTCCTCAAATTTAAGTCCATACTCAAGGCCATGTATTATCTTGTAGACGAGGATAAGATCACCTCTTTGCTGCCTGTAACACAGAGGGAATAAATTAAGGCAATTCAGTCTGTCTGTGTAGGAATGGCTTTTTAGACCGTTTACCAGCTTTGTTGCACGCCGTTGTACCCGTTCGAGGCATTCTTGGTCCTTTACCAGCCATGGCCGCCATGCTTGTATGCCGTATTCTAAGTGGGGCCGAACAAATGTGCCGTAAACTCTCCCAAAAAGGTCTTGGTCAAAATTTACGAAAGCCCTTTTTATTGCATGCAGCACTCCCATGGCGTTTTTTGCAGCCTTGTGGCACTGCAGTGTTGGTTTCAGGTTGTTCTGTATCCAAACCCCGAGATCCTTCTGTGAAGATTCTGCAGGGAGCCTTATATCTTTCAGGTGATAAGTCCTCAGATTCTCAGATCCTTTCATCCCAGCACGTCTACAAACCCCGCAGCTTCAATTATATCCCCAAATAATTCTCTGTCCTGCGTGCCGGTTACTTATCAAAGCCATACTATATATCCATCAAATAATTGATACATGAATTGTCCTAAGTCATTTATGCCCCAACCTAGTTCAGGCTTCCCACCACTTAAGGCCAATTGCTCTCAGGTACGTCAACCAACCTCCTTTGACTTCCAACCTAGACCTGGTTTTTCATCCTTTCATTCTTATAGCTGACTACCCTCCCCAACTTGCCTCTACTCTTCTTCTAGGCTCCCTTCTCCTCCCTTCCTCCACACTTCAACTACCAACAAGTCTATCCATGCTCTAACTCCCCCAGCATTCCAATGTTCGAAAACTATATCATCACATCCTTTAGGTCACATACTCAGCCTTCTCTTCCTGACTCCCCGTACGTCAATAACTCCAGACTAACTGGCACTTATTCTGCAAGCATCATTGCTTCACACCTTACATATCTGCCACCAATTTTTTTTAAAATACCGTCGACAATAGCATTGCTGTTCGAAACGCATTAGATATTATATTACTGAATGCTTATTGTTGCTTATCGCTAGACTTTTCAAAAATACCAGCACCGTTCGGACTTACATAAACTACGATTGCGTAGATAACGACTTAATAAATAACTATATTAAATCTTTGGATTGATGTGGCTTCCTCTCCTGTAGCGATGCTACCATTCTTCGTGTTGTCATGTCCAATGTTTCCAAGGGCATCCTAGAGTTTGTGCCGCGTAGATATATCAAGCCTAATTCTTCAGATTCCCTTGTTCCTCACTTTCTTCACAACAGACTAAAAAAGTTGAGACGGCAGTTGCGTGACTCATCCACTAGTTCCTTATCATTTCATCTTAGAATCACAGAGATATTTGAGATGGTCTCAATGATGCGCCAAGCGCGCGACAGGCAATGAGAATCGCTTGCCTTCAGTGATTCGAACCCTGGCAAATCCGTCGCTAACATCTTCCGTCATCGGTCCTCCTCTAAGCGTGGTCATGAACTTCCACCACTGCTAAAAGTTAACAAAGTTTTCCTCATCGATGACACTGACAAGGCGGAGTCGGTTAGTGCTTTCTTTGCAAAACGCCTTAATACCGAGTCCGAACCGGTCCCTTTCTTTTGCTGACTTTCAGATAGGACACTGCGTACAATCGATGTCTCCTCAGATCTCATTAAGAAACACATAAGTCGTTCGAAAAACTCACACTGCCCAGAAACGGACGGGATTCCCAATTCGATTATTTAACAAGCGTCCGACCTTCCCATATTGCTTAGTCATTTATTTTCGGTCTATATTTCAAAAGGATTCTTTCCTGAAACATGGAAAACGGCAATTATCATTCCCGTCTTCATGTCTTCATCTCGGTCCGATGTTAATAATTGTTGGGGCGTGCACAAAACGCGTCTCTGCAAAGCTTCTTGAAGGGATTATTTTCAATGAAATTCATGACCTATGTCTAGCTAATCGGCTCCTGAGCTCTAGTCAGCATGGATTTTTACCTGAACGATTCTGCGAAACTTGCCACTTGGCATTTCTCAATCTAATCACTTCTCTTCGTAATGAGCGGCAGTCAATGGTAGTTATCTACTTTGATCTTAGCAAAGCCTTTGACAAGGTGCACCATAGACTTCTTCTAGTAAAATTGAAAGCTCTCGGCATCCGGCCGCCTCTACTTGACTTCATCAGGTCCTATCTGTCCAACCGATATCAGAAAGTCATGGTCGGTAATAGCTACTCGACACCTTACTCGATCACGAGTGGCGTACTTCGAGGCACGGTTCTGGGTCCGCTACTCTCCCTTCTTTACATCAATGATATTTCGACTGAACTCGGAACTTCGCAAATTTTTGTTTATGACGATGACCTTAAGTGTTTTTACTCATACTCTAAGGACACCGCAAACGTTTTTGTTGAAAAAAAAACAATGTCGATTTACTACGCTTAAGTAGATGGGGTTCGACATGGCAGATGGAGCTTTCATCATCCAAGTGTAGTTTCATGTCTTTTGGTCCTGCCACACTTCCTAGTCGCATAATTTCTCAGAATAACCCACTCTCAGAATGCCTCACCATAGAGGCCCTTGGTCTTAGTTATACAAATAAGCTTGCTTTATCACCTCATGCAGATAGAAGCTCTGCCAAAGCCGCGCAAATATGTGGATCCATATCGCATATTTTTTTCCTTTCGGAAATGAAGCTACGACTTTATCAAATGTTTGTTCTTCCATTCCTCAAATACTGCTGTTCATTACTTGGTTTAATGAGCTCCTGCGACCCCAATAAAATCGAAAATGTTCAGAGAGTTTTAGCGCGGAACCTGTCCTCCTAAGTCGCACACGGTACTTCTTATACTCAGAGATGTCAGTTAGCGAACAGTAAGTTTTTGTGTTAGGAGACTCAAAACTGGCCTTCGCCCCCTTTTTCACATAAACTCTAGCTCCAATCTTCCACTCATTGACACTCTCATCCCCAGAGATCGGTCTTATGCCACGCGCAACTCCTCCATGGTGATTCCGCCGCCTCTTTTCGCTCCCACTTCTTTGCTTCCAAATATGCTTTTCTTTGAAATAATCTTCCGCCTGAAATTAGGTATCGCCTAAGGTATTGGTATTCAAGTCAAAATTACGCAAACACCTTACACCCGAAAGCATAAAGGCACTGATAACGGTCTCATTCCCGAACACGCAACTTCTTGACTTCGAGAAGGGTCCTCCTGTGATTTAG
>CACRXP010000001.1:1081048-1096286 GCA_902702965.1 Spirometra erinaceieuropaei
ATTCAAGTTGTCGGAGTTATCAGACAAATTATTTCTACCTTTCGTGTTCTGTTTTGCCACTTTCGTGTAACCAAATAACTTTTTTAAGATGGCCCTGTGTCTTCTCGATTGTTTTTGACCCGGGTGCTCTTTATTCTTTCCTCAACAGATTTCAGCAGATTTCAGTGAAACTTCCTCGTTGTGAAGAGCTGACGCACTTTTTCCAAAGTTTCCTTTTTATCCATACGCTTCTGTGTGTTTTTAAACCACTCACCCGAGGGGGGAAGCGTTCGATTTCTTCTTGGGTTGACCACAGCCGTCTACGTATTACTGTATCGCGTTCCTGAAAAAAAGTCAATCGACGTTTGGGTCAGGTGATTGCACAGCTTTCCAGTTCATTTTCTATGGTGACTTTTTAACTCAGGAATCCAATTTTTACACATTTCCTTCTTCAAGAACTTGGATTTCGGGTACAGGAAAATGACAATGGTCACAAACAAGAACGTAGTGGTCACGTCAGACATGGAATGTGCAAGAACACAATCGGAGAATTCAACTGTTGTCCCAGAAATGATAAGGCAATTTTGCAACATGTCAACCCTAAGTCCATTTTGCACAGTGGACGAAGATTAAAACTTGCAACTAAAACATTTGTA
This sequence comes from Spirometra erinaceieuropaei, assembly GCA_902702965.1. Classification (NCBI taxonomy): domain Eukaryota; kingdom Metazoa; phylum Platyhelminthes; class Cestoda; order Diphyllobothriidea; family Diphyllobothriidae; genus Spirometra; species Spirometra erinaceieuropaei. Next base: position 1,081,684 of record CACRXP010000001.1, read on the forward strand.
ACTTTAGCCACACACCAAAAACCCGCGTTTTTTGTCTTGGCGTCCTCGTTTTGTCGTCATGACAACAAATCTTCGGAGTAGGTTTTAAAATGCTTCTTTTTTGAAGTGCGTTCACCACCCACTTCATCATTGTCAATAAATATTGACTTTCTTCCTACCTAGAATGCCTTGCTTGATTTACCAGCTTATTCATAAGGCTTTCTTAATCGATATATTCTTTGAACAAGCTAAAGCTTGATCAAAATCTAAACAATTACTTAGACGTAAACTTCGTTGCTATAATACTAACGGAGTACGTTGCGGGGTACCTGGTACTTCATCGTTGATAAATACACTATTATTATATACATTATATATAACCGCGGCTATTGAAAAACAGGCATCCCAAGAAATATAATTAGAAAGGTGAAGTTATTTGGGAAACAGCAAAATTTTATTGTGAATTTTCGAGACTGGTTCCCCAGCTCGTTTTCAGACAACGGGTGTGCAAAATCAATTAACTTTTAGACTGAGTCTAGCAAAAGGAGTCCATGATTGGTTAAGGTTGTCATCTCGGGATTGGCTGACTCAGTTTGAATCTGTCCTTAACGATTTTGTATGCGGCATCTAAATCGATATCCCGGTTGATGCATGCCTCATCTGAGTGCATTGCCTCCAGGGATTCGCGGCCTTGTCTTGTTTGGCAGGCGCCAACAATGCGAGTGTTCTCCCATGCGAATTTATGTCCAGTGTCTAGTGTGTGCATGGCCACCTGGGATAGATGGTCGCGTCTCTTCACTGCTAACTGATGCTCATGTATACGGGTTGAGACAGATTTCCCAGTTTGACCACAATAAACGGCATCACAACTAGAACACCGGATTTTGTAGACGACGCCTTTTCTTTCGAGGTAGCCGACCCTGTCGTTAGGGTACACAAGCTGTGTGCGTAAGGTAGTTGCCGGCTGGTGTGCTACGTGTATCTGGCACTTTTTCAATTGTCTTTCGACAAGTTTAGATACATTTTTGACGTGTGGGAGAGTTCGCCATGTGGTTTTTTTAGGTGCCTGAGTGGCCGTAGCATTGGAAATACCTTTTTCCTTGAATTGCTGGTGCCTCATGCATTGACGTATAAAGTCATGCGGGTACCCATTTTGGGAGAAAAGTTTGTAGAGGTATTTCATTTCTGCTCGATAACTTTCTTCGTCAGAGCAGTGGGTTTTGCCTCGATTCAGAAGGCTGTAGACTGTACTCCATTTGTGAGAGACAGGGTGGTTACTCTCAAAGTGTAAGAGGACCTCTGAATACGCCTCTTTGCGATAAACTGATGTCTGGAATGATCCATCGGTTTTTCGACGTACAAGGACATCCAGGAATGGGAGTTGTCCATCGACCTCTGTTTCCAAAGTGAATGTAATTCCTGGAAATATGGAGTTAATATTGGTATGGAGCAGATTCAACTGTTCTTGACGATGACAAAAGTGTAATCTACGTATCGCAGCCAAAGTTTTGGACTGTAGGATGGGCTATGCTCTCTAATTTCTGCAGTAATGCTTCTGCCAGGAAACCGGATATTGGTAAACCCATGGGAGCACCTTTTAATTGCCGGTAGCATTGATTTGAGAGGGAAAAATTTGTCTCCAGACAGAGATCAAGGAGCTGAAGTAAAGCCTCTGGAGGCACCTCAGAAGTATATGTTTGAAGGAGTTCTTCGGTGCAGCTTTTTGCTTAATCTAGCGGAATCGAAGTGAAGAGCGAGACCACATCGAATGACACCATAATCTCATCATATGTGATGCTGACACCGCTTAATTTGTAAAGAAATTCTTTTGAATCCTGAATGGAGTTCTCGGAATTCTTCGTTAGTGGGTGCAGTTGGCGAAATAGCCATTTCGAGATCTTATAGTTGGGTGTACCGATCAGGGAGACTATCGGTCGCAGCGGAATATCAGCTTTATGAATTTTGGGTAGACCATATATCTTGGCAATTGTTGGTTCATCCTGTTTTAAAGACTTGACAAGAACTCCTGTGATTAATTTCCTACCCGAAAGGCGTTTCAGTGTTTTTTCAATATGTGAGTTTTGCGATTTGGTGGGGTCGGCAGCTAGAGGTTCGTATGTTGAATCATCTTTTAAGAGTGACATCATTTTTTCTGTGTAGTCCGTTTTGTTCAAAACAGTGGTGGCACCTCCTTTGCCGGCAGGTAGAACGATGATGTCTTCCTCTTGTTTTAGAGCTTTAAGGACTTTCGTTTCATCGTAAGATAGCGTTGAGAACTTTTTTCGGTTCTTCAATGCCTGTACAGGGCTGCGGTTATATATATATATATATATATATATATATATATATATATATATATAACCGGACTTGTTCTTGGGGCTTCGAAGCCCCACGGCAACTATCAGAGCGAATCTAGAAGTACCTATCGGACCGGTGGACAGAGCAACACCCGCGTATTGCTCAGTTTCTTACACCAAATGCAGCCCCTGTTTGCACATGTCCTCGTTCTAAATACTTTAGTGAACTTGGAGCCACAGTCCATTCCGCGAGGTCGTTTGCCACTAATTTTTAGTCCTATTACCTAGCAATATTACGATTTTTTGCAGTACTGATAGTGTGAGCGGGTTTTTTGCGCAGATCAAGCTTTAGAAATGGTCATACGAGCAAACTGCTTCTCGTTATTTGTCTTCGGCGGACTGAGATTGACTGGACCATCTGTTTAAATCCCAACCGTTGGTCCTCCTTTCGGGCGGTACTGGGCGTGGTTAACGGCGGTGACAATTTCTAGGATTACAGCAGATGGTCCAGCCCATTCCAATCCTCTGAAAATAACTACCATGAGATTTTTGCTACAACTCGATTTGCGCAAACAGTGTACCCACTTTATTTGCTCTGCAAAAAAACTGCATTGTTCTTCACCATTTGTACTGAAGATTACATATGAATGATCCATCTGACTGAGTCGTGACACCCTCCATTCCAGGTCAATCCAGTCTTTAGGACGACCACATGTCCTAGTAAGGACGTTACTAAGCTGCATATGTTCGTAGACACACGGATGTTATGGTGCAAAACTTCGCAATGCACTCTCCGTCTAGGAGTTGGTTCAGTTGTTCGAATTTGTTATGGGGACTTCCCCATTGCCCGGGTCCTTCCTTCCTCCCTTTTCTCTTCGAAATGCTTGTCAACGTCCTTAGAGCGGTTCTCATCCCTACTGCAGTTTGTATTGTAAGACTTCGGCTCGCATAAATTCTTCGTTAGTTGGTCTGCTTACCTCTTATTTGGCCGCATTGGACGACTTCGCTAATTAGTTTTAAGTTCCATCTTCATGTCATGGTTGTGTGTGAACGAATAGTTTGAACAAGCGAACAGACCTACGGATGTTATTTTAAACCGAGCGGTAGGTACAGCATTGTCTGTAGGCGTCATCTCTGTTCTGGTGGCTTACTCCTCAAACATCGCTCACCTACCACTAAAGTACAGCCTTGCTTTGGCTGCCGGATTTCCAGACTGCTTCGTTATATGACATGTCACAACTATTTTAAGTATCTCACTAACATGCTCAGGAAATCCGTGAGCTGAAAAGTCAATCACAGACCTAAACAGTGCATTTACTTTCCGATCGGCAGACCTCTTGCTTGTTTTTCAAAAGCATAGACGATACCCTGAGTCTTGTCTCCTCATGTTTTGACTTTGAGTTGTCACCGACGAAATTTGAATTCAAGAATGTACATGCGATATACTTTTGGTCTCCACGATTTGTTCCCAATGTTCTGCCAGCTTAATTAGCCTATGGTCCAATTTGTCGGGATCCCCTTTATTTATTTTATTAGCTGATTCAACCCCAAGTCTGAAGGGGTCAGAACGGACTGTATTCTTTGTCTCGCATCTCTTATAAAGCATCCGGTCAGAGTACTTACTTTTTCTAAGAGCCCGTGACTTCAAACTGTTTGCTATTTTTCTGCGGTAGTCTGTGAACCCCAAGGAAGCCGTGCAGTGCCCAACAAAAGTTTACAAAATGGAAAATAGAAACAGAGTAATCAGTAAAACCGCAAAAGGCAAGACCTCTACGACAAGCTAACAGAGCAAACGCTTAGATCTCAGAAAGTGTGGTGATCAAATTAAATGGGTTTAAATGTAACATTGAAAATCGTTAAAGTTGCAAACTAGCAGAGGGGCAAAACTGGCAATGTGTAGAACATGTGATGAAGATGGTTATGCAGCAACGAAAAAGTTATCCAAACGTTGAGACTGGCTGTACTGCAGTTTGTAGCCAGCTGCTAAAATTCACTTTTAGTAGTGGTTTAGTCAGATTTCTGATGCTGGTGTTAAACAAACTGCGTCTGTGAATGCCTTAGAGAGAAGCAAGGTGCTTCACGATGCATGAATAAAACGAATCCAGTCTTTCTGGATGCTAGACGAAACAGTGAAGCTTGGCTTGATTTTTGGGTTTTCCTCGTGGAAAACTGTCATGGAAATAAAAATGTCGTCGCTTACATAGAAAAACCGAAGCAAAATATCTAGGCCAGTGTGGATCTGGTCTGTTTGCTGTTTCTACGCCATTGGAATTTTGTTGACTCCACCGAACTATTCCCCTAGCGAACCTGCTTCAGTCTGTCGAACATAATTTCTGCAGCGCTATCATTATGTAAGACATTTCCCTGGGTACGGCCTTATACTCAGGCTTCCGGTCACCATGATGGAACCGTCTGGCTAGCCTTCCTTTTATTTTCTTAGCCTTTTTACTTTTCCCTCTGCGTATCTAAACTGCCTTTCTTTTGGCTGCTTGTAATATAACTGTGGCCTGACAATAGTAAGTTGCTGAAATTTATAAAGATCAGCTCAATCGTTATAGATAACCGAGTACAAATGATCTCTTGCGTTTTTAAATGGACTTACCACACGTCATGTTTTCGGACTGTTTACTGATTCTCTCCCTCCAGTGGATGTTCGGCTCCCAGCCCGCAGTAATGCTTAGAAGCTAATATTCCACTCTGAAATCAGTCTGAATTTTAATCGTCAGTCCCTGGATTCTTTTGCCATGTCTGTTCCCCGCTCGTTATTTCGCAGTTTATTCTTGACGAGTTTTTTTACTTCTGTCACGCATCGGACTAACTTCAACTATTAGGTGCACGTGAAAAGACAACTATCTCGACTTCAGTTATGTTACTCCATTTTCCTAATTTGCGAATGATAGCCGGAAGAATTAAGTCCGATTTACTGGACTTCTTTTGTCTTCGTAGTCCACCCGTTCCTGCATTTTCACTATTAGTGAAGTTACTTTGATACTCATGCGGCGACTCAGTAGAAAGAGGGACATCTATACTATTAATATCGGCTAGGCCCTCTTCACAACCTCCTCCTTCTGTCCTTTCCTTCGAAGAAAAATTTCCTTTCCAACCAAAAACTAAGACTCCGCTCAGTCCAATTCAGGTGCAGGAGATCTCCGAGGCGTTTGCGCTCTTCGATGCAGACAAGGATAACCATTTGACACCGTTCGAGTTCAAGGTAGGTCATCTTTAGGAAATCGTTGTGTCTCATTTGTCTTCTAGACCTCTCTAAATGCCTTGGGTCTTGAGGTGAAACAACAGGAGCTGACCAAATTACTCGATGAGCACAATCTTACACCTGACTCAAAGATTTCATATTCAAACTTTCTCAGCATTGGTGAGTTCAACATTCCGGGAGTCTTTGTTGCCTCTGGGTCTCACCACCCTCCGCAAGAAATACGCTAATATCATATGTTATTTTGGTGGACGCACCGGTGACCCTGGTGTTGTTATGTTGCCGACAGCCATCATGACTATGTCTGGTGTCCTTGTCCAAAGCCTCGCTGTCTCAAGGTCATCCACCCCTGTAGCGAGCTGTTCCAGAAGCGCTTATTTGAACCTAATCGACCGACTTCAGCCCGGAAACACCTGCGTCCACTCAGTCTCAGCTGCCCATGCAGTCAATTAACGCACCTCTCCCCTGCAACCACAACATAAGGCACTTAAACATCACCCCTCGAAAAATCCAATACACCAATTGGACACCCCTACAGATTGAATCACAAACCTACAAAAGAAACTGCCACCGCCCTCGGGGACTCTCAGACATGACTGGACGCAGTCAACTCCAACCCTGGCTTCGCCAATGACCACTACAGCCTGAGAGGACAACCCAGACTTTTGTATACATTAAACCCTTCATTCTGGTGCCGTCTGTCTTCTTACAAGTCGGGATTTAACCTGGTGATTGTAGCGACCTGAGTACGCTCTCACCGCTTAGACGCTTCAGTTACACACCATCCCCACTCTGCAAACGTCTGAGGGATAAAGTACTACGATCGGATGGGTTTTTCAACTGCGTTGGGTTCCAACCACTTGCCTGCCGTCATCGTCCTTGTACATTTAAGCGTCGTATGGGTCTATCCGATTATATGCGCACCTATGGTAGTTTGATCGTCTCAAGGGACATGGTCCACCACTACCGCACCACAATGTGTGAGCAGCCATGGCTCGAGCGGGAGTTCATGTACATCGGAACAGGCCAGCTGCTCTACATCTACCTCACCGGGTCATGACGACGAGACAAAGTTAAGACGCCCGGATGTGAACATGGACGCAGTGGTCGGCAAGGCTAAACAACCCATCTACACCGCCACACACAAGGCGGTTTCTAACACGGCTCTGACCCGTCGATATCCGGGACTTCTGGAACCTCCCGCAAGTTAGTGTCAGCCTGACTGTCAGTCCTGGTTGGGGCGGAGTTATTACGTCACCTGACAGCCATCCAAGCCACGAATTTTTACACATCGAGATAGGTTCAGACGCTGCTTGCGGCTGCAATAACGGTCTCCTTCTCATGCGGGCTTGAACGGAACACAACGTAGTCCTCGCCGACGCATTCTTCAGCCTTCAAATCCCAGAGAAGACAACTTGGGTGCTCTCTTGCTCGCCTCACTGCCAGATGCTGGACTCCATCCTGCTGCAGGGGGGGGGGGCAACCAGCGCGATTTAGTAATGGCAGAAGCCATCGGGGCGGATCGAAACGTTCTCGTCTCGAAGATGAGGCTGCAAATTCCATTTCGCAGCCGTCCACAAACATCAGTTCATTTAAATCCTTTATTATTGGATACGGTTGGAGACCGACCGGCTTTTAGAAACTGCATGACTCTCACACTGAAACAAAATTCGAGGCCCGAGGGGAAATGTTCCCGTTTAGGCCTAATGGCGATAACCGGGGATGCAATTCACGCCACACTTCCGGAAGTTCTCGATTGCGCGCAAAGACGGCACCAGGACTATTTCAATAACAACAACGAAATCCAAAGCCTGCTTCTCGGGGAAGACTGTACGCACACCGACAGAATGACCGATGCCAATAAGCCTGCATCCCTCCGAGGTCAGAGTCTGCTGTACTAGAAGTTGGGGGAGATGCAAAACGACTGAATATGGCGGCCTCCAACTCTAGGGAAAGCTTACGCAGATGATAAAATAGTCGCACATCTGGATGATGGCGTGCGGCACGGGCAGCAGGTCAATTTCGCAGTCGCAAATAGGATGAAGCCGGGTTGTGTGCTCGCCTCAACCCTCTTCAACCTCATGTTCTCCACCGTCTTTAATGAGGAGTGATCGTGAATCAACATCGATTCCCAAATTGGCGGCAAACTACTGAACATCCACTGGATAAAGGCACTGCCGAGGGTCTCCAATATCAGAGTCCGCGGTCTCTTGTTCACAAATGACTGTGCTCCAAACAACGGAAGATGACAGCCAGTGGACTGAGGACCTATTTACCTCTGGCTTCTCCAACTTCGCCCTGGCCATCAGCACAGAGAAGATTTATTATGCGTCAGCCGACTCTAAACGGTGGATGCAACAAACTCTGGATCAATTCTAATGGGACTCGCCTCGCATCGGTAGGAAAATTTCCGTACCTGGGAAGCACCGTCTCAGAAAACATCAAGGTTAACGACGAAATTTTCGTTTGAATTTCAAAAGCTAACCAGGCCTCTGAAATCGTCGTGGCATCCCCAACTAAACCTAAGGATGAAAAGAACTATTGTCCTGATAACACTTTTGAACGTGCGGGAAAATGGAGGGAAAATGCTCACGTGTTGAAGGTCAGCCAGAACTCCCGAAGCCCATCGAATTAGTCAGTTATAATTGTTAACATGCTACTATCGTAATTTCAGTAACCCGTTTTGTTTACATTAACTTTAACACTTCTGAACTTATTGCACGCAAATGCGGGCAATATGTTGTTCGTCGCCAGCTTTCTAAAACGCTTATTTCGTTATCAGCCTTATGTATTTCACATACCGGAACTGCCTGTAAGTCTTTGCAACATAACTGTTCTTCATGCCGACTTGTATTTTTAAAGGACTTTTCAAGGGCTTCCGTCATTTACTCCAGGCACACTGCTTAAATTCTGATTTATTTATGAAAGTCATACAAGAAAAGTATGTGATTTTCACCCCACCTGCCTCCGTCAAAAACTAGACATTGAGTAGTAGAAAATAATCTTAAGCACCGAAGTCCAGAGCAGAGCTGACGTTCTCATTATCCACGTCGTGCTGGGGCAGATTCTGCTGTAGCACTTACAAATTTGTCAGGACCTCGTAGTGTTGGCAGGCATGACACGCTGCTGTAAAAACTGGGGCAGCCGTCTTCCTTGGATTGTCGTTGTCCCAAACCAAAGACGCGAACACCCAAAGCCTCGAATCTTGAAAAACACCGCTACCAACATAACCAATCAGGACTTTCCTGCCACCTTATGTTTCATCACTACCATCGCCCCTTACGTCAGAAGTTTTGTACTCTGCTGCAATCCGTCCCCATTGCGATCGCATCTTCATAGCGTGCATTGGCTTGGTCGGTAACTTTCGAGCCCATTATACCACGACCGATGAACTAGTGCCTGGAGTCCTGGTAGACAGCCGTCGTACAGGCCTCACCTGTCAACATTGCTTTAGGACATTCAGACAACATGGACCTATTCGGCCATATTCGCCTGCACAAAAATCTCCAGTAAACTAACACAGTGCACGCCCCCCTCCCAACAGCACCTTGTTATATAGCTGAAAAAAGTCTCACCTAGACCACATATGACCCTATTAGGTCAAACGCGCAATACACGCAAAACTGTGGGATAAAATTTCCCAACTTTCGTACGGTGGATGAAATTTCTCATGTGTACGTTTCAGTTGCGTCAGAAGCATGCATTTTCTGTAGCCTAATACATTAACGGCACTTTCAGGTGGACTGTTTAACTTTGTCAGCAACTACACCCCAATTCTCACTGTCGGTCGGTTTAACTCGGTGCGTGGGAGAGCGAAGATAGGATGAGGCGGGCACTGGGGAATCCATCTTCATGGCAAATCAGCGCTTTCCGTAGCATAATAAATCTGACGTGCCCGAACCTATCATGACTCGCTACCAGCCGTGACTTTGAGGGTTTCCAACAGATGCGGTTACTAGATTCTTTTCAGGACAGAAGATCAGGCTGCAATGCTCTCTTCTCATTGTAGACTTTTGTTGCATTCCCATTAAAGGCAGATCACGGTATTCCAAGTGCAACCTAGTACATGGGGGTAGATACAAGTCTTGTGTGGCACGCGTCGTTTGGCTGTTTGACTGTGTCAAACACTGCGTCCATGTTCACGGAACAAGACGGGCAAGACAAGAGGGAGTGCGGTAGGTGCTACGCAAGTACGCCTCACCCTCAACATATCCGTGAGCAGTCACCCTTTGCCCCCGTCTTCGGGCAGTGATATATGGCGTCGTTCGCGAAGACCGAATTATCTCTTTAGGCGCAAAAAAAACACCCGAAAAAACGCATTCCATGAGTTAACGTGGCTCTCATCTTTGTTCAACAGGCCTGCAATGCAAGCCATTTTTGGGGACTAATTTCGCGTACAAAACAGCAATAACCAAAACGGACAACCACCACGCCTTCGACTAAGTTTGCCAACGCCAGTAATGACTAATGACGCATCGTGCGTGGGTGTGTGACACTCACCAGGCGGCAGCTTGCCGCAACGTCACCCTGAGCCCCATCTCACCCCCAGTCGACCTCATTCCCCTACTGTGGCCTGTGTGGCACTTTCAGCCTGATATGATCCGAGCCGTCGCGTTGTTTCTGTGCAAACCTGATTCATCGTGTGACACGCGCAAACGGGTTGTTAACCCTTGTCGGCCATGTGCCCGGCCCCACCTCTGATCGTCCTGACTCTGACCTACCAACGGACCCAGATGCGTGGGTGAGCAGAGAGTATGGCAGATTCTGCGCAAGTCTGCTATCACTTTAAAGTAATCCACGTGATGTCACTGTCCTGTGCCCCCATTCTGCGGAGCACACGACGGACATTGCCGTTAGTGACAGTTAAACTGCCATAACAGGCTGAACGTGGTGACTTGAAGAGGGAACAAATTTAGATCCGATGTCCCCCTCTGGGCGCTTAATAAACCCTGATCAAGTTGGCGATCATCTTATCCCATCTATGCGTGTACCTGAAGGCTGCAGTCTTTCCGCAACCGAAAACGGTTGTTTTACATCTTTATTCACATCGGTGTCCTCGCCAAGGTTTTAAGCACTGGAGTTTGTCTTTTTCGATTTCCTGCAGAGGCATCCACCCTTTTCGTTAGCATGCATTTTTTCGTTCAAGACTCAAGACATCCACTGTGCTGCCCTGATCCCAATCTGCCTTAGTCCCCTCTCTTATTGCAAGGAGATGTTCCTAAAATCTGGGAACCTGCTGAGAATTTTGCATATTCCCTCAAAGAGGGAAATTTGCTGTTTCAAATGCCACCCGGCTGCACGAAGTCTCCGTGCGTTCATCTAAAGATGTCAAATTAGACCAGACAGCTAAAGTGCTATTGTCTCTGCTGTTCTTGTAAACAGTACTTATTCCGTGGTACCAGTCCCAATCTTAGCGACAAGTGTCTTCCAGTACTACCAAAAAATCTATAGGGCCAACACGGCAATGCAGAAAACAGCCATTTCTCGACAGGGATTTTGGGGCCTGTACAGTTGAAATAACTAGCGAGACTGCCGCAAGATTTATCAGTCGTTCTGATGATGGTTATCGTCCTAGATGAATTAGGCCCCAGCATCCAAGTAATTCACGCCGACCTGCGAACTGCCCTAAGATATTAGCAATCGCACACTTAGTTTTTGGATGACCATTTTGTAAATTACAGGCAGACGTGAGCGTTCTCACTCCAGGGGAAGCAACTGCTGTGGCCTCCAAATTCAGATCTCATAGCATCTGTTGTACCCGGTGATATGCGTGACACAACGGTCAACATAGACGCGGCTAAATTCTTTGAAAGCGAACAGAATTTTCAGTCAGAATGGCGGATGCATTACGCCTGTTAAAGTCTCGCCGAATAAGCACATCACAGCTGTTGGGCCAGCTCCTTTTGTTGCAAACAGTAAAGACCGGGGGTCCCATGGCCCTCTGTATGGCACATGTAAACGCTGACAATCACAGTGTATTTCATCGACCGGTTAGTTTTTAGCATGCCTCGGTGTTTATTCCGCCGTTTTCAGCATCTCTCGAATGATCATCTCTGCAGAACTGATAAGTCTCTTGATGTTGTAAGCACTGCCGCAAGTCCAAAGAATGCATTCTTTCTCTTCATATATGACAATGGCCTACTCCCTGCATTAAGATCGACTACATGTTCAGTATTCAATGCCACCGATACAGTCAGTGAGCTACAAAAATTTTCCGAAATCATTGGTGTCCACGCAATTGGATGTGTAAGCTTTGGAAAAAAAATATATCTTTCGACGTCTTGACCCAACAGCTCGTCCTGGCTAATAACGAGTACTTGCTAAGCCAGATAGGGAGTTGCCTTCCATTTTCGCCTTTACTCTGTTCGTCCTGCCAGGAAGACGCCTTTCGCCGAAAGAATGCGGGAACCTTATGTTTGAGTTCTCGACTTAAAAGATGTGCATACTGAGTCGCTCAGTGCTCCCGTCTTTTAATGTAATGTCACCGAGGGCGGTACGATGTTGTAGGAATTGAAAGCTTCGTTTGCACGATGCTCTGTCCTTTCAAATTTGTTTCGGAATTTTATTTTTTAGCTCTCAAGTCTTACCTGTGTGCTCTTTTCCCGCAGTTTATCATCCTACCTACTGCCAGGTAAAAAAGAGTTTGATCATGACGTCCTCAACTCGTCAGCGTTCAAAAATGGACTTTTCCGGGCAGACCCATACGCTTACGCCGAAATCTCTAGCATCCATTTTGTGGCATTTAATTTTCTCATGACTGTCTTTTTAGCCCATGTGGAGGGAGTTCCTCTGAATATGGTCTCATTTTCACTACGCTTTCTTCGACTTTCGTTTAATCTGAACCGCAGTAACCACATTAGCCTTAAATGTGTTTACTGACTATTCATCAGTAACCAATTGTGTTAACTTATTTATGTATCACATTCAGCTTCAACTCTTACATCGCTTCGTGACCCGGTAACTGAGATCGTGCGCGCCTTCACACTTTTCGACGACGAGGGAAATGGAAAAATTTCCTATAGAAATCTGAAAAAGATTTCAAAGTGAGTTTTTGATGTTGTGTCGTCTGGATACCAAAGATTTATTGTTATCGTCGAAAGTTGTCGCCACTTCCTCACAGACTGCATCATACATTTTATCGACGAACTCAGAAACACCTCGTCCATGAGAATTTCGTCCCGTGACCGGTGGTTACTACTTTCAACATTGTCACTTAGTTAGCATTTAGTTCCCAGAATCCGGGAGTTTTTCGTTGGCGATGACGTTTCTTCGAGTCTCTAAGACGATGCGATGCTCCTAATTGTGATTAGAAATTCCCATTTTAAGCATGATCTGCCAGTTGATTTACTGGTAAGAGGTGGTTATGTAGCCCCACCTGATGGACACAACACTGTTGGGGTTGAGGTTAGGGGTTATGGTTAAGGGTTAGAGTTAGGGGTTAGGGCAACTATTTATTAACCACTCATAGTACAATCGCGCATTCCCAATAGCTTTTCTTTTGCATACAGCTACTTGACCTCTTCGCCTGTGCGTTCGCCGACCGCACTTGTAAAAACCCCTATTATCACCGGTCCCGTATTACGGGTGGCTGGGATTTATTTATTTCAGGTTGGGCCACATAACCACATCTGACTGATTTACTTTCAATCTCCGGAGTGGCTGTCAGTCTTCTGAAATATCTCGAACCCATCATATGCATGTCACTGGTCAGCAGTCAAAAATAACGATGCTATTGCCTGGACTTCTTTCCTACCGAGAATGCTTGTTTTTAGTTTGAGTTGCTAGGTGAGCCGAAGGTCGAGGAGTACTAATGGCTGCACTGACGCATCCGCAGTTTGTTACGAACGCTCTAACATGTCAAAATGGCCGCTTCGTGGACTGCTGGAAAGCGCACCCCCCCTCCCCCCCTCTCACGCCAAATTCTGTGGTTTTGCTTGTACGACTCTCAGCACCACTTCATCACCTTGCTGGACAAACAAAGCGCTATTATCATAACTCACAGTCTCTGACGTTTGTCTTCCTGCTTGTGTGCATATGCACCTAAGCATGCGGTCTCCCGGCCCCTGTGCGTGGCCCCCAACCGTTGCCTGTGTAGGCCTGTCGCTCCGTGGCTGCCGCTGACACACACACGTACACGCTGACTTATACGTACAGGCATGTGTACACGGCCAAAGGACTCTGGCCTCCTACCACCACACGCCTGGCTTCCGGCGCAAGTCTTTGTCAGTCGCAGACCTAAACACTTCGACCTCCTCAGACCGCATATGACGCGTATGCGGACTGATACCTGCCCCCTGTCCCTGCTTGTGTGCGCCTTTATACTTTGTGTTCTCTTAACCGGACACCTAACTACAGAGCGCTCCCGTCTCCCCCAGACCTCCCCGACATTCCTCCTGTGGGGACAGCTACACGCACGTGTGTCAGCCCGTTCTTTCCAGGACAAAGAAATAGGGCGGCGCTGCTTATCACTGCATCGAACAGTAAAAATGAGGATTTGCGCTAGGGGGATGGGAGACAGGGTTTGCTTCTGTTGTTGTCTCCAGCGTTGCCAAGCTTGCGTCTGGCAGGACTCTCGCTTTTACTTGCTCGAAACCTGCCCCTTGTGAACCACGGATAATGTAAATTTAACGTCTCCAATCCTTTTTTCTAATCTCCAGAGTGCGTGCGAGCTGATGCGATCCCAGCAGTCATGTATTGTTCCCGTGTACTTCCTCACCTGTCTTGTGCATAATTGCTCAGTCAGTTGGTGGCTAGATGTTGCCTTAAATTGCGTACCTTTTTTAGCCCCAACTGTTTTGACCGCGACCCGCGGTTCATCTGCGGGAAGATTAAACTAGTGTCTTATTCCTGTCGACAGCTTGCCAGGATGAAATGTGCCCGATCCTTCGAACGGTTTGTCAAAATCTCCCATGACGCGACCGATCAGTTTCAGTCCGATCTAACACCCCTTTAGCAACATATCGGTCTGACGTCCGCTTTCTCTTTTATGTGGGGCCAGCACTTGGGCAGAAGAACCGGTTACAATCTCAATTCCAGCAAGTTGTTGTGAACGATTCTCTGCGTAGGCTGGGCTTGCTTTTTTCGCCTCGTGCTGTTTTTTGTCCTGGACTCCGAGTTTT
>CACRXP010000001.1:1096365-1107118 GCA_902702965.1 Spirometra erinaceieuropaei
AATGTTGCATCCGGCCTTAGGTTACCTTGGTTTATATTTCATCCACTCGCTGACATCTCAGTTTGATCGACATGCAACCTCTGTCGCGGGCCCGTTGTCTTGTCTGTTGGTGGTCTTGTGAGTCATGCAAGGCTGTTGCCGGGTTTGCTGTCCCCGGCTGCTGTATATCCTGTCACTGTTAGCTTATGCTCTGTGCCTGTTCTCTAACTCTCCTTGTACGATTCCCTCCTTCAATCATTCCACCCGAAACCTAGAGGATTCCTTCTCGAACCAGACGTCAAAGACAGCAACAGGTTGGGGTTGTGGTGCATGTACGAGGTGTATGGTTGCTGTGTCACCACATGGCGGTAAAACTAGTTGCACTCGCATTAACCGCAGGTGTTCGTAATTGTGCAAGTTTCACTTGACCAGTCACGCCGTGTCGTTAACGGCCAGGACTTCATGACTGGTTTTGGTAGTTGACATGATAATTATTCCGCAGTTTGACTCACCACTACTGGCCCTCAAAGCAATGTTCACCCCTGTCCTTCACCCTCATGACTAATTACTCTGCCCCGGCAAAGTCTGCAACCTGGAAAGCATCGACTCATGCCTCTCACCACTCACGTGGTTGTCATCTACCTAAAGGTTTTCGGACACGTCAGACTTGGAGACGCGGTCGAGGCCCGTCGAAAAGGCCACAGCCTCATTGCTGACGCATAGTTAACCAGCCATGTCCAGGGTAATCTTACCGTTTCGCCGACGTAGTTTCTCTGTCCACAACCACAGCAGGCCCGGTAAACGACTCTAGACGCTTTTTTTCTCAGCCGAGGGTCCCTTGGTCTTATCAGTTAGACCCAAAAGGAGTCGCCTCTGACCTGCATACGAACTCAACTCCGGGTTGCATGAGAAGGCAACTCCCGAGACGTTCTTGGAGTACTGGACTGCCCGGTTGATGGCATTGCTCAGGTAGCCATGCAAACTTTGCTTCGATGAGCCCGTCCTCCGGGTCACTACAGTACCTCCTAACACATCAATAATGTAGTTGCGCGAGTACGTTTGGAAATGATTGGATCGCTGTTGTTGGGCCTCAGTACCTGCGTCTTTTTGTCGCTTTCCTGAAGACTTAACGTTTTAGACTGCCACGGCAGACAAGAAGGGTCATCTAGGTGTTCTGTTCCTCCTCTATCGTGAATTGTATGGTCAGAAAAATGCTGCTGGGATGTTCTCTGAGCACCAGCATCTGCTTCCATTCTGCGACGAAGACGACAGTTTAATTCACACACCGACTCCGGAATCTCAGTCTGGATTGCTGAAAGATTAGTGGCCCTAATCGTTTCAGAATTGCTTCAGCTAGGATTTCATTGGCGTGTTTTTCACTTGGTTTTACTTATCTACGAAACCTGTCGTCCTGCTTTTTTAGTTTACCATTGCTTCTTGTCAAATGTCCCCTTGTCTGCCCTTCTAGAGAAATTGGTGAAAACCTCACTGACGAGGAACTCCATACGATGATTGACGAATTCGATAGAGATGGTGATCGGGCAAGTGAGTATTTATCATTGCTCCCTCGGTTGGGTGAATTTCCCATCTTATTTACAGTAAATGCATACACGGTCGCAGACCCACCCTCATGTACAACTCCAACTCCAACCCTTCTCTGTATGGGTTGAGGATTATTCGAAAGGTGCTCTGTTGGATTGAGGTCAGGAGGTCTGGTTGGCCATAGGTGACATCTGATGTTATAAAGCCTCCCGCTATCTTGAATGGTGCGGTTTCGGCGGCCTGGTTCACCGTAATTGTGAAAAATCGATCCTGACAGGCCTGACAATATTTGGTGTAGATGCACTCGCAATGCTACAAGATGGTCCAAGATAGTAAATTTTTCGTTGTGGAAGATCCGACTTCTCTTTCCCGGCAGTTGCCAAAAGCAGATGCAATTTCCATCACATTAGGCAGTCCAGACACTAATTCTGTCACGGAAGCATCTGTCCTTCGAATTCACAATTCGGAATCGCTCTTCAATCCTTCTTAGTTTGGATCGAGACTCATCAGTCTCGCTAACTTCCCTCCATTAAAGAGAACGTCAAATACGCCGTCGCATAGCCCAATCCACGCCGGCCCTCCTATGGTTTATCTTCAGCCCTGACATCTTAAGCGGCCTCTTTGTCTTTAACTCGTTTTTGTTAACAATCCTTCTCACGATACTGGCAAATGCTTAAAATCTACTGTCTCCTTGTTGAACCAAAAGGAACGCAAGCCGATTGCAGGGAATGCACCATTTTGGTCTTCTGTGAACTGCAACTTTCTTTTCGTTAGAAGACCATGTATATTCAGCTATAATAACCTGCTCTTTCGTTTAACTTCAGCCATCCTATACCAGTGGTTAGAGGCTCATCTGCCTTCCACCACCGATCACTTGTCGTGCTTTACTTTTTCTGCCCAATAGCGTAGTGGCTCCGAAAGAATGATTGTATCGCGGTGATCCCGTCGGTTCGAACAAGCCGCGCAGAAGGCCAAAATAATCCTCCAGAATGTGATCTAATCACTCGTCCTTAGTGTGAGACACGCATACCCTTCTTGAGTACGTTGCACGATTCAGGCAGACCACTGGGACAAGATAACATTTTGGTTGACCATGAATAGGGGGAAGTCAGGAAGACGATTTTTCTGTCCAGTTTCTTACTGGTCCGACGATTCGGATTCGTACCAATCGTGAGGGCGAAATTGAAATGTACAGCCCAGTTGGGTGTAAACTTGCCTCTGCCGCGATTTGCTTCAGTTACAGTAATGAGTCGTTCTTGCAGTGCCTGGTTAGGGGGTAAATCGGTTTGCCTCTTGACTGAATGATCCCTCAAGTGCTGCGTTCCCTGCAGTCGGCATAAAATCCGCTCATCCGATTGGTCTAAGTTCGCCACATGGTCGAAGTCGAAACTATACCCTGGGTAAGAGGAGTGAGCAGGCGTTAATGACTGCGGGTATTTTGGTCTGGCATCGATTTTGTGTCAGTACGTCTTCCACTAGACTCACTTACCTGTTTCGCCAGGATAATTTGTTTGTCGCAAATGTATGCGGCGTGGGAAATAAGGCCAAATTGTAGGTCATTTGGTAATTGGACAATTTGGATGCATAGCCCGTTAGCGAACTATCACTTCCGGCCGGTGTTCGTCGAAAATCCCAACTTCGTCCATTTGTTCGGCGAAATCTTCAGCTAACATGACAGTCCTGTCTGTCGTTAACGCCGATGTCCACCATGTGTGTTATAGCCCGGTGGGCGCGGAACAGTGGCTTCCACCTGAACTAGTTTAAAGTGATTGCAGATTTGCCCAGCATCCACCGCACTCTCACCTCCTCCACCCACCTGATACCGGTGGCAAGAGAGGATCCGAACGATCGGAGATAGGCTCGGGCTACACAGTCCGTATACGCATGACCTGGCCTCAGCAGCGCACAAAGAGCTACAAAAATTTGTTCGACAGATAGTATCGAGGAGGAACTTAGAAAAATCCAGGACTTGCTTCGCGAAAACGGGTATCCTGACAGAGGTTCGTTGCGAAGAACTTTGCCGAACGACCCGTAAAACCCGCCGCACTGACCGCCGAAAAGAAAACTTTGTTCCTCAGAGGTTCGCACATCATTCTCTACTAACCCTATTTTACGCAGAGAATGCAAGGATAGGCTGTCACTTCAGACCACCTCAATGTGCATATACTCATTCCCTTGCTTTTGTGGAGCAGGTTATATTGGTCATACGAGTCGGTGTCTTTCCAAAAGAATACGAGAGCACCTCCCTTCATGGCTGGCAAAAGGTGAAACCAGGAGAATAGATAGTGCCATCCTTGCGCATGCAGTGCATTCAGGGTATCGTGCGGACCCCGCCGAAGTATTTCTTGTGATTTATAAGGTGCCCTAGAGCTACCCTAAGCTACCGGGCCAGCGCCCGTTAGCTACAGCAGAAGCGGCCGCCATCAGGTTACGAAAACCGACTCTATGCGCCCAGAAGAATCTCCGTTCAGGCTCCGCGCTTACCGTGGTCAAATGTTGACTAACCACATACAACTTCTGCGCCCTTCCGCTCTTGCCTAGCCTGTGTTTTTTAAAACCAACTTTTATAGATTTTTTCAATCACTGCCCCGTTCCCATATAACTGTGCCCGCCTGAAGAGAAGTTATCGAAAGCAACGTTTGCTCGCCACCTCGTCTTCTGAATATTGCTATGGGAATTTCCACAACTCTAACATTTTTATCTTCCCCTAATTCCTAGAGGACATGTCTCAAAATGGCTGATTTGACGACTTTTCCATGCCATTGTTGTCTCGGTGCCTTCTGACTATTTTTCACTTTCCTTCGCTCCAAAAACAGTTAATTTGGAAGAATTCATGGCAATCATGTCAGACTCTACGTAGACTGAAGCGTCATCGGCTCTCGCTCCAGCCTTTCAGGAGACATAACGCCGGAGACCATGGGGCCTGTTTTCTGCGATTTGTTTTCGCCACTTGCGCCCTGCTGTAACACTAAATCTCGGACGCGTGTGAAGTGCACATCGTTTTCTTTTTGCCTTGATGTTTTTTCCCTCGGGCACCCCCTTCGCACTCTTATTATCACAGCTATTGCTACTACTGCTGCTCAATAAAGTACTTGGATGTTCCACATTGATTTGGTAAATTGACGATCTGAAGGCGGACAGGCAAGCGGGCGCGGGCTTTACGGAAGTCCCACCAGACTTGTGTTGTAGTCGCCAATATGATCATGAATATCTGTCACAGTAGCCGTTGCGTGTCCTCATGGCACTCTGCCGACAGCCGCGTCACTCAGCTACTGTTACTGATCAGGTCCAACGAGTATTGTTAAACTTATTTCACATGGAAAGTCAGCTTAAATCAGTCATTTTCCTGAAAATTTGACGAACATCTTACCGTTGGCTTTTTTCGAAAAAAGTATCAGCTAAAGGAACACTTCGGTAGTGACTGTTTGCCGTTTACTTTGTTGAGTGCTCCTTATCATGTTAAACTCCATCAAATATTCATGAACGAGCCGTAAAGCAGCGCCCACAAGATGGCGCACGCTTCCTTCTCTCAAAACTTCATCACCTTCCAGGAAGAGTACACGAAAGGAACGGTGCAGAGCGGCAGATCTGAAGTGCCGCAACTGGAACGTGGGAGCGCTCTCGAGCAATGGTGGTAAACAATGTCCAGTTTTCGTTCTACCCCCACAGCTCAGCCTTCACTGCTATAGGGGGGGAGGAGTTGGCGGGACAGCCGCCCAGCGAAGGATAAACTTGTCTTACATTTTGTCAACACAAACGAAGCGCCTTCTTTCTTTGACTCAGCCCTTGCAAATGTCGAAATCTCAAACTCTGTCAGAGGCATTAATTCGGGATGATGGTGATGATGTTATCGCATTTTTTGAGCCCATGACGGCACCCTAGCCGTGAGGGAGTTGAAGTTCAGGTAAAAAAGATAAGTGCCCAAAATGGTAATCTGAGAACAACAAAGAGCTGACGGTTCGGACAGCTGCTGCGACCGTCAGTAAACTGCAAGATGAGCAGAATTTCAACTTGCTTGTTGAGTTCTTCGACCCCGGGCTGATCGAATTTTGGCAGTTTTGTTTCTTTAGCTTGTTGTTACCGCTTAATGGGTGTGAGAACTGCGGTGCTGACTTGCCTACTAGTCAAGTCATCACGTCAGCAGGCGTTGGTCCAGTCTGGAGAACGACTGTTCAGTCTGATTATTCATCGGTTTCCCTGCGAAATGAGCGGGTTTTAAGGTCGACTTCCTCGAGCCGACCGTGGCTATCCTACCCTGATCTTTTTGTGTTTAGTGGTGTAGAACCATGGTAGGTCGGAGGGGGGTCGATATGCCAGTCGCTTAAACTAGGAGCTAGAAACCATGTCTCGAGAGTGTCTTCTAGCCGTCTCGTCCCAGTAGTATCGCACCTCGGAATTCAAAAGCGTGATCGTTCTTTCCGACTGGTGTAACAATTGGGGAGTTTGGACACAGTCCCAAACTCACATACCTTAATTTAGGCTACCTCTTGTTCTAGCTCGAGCGTACTTTTTGTAACTTCAACGAATAAACCAACTCATCTGGTGACGTAGTTTGGCACTAATACGGCATTCAACAGCTTGTTGTAAAGCAACGTTAGCTGTGTCCTCTGCATGGTTGGATGTTGTCAGTCGACACTAGGAGAATGACGCTGGGGTGTTTTTTTCCAGTCAATAACGTAGCTGCTTGATACCGACAATAGGATATACTTTCGTCGAGTGCCTAATTTAACTTCGACCTACTGATTTGATGCTGCTGGACGTAAGGACGTCGGTCGGGGTGGCGCTTCAGTGAGAACCATCATTCCAGTTATTTTGGCCACTGAGCCGTTTAACAGCAGCATCCCCCCAGCGATATCGATATCCACAAGGCAGACGTTTGATGGCTGTTGTCGGCCATGGTGAAATTCGAGGAGGTGTCGGCTTGGGAATATTTTGACAGCCCACCCACGTCCGACACTGAAGGGCATCACTCGACAACTTCGGTCAAATATCCTATATAATCATGTCAAACAGCTGTCGTTTATTCACACTCCCCTTCTGGGTAACAGTGAAAAGTCTGACCAAAGTCTAGTCGTCTAGAATGTTCCAGGACGTCATATGTTGTATAATGAACGTTATCCGTCCTGGGCGGTTTCCTTCCCAGTCCCAAGATAGTATCAGTGCGGTCCTGTGTGTTGGGAGGTCATCACATGACAATTCATGGAAAAGAAAAGTGGAAATTTCCCTTTCCAAGGAGGAAATGGTCATTAGAGCTGCGAAGCATTCAAAATGATAGTGTTATGTTAACCTCGGCCAGGTTGTTTACCATAAGACGGACATGCATATCGTAAATAGAAGTACCCGACACAGAGAGTCGTCTGCTAACAATTTTGTTAATTCGGTAACATTCACCCCCGTCACCAGCACTTGACATAATATTTCATTGAAATCGTTACTTTGATGCAGTGGCTCTCGCGATCTGCTCTGGTCAACTCGAGGGTCGGATAGCCCCTTTAATGAAGGGACTGCTAATTGTCGAGTGATCTCGAGCTGCCTCGCATCTTGAATTGTAGAGCACCCAACTGTGTCAAATCATTAAAAGTGCTGAGAGATCATTATCTGTCGTTTACTCTTTCAGTCCAGGTTCAGTAGCGAAACTGGATTTACGCCGTCATAGCTCTACACACGCAGTTTCGCTCTAACTTTAAACCACATTTCTCTGGAACAGAATTACCTGAGTATGATTAAGAGTGGGTCTTCAGGCACCTGAGTGCAAAAACCTGACCGATCTAAGAACCCTGATGGTTTCGGCGTCACTTACGGACCTGTTTTTATTCACATCGATACGTAGTCTTGAACTGAATAGAACGTAGTCAGAGAAACGCGTAGGGCCCATCGGATCACAGGAATTGCCCGGCTGACTTTTCCGAGGCCTTGGTCAGCTCTCCAGTATCAGGGCGTCTTGTTCAAAAAATCGACCGGAATTTTAAACGAAAGACCGAATTAGTTAGCCTAGGGCTGATCGATTTTCATCTTCTTTCGTTGCCTTGGCCTTCTGGCCATTGTTTGTGAATCTTGGCGGCCTTCTGCGTTGTTTGTCGTCACCTCAATGGGGCTCGGTCACACCTGTGCTCCTCTTTGGGGTGGATTAGTCGACGGACCGTATTTGCTCGGTATTTTTAAGGTCCGTGTGACCACCTTCTCCTGGTCATGACATGTGTAGTGACGTAGGACTCTATAGGTCACAGGAAGGTCTGGGCTGTCCGTTGATGGAGTTGACATTTGAATGCCAGGTCACAAGTGTGAGGCGTTCTGTCCATGAGGTGCCCGGCCTAAGACGGTTGCTCCTCGAGAGCCAGGTTTAGTCTCCAGGTTGCCGGTTTGTGTTCGTGTGGGCGGGTCTGCAATTTCCGTCAGGCTTCCCCAACGTATTTGTAGTCCCTACTGTTACAGCATATTTCATAGACGACTGTTGAGGTTTCAGTGTGTGGCAGTGTTTCTTTGTGTTACATCAAACGACAACGAATTGCTGCCCGGGAGTGATGGGCAATGCCTAATCTAGCGGTCTGCAACAGTCGTGGGTCCGCCATGCAATTCCACTGATCTGATGAGCCCTACACATATCTCAGACTATCAACCCGGATCTCCTATGCTTACTAACCTGAGAACGTAGCCAGCCTAAGTGGTCATAAACATGTGATAGGAATGTCAGATCAGACACTGTCCTTGCATTTACAGCCAGTGGTTGACTGCTAGGTCTTAACTGTTGCCACATCGAGTGCAAAGACCGAAGGAAATGAGTTCGTGGGTCTGGAGGTCGCATTGGCCAGTCCCACCAGCCTAATCATCAGCTAGGAGAAGTCGATCGGATTTGGTTCGTCTCAGCCAAATCTTCCATTTTCAGCCAGGAGAGCTTTGCCCTCCCAAACGGAAATTGTGCAAACGAGTGCCCGTGAAAGCTGAAATGATTTCACTTTTGTGCTAACAACGACCTACGTGGCAGGTGGGAACATAAGTTGAACTCTACCCTCCCCTCCCCTCCCCCGGATGTGCTCGATTCTTTAACTAAAAATTAAGAGTCACGCCTTTAGTGCGCCACCTCTTCTTCGTGCCGTCTCGGTCTAGGAAGATAGCACCTCGAAAGTCAGAAAGTGTGACCGGTCTCTCCAACATGCGTTCCAAATGACGGGTGCAAACATTAGTTAACCTAAGTGTTGACATGAAAGTTGCCACTTGATTCTAAGTCGTATTCCGAACATTTTCCTTGTTTTCTCTGATAACTCCCAGGCAAATTATTGTTTTGAATCGAGTTTGTACTAAACAGCCATTTGGTGGCTCACAACCGGACGATGATTGGTTGTCGAGTTATTGTAGCGGGACCCCTATGGGTCTTAGATTCCAGTTTCCAGGATAGTAAACAGTTTCTTTATTTCAATATCCACTGCTAAGAGCCTGTCTTGGCAAGGACAGAGGAGTTTGTTTATTATCCACCAAGCCAGGGTTGTAGTAAACACTAGTCCTCACAGAAGACCGGTGAGGTGAACCACAATTGTCTTATCTGGAACAGATTACTAGATATCCCGAGAGTATGTGGTAAAACCGGCCCCAATCACAGTCCTATTGTTTGCGGGTTCTTCTCTAGCACCTGGAAATCTTATGCTCCCTACGGTAATCCTGAGGTGGGGTAGCCTGAAAAGTCCCTGGGTTAGGGCTCAACCTTACTGGTTATTTTAGGATGGTGACCTTCAGGTGCGACGAAAACACGCTGGCAACGTCTGGTCTCGTATCACGATGGGCATGTACGCCGCACAGGTTGCCTAGGGCGCACTATACTTCCACTGCCAACACTCTTCAAAGTACCGGTTTATGTAGTTGTACCGAGAAAAAGCTCCCTTTGTGATGGTTCCACGACCAATCTTGTTTTTTTTGCCTTCAGGTCTGTACCTGACTAGCGCCGGTGACTAACAGGCTGGACTATCTTTAAAAAGACCGCCGCTTCCGTAGGAGGTGGGTTGGGGGGGGGTGGTGGGAGGAGGGGGGAGAGACTCGGCGACAGAGTACGTAAATCACCGCCAGAATGGGCGCTGTCATCACCGCCCGCCCCTCCATCCTCTCACAAGTGGACCGGGTTGGCGCGCTCCTCCACTCAAACAAAAGAGTTGTTACAGTGGGGAAACAAAACAGGATAGGCGCTTTACAAAGTAGGCATTATTGCGGGAACTTGTGATGCTGCTCCATAAAAAGGACAAAATCCTGCAAGCAGAAGTCTGATGCGGCTTTATTTTCAAGCAGTATCATTGGGATTAGTCACGGTAACTTCCGAACTAATCCCATCGAGGGCAAAATTGGTAATAATCGTAATCGATGTATTAGTAGTAGTAGTAGTAGTAGTAGTAGTAGTAGTAGTAGTAGTAGTAGTAGTAGTAGTAGTAGTAGTAGTAGTAGTAGTAGTAGTAGTAGTAGTAGTAGTAGTAGTAGTAGTAGTAGTAGTATAGGGACCAGCGGTAACTGCAGCAGTCGGCAGTTAGTGATGAATTGCGAATTGGCTTTTTTGTCTATTTCATTTCCTCCGCCGGAATATGCTAAACTATAAGAAGTTTCATTCAACTGCTTCAATAGGACCATAATTTTGGTGTCTCTCAGTTTTCATGGTTGTTTCCGTGACTGCCTCTCTCTCTCTCTCTCTTATCTTTCTTCCCAGCTGCGCTGCGCTTTCGGACTACAATGTTTTCTCTCAGTCAAAAAGTCGCTTGCTGTTATGCCTCTCCAGCTTGTCTCAAATTTAAGGCATCGGCTTTTCGAGAGACTGCTTCTGTGTTAGTCTGGCTACAACAGCTAGGTCATCTTTGAAAAAATCTTTTAAGAAATGAAGAGATCAGATGGGATGCTATACCCACAGGAATTTTCCTCAGAACCTGGGTAGAGCAACTTTTCTATCCCCTTGAGCCGTATCAGATGAATTCATTGAAATTCAGATTCCTTGTAGTCTGGAATTCACCAAACGCTTTTTTACTTTAAGGTCTTTGGCTTCGCTGTTGATTTGCTGCCTGGAATGGTATCTATTCCCCGTGTTCATATACTAACCCCTAACGCAAACCCTGACTCTAACCCTAATCACCTTGGAATTTAGCACAAGGCCGGTGTGTCCTATCCTCAAAACACAGTAGTCAGCTAGGGACTTCAGGGCAGAACACCAAGTCGACTGCGCGCACCTGAACCCTTGCGCTCCGTGGGTCCATAAGCCATGCTTTCC
>CACRXP010000001.1:1129464-1142232 GCA_902702965.1 Spirometra erinaceieuropaei
ATTTCCGTGTCCTGCAGCTTTGACATTAGGGAGGATGTCCTAACGTGACGCCGTTGGTGTACTCCTATGCTGATTGTCAGGATTTGTGTTGTGTTCTTGGCCTTCGGGTGCACTGCAGTACGGGACTCCCCTCAGTCTTTGCGTTATAAGAATGTAAATTGAGGGCAGCTACCCCCTGTCTCCTCACACCGTTTGTGAAATGATCAGTGTATTTCTAGAATACGGCGGCACGGAATTGTTTAGTTGGGATAAAAGTCATTGGGGGGGGAAGACAGAACGTTTGTGTCGTAGGTACTTGCCCAAACCAGACTGATCTGCCTCCAGTCTGACCGCCAGTGGTCGAAGCTAGAGGCCTTCAGGCATCTTGAACTTGCATTCCAGCCCCCGTAGTGCTGCTTCTCTCCCTCCCACCCATTACGAAGCCGTTTTTCAATCCTCCGGACTCTAACGGCGTTGTGCCGTCGCGCCGGAACAGGGGGTATTTCCCACCCTCGATGAACCTCAAACGCCACGGCAGAAAGTACCGGGGGATATAACTGTCATAGACATCAGCGCCCAAGACTCACCAAATTCTAAATGCGGTTACCCTGTACCCGGAGACGGAATAGTTCTCGGTCCTCTCGAGGCGTGTTCAGTGTGTCAAATTAAAAAGAACGTGGAGCTCTTCGCCGCAGCCGCTACAAAGGACAACTCTTTCTCTCTCTCCCCTTCCCACCTTCCAGTAATTTTTGGTGCACCTGTCTGCTCCGTCCCTTAATCTAACTGGGCTTCCGTGTTCCTGTACCTAACAACATCCCGTACCCACCATCTCTCCGGACAAGGCGGAGCCATACCCTTTGTCAGCACGCCAGTTGTCTTTAAGACCATCGGGTGGGTTGGCTTTAAGCAGAAATCGTCCTGCCAAAAGGCCAGGTGACCGGTGTCGCGCTGCTTGTTTTCCCTTCCAGTAAGCTAGGCATTGACGGCTCCATGTACACGCTTGCGTGTCAATGTGCGTGCGTGCGCAGCAGCAGCAGCAGCGGAGGGATGACTCACACGCACACAATCTCCCAGGCCGTGACAGCCCGGCGCCCTGCTACACCCCACCCCCCTGCATCAGGCGCCCATAGTTAACTAGTCCGAGTGGCGGTTGTCGCAGCAGGCGTTCCGTCAGCTCTAGGCGGGGCGTGCGTGCGTGTGTTTCGCCTGACCAATTAGTTGCGAGTCCGCCCCACCATAACTGTCCAATCAGACTACGCAAACTTAATTAGTCATCACCTCGTGTGGCCTTTGTCACCGACATGCTTGGGCCAGCGGCAAGGCAGCATCCCGGTAACCGGCTCCCGCGACGTCCTTTCCCACTGCAAGCCTGCCGGCTTGCGTCATCGGGGACGGACAACCGTGGCAGCGGTGCGTTCCGGGTCTGTAGTTGATCCGCCGCGTGCGCGCGCCATGACTACACATTACTACAGAGAGACAGTGCGCATGTTTGTTTTGGCAAAATACCATGCACCCCTCGCGTAGGTCAGAGTCCGAAAGAAAAGTGTATCTCGGCTATATTCTCTGTTACAGACTGAGAGGTGGGCGAGGGACGGTGACTCTCAGATTATCTTGTTCGAACGAACAGAAGTATAGGGGGTATCAAGGTGGAACGCGGAACCTTTACTAGATTTGCCGTTGTGCTTGTACGTGTGCTGAGATACATGCATTTGGAGCCGTGTTTCAGTGTACGGCTGTGCGCGCAAAACGGCAGTGCTGACTAACTCGGCCAGCGGCTGCTCATTAGTTGGGATTTAATCCCTTGTGTCCAGGCAGAGCTTCCTCGTAGTAGGCTCGCACGTCCTCCTTCGCTCCACTGCGCCTGTCCCGATTCCGAAAAGAATGCTGCTACGTGCAGTGGGCGAAACTCTGTTTCTTTCGTGTGGAAAGTACCGAGTTCGAAAGCGATTCGTTCCATCTTGTAGATTTTTTCCTCGATAGGATATGGGAAAAGGAAACTCCTCCCCTCCCCCGTAATACTGGTGGGTAAGATGTGGTTATGCAGCCTCACCTGATGGACACAACCATGTTAGGGTCAGAAGTTCTACAGATTGCCGCTTCAATTCCCCATGTGAATCCATCTTCATACAACTGCGGACGCGCGAGCTGAGTGCGGCATCATTGGCAACGGAAAACTAGCGTGCAATGCTACTGGTCGACTGGAGCATGGCAAAACCTCAATAAACGGCCTCAGTGATGTACGGTGAATGAACTCCTCTGCGACCCATCAGACCACTCCAATGCGGTCAAACTTACGGAAGGGCAAAACGGTTCTGTCGATGTCTCAGATTTCTCACTGCTACTTCAGACACCACAGTCAGACTGTCAACACAGGTTTCGGTAAGACATAAAGGGGGTAGGTCTCCTGCCAGGCGAGGGTATGCCATCTTTCGGTGTGACGTTCCCCTTTGCTTTAATCCTTCAGAATCTGACGGTTAAGGTCATTTAGGTGCTTCATGCAAAGCAAAGATGACATAGTGAGGAATAACTCCGGATGCCCCAAAACCTTCCAAATATGTTGGCACCTTATCACGTGCTCTACGTATGGTGGATCTAACATCAAGTAGGAGTAGGGCACACCCGCGGATTCATTACTTCCTGGACTTAACGCGGAGGCGGTCTTGCACTAGTAGGAGGTGGGGGGGAACGAATAGATTGTCTACGTTGGTGCTCTCATGTATGGTGGGTACTGAGGTGGTTTATGCACCAAAAAAACACAACAAATTCGACGGAAGTACAGAGTTTCGAAATCAATCATCGAGACAGGCACAAGTACAGTTACCCTAAGGCGCTGTGTCGGTGCGCCGAGGTACACCACGAAGAACATGCAGTTAGGGCAATTGGATTACAATAATTAGACTGGCAGTTAGAGCGGGTGGTTATCGTGCATGCAGGAGCAAGATGGGAGACCGAGCCACGCCGGACCAAAATCCTGGCATTTGCTCTGATATACGTAAAGAGCGTCTCGGATGCCGCCTGGCGGCCCATTACACGGTAAGATGTGGTTTGGTAGCCCCACCTGATGGACACAATACTGTTGGGGTTGGGGTTAAGGGTTAGGGTTAGGGGTTGAGGGTCAGGAATTAGAGTTAGGGCTTAAAGCAAATATTTCTCAACCACTCAAAGTACAACCGCGCATTCCTAATAGCTTTTCTTTCGCATGCAATTACTTGACCTCGTCGCTTGTGCCTTCCTCGGCTGTACGACTAAAAGCCCGTATTACCACTGGTCCCGTATTACAGGTGGCTGGGGTTTGTTTACCTCAAGTGCGTCTACATAACCACATCTGACCTACTGGTGACCTCGAGCTAAATTACGGTGAGATTAAGTTGGTGCTTGGGTCAAGCTTAGGGTTAAGGTTCGGGCTAGAGTTAGGATCTGGGAAAAGGTACCTTTCCTAGAATTTGGCCTATTGTCATCTGTATTACGGGGGGTCCTATTCTCACGTCTTGCTGTTTCTTATCGCCGTGGGCTAGATTGCAGTCAACCCGACTCAGGTATCTCTAACTGGCTTTTTTGCTTCTCACTATAATTGCCATTTTTACGTTCGAATTGCATAAGGTGGCTGCAAGTTTACTAATATGGCAGTGACACTCATCGGTCGATCCTCATTGCAGGACAGAAAATAGGAACTTCCGGGTTGTTTTGATGCCCAACTCTAGTGTCCGTGCAAGCAGTCAATCGGCGACAACTAACCAATAACCGAGAAGTCGTACCGACTGTCCGCGGGGACGCCAAACTGCTGAAATCGTCCGTGTCACGTTCTACAACCGCGATAATTGAGTGGGCATCACTTCCCGGTGCACATAACTTTCCCCATTGTAGTCGCTACGACGATGAACCCAGTTGCTCCATCTTAGAGCATCCTGTTTATTGCTCACCGACCAAGTAGTTTGGCTTTGAGCCTCTTGCTGAGGGCTTTCACTACCCGACACTACATCACGGTGACACTTGTTCTTCGTTTTTTGGTTAAACCCACTTCTCACCGCTCATGTACTGTCTCCTTCAGGGTGGTTGTGTGTGGGAGAGTGATCTGGGGAGTGTGCCCCTAAAACGGCCCACGCGGTAGATGCCCTGGGCCGGCATGGGGACCACATCGGTGTCCGGCAGGCGTTATCGGGACTGCGCACCCAAAACAATTGCCAAAACTTAGAGTGCGGTAGCAGGCCCAGTCACAGACTCGCGCCGCGCCAACTGGGACTGCCGTCGCCCCGCTTTTCTATTGATGACAATTCTGGTAAGATGTTTGCTGTGGGTCAGGGGGTGTATTTATGCGTCTAAGTGCCGGTCTTCTTGACTTGGCCATGACACCGGACTCTGGTAGAGGAGGAGGAGGGGGTGGAGGAGGAGGAGGAGGAGGGGGTGCGGTAGATGCTGCGCGAGTCTACTATCACTATAAACTAATTCACAAGCAATTCACCGTTCCAGATCTTACCCTGCTGCTTCAAAAAATCACATGCGCACCGATTCGCGCTATAAGCAGTACTTGCGCAATGTTAATGCACGTATGAGATGAACCAAACAGTTGGTTGTGGGCCAAAAGGTTTGTAAGCGTCTGCTATGCCAGGATCAGCAAACCAGAGCCCTCGTAGCCTGGTATGCGCTGGCAGTTCTTTAACACCTGATTCCCTGCCGGTAGATGCGCTTGCGCTCCCGATGGGTATACAGGTCGTGAGCATCGCTGTCCAGTCATCCTCGCCTTTCTGAACCGTTGTGGTGCTGTTGATGTTGGTTAAAATCCGTGTCCAGTGTCTCTTATGGACAGGGGGATTTGGTTGTAGGCCTAATTGCGGGTCCGGTCGATTCAGCCACCTGCTCCCTCCCCCGCCAACGGTCTTCTTGAATCCGTCTTGGTAAGGGGCTCAGGTGGGCAAGGAGAGAGTGAGGTAGATGGTTCACAAGTCTGCACTCACTATAAACTAATTCACGCACAAGTCATCGTGCCTGCTTTCACTCTCCTGTGGAGCACACTGTGGACATCGTCGGATGCGAAGGTCTAACTGTCAGGTCATGGGAAACTGTACCGGCTGCAAAGGTTGGATAAGAGGTGACCGGTGCCGAAGAACAGTTGTTAGGGTCAGTAAATCAACGAAAATTGTAGGCGGGACGCATCTGCAGTTTTCGCCACTCAAAGCGCTGGGTTCTCCGTTTGGGTAGCGTTGCTTCTGCTCTCGGCACGGTACTTTGCCGCGATGGAGTTGCATAACGTGTTTGCCTCCGAGAGGGCACCCTATGTTCTCACCGGCGTCTTCTGATTTCCCGAATGCAAACTGACTCGGAAACGTTAAAAGCCAATCGGCCTTCTGCTGAGAAATTGCAGTTTGTTTTTATAATTTATTCATGTAGAAATACGTGAACTTGGAGTAACTTCCTTGGCACAAACCTTTTCGGACTCGACCCAAAATTTAAGATGAATGTGTGAACTAGAACCCATCAGCTTCAGCAGAATAACCGCGTAATAATTTGTGTATGCCAACTGACCCTCTATAGTTCCCAGCCATATGGTGTGTACTTCAGTATGTAACGTTAGGCGTTTGAAGTTTACTGTCCCCTCTAGGATAACAAGACAGCGGTTTAGCAAAAAGAAACATCTTAGTGAGAAGACCAAAAACCAGACAGACCCCTTCAAACGGTCCATTTAAAGCAGAATAAAGAACTTTGGACGGAAGTGCGTGTTCGATTATTCCAAATATAGAAATGTCAGAAATGACGAATGTAGGATATTAGCGCATGAACACTGTCTTAGCAACTCGCAGATGACAACACCGACCTTAGAAAGAATAACAGAAAGCATACATCCGCCTGTTTCAACTTTTCGGGATTCTCAAAAGGTTGTCGAAATATGAAATTTCAATACGACCGGTATTGGTAAATTCCCAAACATGGAGCTGTCACTGCTCTGTTCTAACGAACGTCTTTTCAACTTTAAACTCTTTAAGGCACCTTCTAACAGTGGACAATGAAGTCTCCAAGTCCTGAAGTCATACAAAGCTTCTCTCTCTCTCGCCCTTCAATCCTAGACCGTGGACGTCGTCAGTGTGATCGTTAATTAGGTCAGACTGATAAATGTAGCTTAGAAGAGTTTAGTGGACATTCTGCTAATTGCGAAGTAGTCGTGCATTGTGTTCTAGTGTGGGTTAGCTTCGAGATTTTGTTCTTGCAACCAACTTAGGGCGTTCATGCGAGGATAACCAGGCCGCATAAAAGTGCCCTGAGGAAATTTCTACGTCTGAGGGATAGAAGTTATTTCAT
This sequence comes from Spirometra erinaceieuropaei, assembly GCA_902702965.1. Taxonomy (NCBI): domain Eukaryota; kingdom Metazoa; phylum Platyhelminthes; class Cestoda; order Diphyllobothriidea; family Diphyllobothriidae; genus Spirometra; species Spirometra erinaceieuropaei. Next base: position 1,135,735 of record CACRXP010000001.1, read on the forward strand.
GCTAACAGCTCCCCCAACGGCAGAGACAGTCGCTGTCCATCTAGACAATCCTGTCCCCTAATCCCATAATGTTCCCTTTCATATTGACACAACTGTGAAAAACTCGGCGCCTCGGTGGGATTCGAACCCACGCAGTAAGGGAGAAGCTTTAGTACAGCCAGCGCTCTAACCACTTGAGCTACGAGGTCCCGCCGGATGACGCGAGTTTAATCAAATTTGGGTCAAGTTACCCGCCCAACCTACTGCAACGTCTGGAATCCACCAAATCTGATACAGTAAGTTGACTGCCGAAGCAGGATTTCCTAAGTAATTCACCTAGAATCCACCAGATGGCTATCAGACAGCCGCCATCAGCAGCATACATTCTGACCACCGAAAAAAATAACTGCGTTGATGAATATAAACGCCGAGTTCCGACTTACGACAGTCTAGTGAACTCACGAGACGGCGCACACACTAAATGACCTTTAAGTAATCCACCACAAGTCTTTGAACTGTACGCGTCCACAGACGGAGAAGGACGGACACTCGCCGAAGAGCGGCGTGTGGCTGAGGCTAGGACGGTCGGCACACCTGTTGGTTGCTCCCACTCCCAGCCCGGCTGCGGCATTCCGTCTAGACAATGACCTCGTGAGTCTAGGCTATGCTTCACACATTCCACGACATAGATAGGAAAACCGCTGAGGGGCGTAGAGTGCAAGCAATCATTGTTACTCCAGCCAGCAGGGCTGACTGTAAGTGCTTTCAGGATGGGCACATAGACGATTAGGAGATCTACGAAATGGCTTTGTAACTTGATCCAACGTCGTCTCCTTGTTCCTGGCTCGTCATTTATTTATGTTTTTTTTATATTTCTGACAGTCTGGTGCCTTCTCGCATTCCACACGACAGCCTGCACGTCGATTCCGACGATGTCCACCGCGCGCTCCACATCAAGGTGAGAGCAGGGATGGTGACTTGTGCGTGAATTAGTTTATAATAATAGTAGACTTGCACAGCATCTACCGCACTCTCTCCTCCCCATTCCTCACCTGGACCCGGTGTCAAGAGGAAGGCGCAGGTGGATGGCACGGTCGAGCCTGCGCCTTGGCGCTCCACTCCACACCCACATTCCACACACACACAAACTTTGCTGCTCTCCTATCATGAATGGACAATCTAAGCCCAGTTATTTGTGCTGCTGTCAGAGCGTGGATCGGGACATTTCGCTCTCACATGGCTATCCAGTTTGCGCCACAAGACGAAACAAAGTAACCCTATCAATTTCTAGACGTCTCCCCTTAGCGGAAGGTGGATGGTGGCGTTCGCAGAAATGTTTATCACAAGCAACCTCGGACGGCACAAGGTGCGGAATTCTGTATTTACGTTTTTAAAGACAGTAATGAGATCTGATTCGTCGCTTATTTACTTTTCCCTGTGGAGCAGATTCTATAGGACGAACAACAAAGCGCCTTTCCAGAACTATGTACGACCATTGCCCACGCCGACTTGGTCAGAACACGATCGGCTGTGTCTGTAACACCGTCCTGGTCCGTCGGGGGTCTTCGCAGAGGTTTTCCACGTTATGTAGAGGGCTTCATCGGACTGGACAAAACCACAACGTGGGTCTGTTTTGACGATAGCGGAAGCAGTTCCTGTCCGTCTAGACAATCCTGCCCACTGATCCCATAGTGCTTTTGCACAATGACTAAAGCTCCCTTTGTCGAGACGCTCCTAACGAGACCCACCACCTGACACATCAATCAACCGGACAGACAGTGCGCCACAGCAACGTCTTACCTGCTACCCTCGCTTACACCCCGACTCTCCTAACAGGTGGGCGTCCACTCCCGCCTCCACCCTCCCACCCACCGCATTAGAACCCCTCCCATTACATCCTCCATGTCTGCCCTCGCAGCATAATTGGTTTTTTTCACTTGGTTAACACTCCTACCAAGGCATATACATATGCGTATACACAGGCCTGACGATGAGGTTCTGAAAACGGTCGTTCTTACTTATTCCACGTCTGTATGCCTCGGGGTACTGGTGGAGTGAGGGGATGCTGTGCAAGAAACTGTTTTGTTTGCTCAGGGCAGACGTGACAATCTTGCGAGACCGCAGTGAATAGCTACTAATCCTGCAGTAACTAAGTAGGCGAGGTTTGGTTCTGCAGCCCCAGCTGAGTGATACCAGCTGGTAGGCTTTATAAAACAATATTGGTTAACAAACCTAACTTAGCCACTAGTTGGAAGTGAAGGACAGTGCAAGCAGAACTCAAAGCAGGAGCGGGGAAGCGAGTGAAGGCGGCGTGTACACCCCCCCCCCCCCCCCCCCTCCCCTCGGCACAGCCATTCGCCGTATTAAGAGGGCAAGGAGGACGCAATCTCAACTGGAAGGCCACGGAAGGAACCGCATGGTAATTCACAGTGCATAGCCACTGTAGTGGAATTGACGGAGTTCCACACCGTCCGAAATATTCCATTAGCTTGTCTACCTGGCCACTCGCTGGAGTAGGCTATTAAGGAGGACGCAAGCAGGGCTCGAAGCACGCGGAGAGAAACGTGTGTGAGCTGATACCTGAAGTAACCGAGGCTGGTGTGCAAGCACTCATCCTCCCGTTACACGGTCACTCGCTGGATTAAAATTGTAAGGAAGACGCAAATACATGACATTTGTAGAGTCAGCGTACTCACATCTGCAAAATTTTTTTAGAATGCATGGTATCACTCAGGTGGGGCTGCAGGATCAAGACTCGCCACCGGACGTCTGTTATGCAGCCTCAGCGAATATGAGACCTTCACAGCTTGCGCCCCCCCATGCCATTATCAGCTCGGAGGAAGAGGACTCAACTAGTGTTGCGTTTATAGTAGGGTAGAGGCACTTTCTACTGGTCCCGGCCTTGGATGAGAGTGCCCATGACGTGAAAGAGTGATGGTTTCGAAATTCTATTTGACAGGAGATCCGACCGCGCCAGACGAGAGAATGAGGCAGTGAGGAAGAACGGGAGGCGGAGGAGGCGGGGGGTGGAAGTAGAAAGGGTAAGAAGTGGGCTCAGTAGGTCGATGAAGAGCAGCTCTGCTCTTGCAAGTCCTAATGAGTAAATCTATCAGTTTTAAAACTACGTTGATTTAATAAAAGACGGCTTGAGTATGCGTGTTTTCGTGGCCAAAAGGCATGGACTCGCCCGTGTGGTCGGGGTCAGATGGTGGTTTAAAGCGTGTGTGTGTGTGCAGCGCATTGATGGCGCGTCTAGAGCGGCATGTTAAGTTGCGTGAATCAGGAACGGGGGGTGAGGGTTGTGTCGAAGGGTCACAGGTGACATTCGTGCTGTTCTGCTAGTTTTGAGCTGACAACTTACGTACAACCGGCCCAGGCTTCGAACTCGGCTGACATTACTTTCGTCATTGCTTGCGTACGCAACGCGTCTGTAGCATGGAGCACCTTGTCTGGCCCCTCATTCCCCTACTGTGCATTCTTACCTTCCAGCCATAGCGATGTGATTTTATTTCTTAGATGTTTTGGCAGATTTTCAATAATTCATATTGACCCAATTGTGAAAAACTCGGCGCCTCGGTGGGATTCGAACCCACGCAGTAAGGTGAAGGCTTTAGTACAGCCAACGCTCTAACCACTTGAGCTACGAGGCCTCGCCGGACGACGCGAGTTTAATCACACTTGGGTCAAGTTAACCGCCCAACCTACTGACACGTCTGGAATCCACCAAATCTGATACAGTAAGTTGACTGCCCAAGCGGTCAGAGCGTTGGCTGTACTAAAGCCTTCCCCTTACTACATGGGTTCGAATCCCACCGAGGCACCCAGTTTTTCACATTTGGGTCAATATGGATTTCATTTCTCACACCGGGGGACGTATACTGTGAAGCCCTAAACGTGACAGAGGTGAGCCGGTTTCACTTGACAGGAAAGTGGCCATGTAAAAATTACAGCTAGCTGTTTTATGAAGCCCGTTTTTATGACAGTCAGCTTCAATGCTTGCTTAGAACTGAGAAACAACTGCTGAACTTGATGACAGCGTTCGCTATCGAGATCCACATTCCAGACGGAGAAGGCATGCCTTTTTTCATAGTTGCCCAGTGCTTTGCTTCGGCCCGAGGCACCAGACGACAGGCTTCCTTTCCCCGGGTGTGGTTGAAATATCCGGTGCGATCAGCATTGCAATCGACCAGTGACTTCGCGTATGGTATGAAAATACAAGATAGTTTGGCGTCTTACTGGTTGAGTTGGCGAGGTTAAGCATAATGTCAATCCGATGCTGCAAACTTCATTTTCTGAGATAATTAACATTTTGTGCGATTTGTATGTGCGCCTGCTTTGCACAACTGTTTCGGTTCAACTACTATTTGCAACAATGCTTGCCGGAGGACCATCGACAGCCAGAACTGGATTTGCACACAGATCAGAAATTACCATCGGACACTGGGTGATATGGCTGTAAGACCCACCGTCACAGTAAGATGCGTCTGGAGTAGTCTGCCGGATGTGGTTATGTAGCCCCACCGGAAGTAAACAAACCCCAGCCATCTGTAATACGGGACCGGTGGTAATAGCGGTTTTTACAGGAGGGGTGGGGGAACGCACAGGCGACGAGGTCAAGTAGTTGTATGCAAAAGAAAAGCTGTTGGAAATTCGCGGTTGTACCTTGACTGGATGAGAAGTAGTTGTCCTTACCCCTAACCTTTAACCTTAATCCCTGACTCTAACCTCAGCCCTAACCCCTGACCCTAACCCCAACTATAACAGTATTGTGTCCGTCAGGTGTGGCTACATAACCACGTCTTATCGAGTAGTCTGCCGGATTCGATGCAATTGTAGGCAAGGAAAACCGGAAAATTACTACGGGCGAGGATGATCTAACACACAGCGCCGGTGAAGAGGAAAGATGCCAACTTCAAAGTCGCGGCCCACTCGACGAGATCCGGCCACACCTTCAGGGTTAGCGAGGTCAAAATTCTCACGAGGGATGGCAAACGCGTGCGCCGCGCGCTACCTGATTCAGGGTTCCCCGACCCACAGTCTAGTAACCAGCACAATGACCCCCGCCCTCCTATTCAGTGCTGAAAATGCCTGAGCGGCCTAAATAGCCACAGGGGCAGTGTGCAAGCGAAGCCTGCCTTTGTTGTCAGTGTCAGTGAGCCAAATAGCCGATTAATTATCACGTCAATAACCAATACGTGCGATGAAATGGTCCCAGTTAACATCTGGGATGCGAACAGTCAAACAATTAATGGGTTTTTTGGACGAGTTGCATAATTCATTTGACCCAGTTGTGAAAAACTCGGCGGCCTCAGTGGGATTCGAACCCACGACATCAAGGACAAGTCTTGAGTTTAGCCAACGCCCCAGCCACCTGAACTGTGAGGCCCCGACCGTGACTTACAAGTTTACTCTCATTTGGGTCAAATTATCCGTCCAGCCTGCAGCAACGTCTGGATCAGGTTTACTGTTCCGTCTGCCTTTTTAACCATTTCCTGGAACTCTCATTTTCGTCTGTGACGAGAAAGGACCTTCTGGTTTGAGGCGGAATTGAAACCCCCTATCCCCGAATGCATTTTGATAGTCCTAACTACTGTGGTGCATCCAGTGTGACTTCGGAATGCCTGTGAACCGAGTCCCTCCTGCGACAAGCATTCCCCAAGTTTGTCATTTCCTAATTTCCTACAGGTTACTTCAATGTAGAATAACGGAATGTGCTAAGTCTATACTTCATTATCACTCTCTTGCGTTCAAATATTCACCTCTCGATAGCAGTAGGTAGCCACTTAAACTAAGCCAGACCGGCCCTGTGACTCAGGAGCGGTGAAATGTGTATTTGATTGCACAACTGACTTTCACAGCCGTGTTAGCCTAGAGGTACAGCACGTCCGGTACAATTTCGGCCTTACGCCACCGTCCCGCGGTAAACTTTTTCTGCCTTTCCGAAGTCCCTATTTATCGTAGTTGGACCTTAGCATATTACCTAGGCACTAGTAATAAACTTGCTTGCGTATTTGCCAAAGTGGAGTGTTTCGACCAGACAGTGTTTCGATTCAGCCGACCCCTTATGTGCCCACTCTGGGCCACAATTTATGGTCGCGTACACGCACAACGCAAACGTCTGTATGTATATGTATAGTCGAGCGCCCAAAGGTTCGATATCCTGAGGCCTGACAACCTGTGGCCTTATCCGAAACCGATTCAAACTATCTGCCCTCACATTCATGTGGGGGTGTTTTATCCGTCAGCCATCTTAGTCGAGTCTGCATACGGACGATTTTAATGTTATCCCCGAAAACCAAAATATGCCAGCCTAGAGAAGCAATAAGAGTGTATTACTGTCTGTTGCAGAATTACGGCTTTCTGTTCCTGGAAGTTATGCCTGCAAACGGGTCTCCTGGTAGTTTTGGCACGCACACTGCCCACATGCATACGTCTCAGCAAGAAAGCGCGAAGGTGAACGAACGGGCCGGGTGCCCGAGCGTTACGTTTACAGTCTCTGTGTCTGGCCGTTCAGTTATT
>CACRXP010000001.1:1142308-1160851 GCA_902702965.1 Spirometra erinaceieuropaei
GCTCCCCTCCACCCCCTCAGGCCCCATATTGACCTTTCCATTCCCACTTTGGCGGCTCGACGACCCCAGACGCGCCAGAAATCCCTGCAAAAGTTGGCATGCGGATAAAACCAAGACCGGGTTTGACAACAGCGACCTTCACGGACGTGTTCACGCCCGCTGCTGCTGCTATTACCATTACATCTAATGGATGATTCACCAGACCAAAGGGGGTTTCCGCTTCTACCTATAACCGGTATTGGGCGGGGAAATTCGTGCTGTCTCCGGTGGGAATGATGCAAGGAGCAAAATGCACACCGGTTCAGGCTTTTTGTATCTATACCGTCCTGTAAGAAGCGCCTTGAATAAGTCCTGACTAACTTATTCCGATCCATTTTGCCTATTTTGTTATGGAGTTGTGAAAATCCCCATAGATATATTCAGCAGATAAGGTGGCCTTGACCAAGCCGTCTCGGGAATCTTCCCAGCAGCAAGGGTTCGCCTATCATTTCCTACTAACCCTATTTTACCCGGAGAAGGCAAGGATAGGCTGCCATCTCAGACCACCTCAATGTGCATCTACTCATTCACTTGCTCCTGTGGAGCTGGTTATATTGGTCCTACGCGTCGGCGTCTTTCCAAAAAAGTAGGAGAACACCTTCACACACGACTGGCAAAAGGTGAAACTAGGAACATAGACAGCACCATCCTTGCGCATGCAGTGCATTGAGGGTATCGTGTGGACCCCGCTGAAGTATTTCTTGTGATTTATAAGGTTCCCTCGAGCTACCCTAAGCTACTGGGCCAGCGCCTGTTAGCAACAACAGAAGCGGCCTCCATTAGGTCACGAAAACCGACCCTATGTGCCCAGAAGAATCTCGTTCAGGCTCTGCGCTTACCGTGGTCAAAGGTTGACTAACCACATACAACTTTCTGCGCCCTTCCGCTCTTGCCTAGCCTGTGTTTTTTAAAACTAGCTTCTATCGATTTTTTCGCTTACTGTACCCCATACCATATAACTGTACTGGCCTGACGAGAAGTTATCGAAAGCAACGTTCGCTCGCCACCTTTTCTGTTGAATATTTTGTTATGATTTGAAGTAGGACTAGGGTTCAAGTTTAGGTCTGTGGGTGAAATTGAGTAGAAGAATTCATGTCTAATGTTAGATTTGGGGCGAGGTCTAGATGACTAGTTTTAGAGTTTGGATTGGTTTCAGTCCTAAAACTACTTCTAACTATGATCTCCATCATAACCCTACTCATGTAACACTTTACCATTACCTTAAACCTTCTCCCCCGTAGCTAACGTTTTCCGGCAAATTCAAGTCGCAGTGCTAACCCTCGTTCTAAATCCAAACCACAACATAATCTTAGCTGTAAACTTAACGGGGAATCCAACCTGTTTCCGCCCTGTATTCCCGCCTCTACTTGGGGGTCTGAGTATAAGATTTTACCTGTGGCTCTCAAGGGCGCTTCTGAGTACATCTGCTCGCAATGTCACCTCCCACACTGTCCATCTGGCTGGATGGACAGATGAGAGATGGTTGCAGGAGAGTAAGAGCAACCACTGTTTCTGCATGACGAGTCAGCGGATCGTTCACCATGTCGTAAATGGAACTACCTAGCAAAGTGGGTGTGGTCTGCGCCCACTGGTGCATAGAAGTCCTTGAAAACGCAAAGCTCGGCCACCTGCGGACGAGACTCAGGGAGCGGAGCTGCCCCTTAAGTCGTCACGGTTGTTCGCTGGAAGCGGAGGTACTGTCCGTGATGATGAGGTTCGGTCCGCGGGGTGGGAGCCTCACCATAATTAGGCGCCTGTCTTTAGCATTATGGATGACAGACAGTTTCCTGACAATGTGCATATAAAGCCAAACGGAGTACTTTAGATGCTGTCGTTCTTGTGGTTCACTCTGCTCTAAAAGCATTAGACAAGGGTTGCCGCGAGTATGCGTGCGCTTTTCTTGATTACTCCTCCGCCTTCAATACCGTCCCGCGCCCTCTTCTCCTTACCAAAACCTCCGCATTCAGCTCTCCAGGCTGAGTCGTCTCTTGGCTAAGAGATTATTTCACCTTCCGCACTCAACTTGTCCAATCTGTCAAGCGGAAATCTTCGACCCTTCCAAATGACTGCGGTGTTCTTCAAGGTTCCATTCTATCCCCTCACATTTTCTCCCTCCACTCTGACGGTCTAAGGTCCCCTAATGGCTGTCTTCTGGTCAAGTATGCTGATGATATGGTTGTTGGACACCCTCTCAAAAGTCAGACACACCTCCGGTCTCTAAAGGATGGCCTAAACCATGTCCTAACGTGGTCGGAGGAAAATGGTCTCCTAATTAACAACCAAAAATCCGTTCAGTGTATTTTTCGACTGCGGCCCTCTCCTAATCCTGTTTCCTCTGACATTCTTCCTAACGAAGTATCCTCTTTCAGGTACCTCGGCGTTACTTTGTCCTCAAATCTTTCATTTTCCCTCCATATTGAGTCCCTATTTATTAAAGTTCGTAAACTTCTTTACTGCATACGTCGTTTACGTTCCTACCACACACCTCAACCCTTAGTCTGGCGATTAATTGATGCCTGCATTCTTCCTCTTATACTATACTGCTCCCCTGCCATTTTTCCTGCTTTGCTAAAAAAGGATCTTTTAATTTTGAAACGAGTCCTCCGCATGCTCTCTTCTGCTGCTGGTGTTTCTTATCTTTTTTTAGTTGACACTATCTTACAACGACACTTCAATGCGGTCAAGCAATTTGCTGGTCGAATGCTAGATGACGTTGCCCATCCCTTAAATTCTGATCTTATGTCTGCGAAATCTTCCCGCCCGATGCGCCGCAGCTTCCGACTAATATCCTGTCACACATCGGCTTATCGAGCTTCTATATTGCCATTCCTAGCGCGCTATCTTACGTGCGAAGAGACAGAAACACAGAAGCTAAGACTTGAACTATCCCCATAATAATCGTTTCTTAGACTCTTGAATAATCTCTTAATTATTAACTGCCCACAGTGAATGGAGCCAATTTTTTTGCTGAAAATTTTGAACTTACGATTTCAAAATAAAGCGAATTCCTCTCTCTCTCAATGTGGATCATGATAGCAACGTAAATCCGGGTGCGCTCCATTCTCCCCTCTATGTACTTAACTTTCAGTTTCGTTATTGTTTCATAAAGTGGATCCCATTGGGGATGACGTCTATCTTGTAGTGAGAATTTTTGTAGCCAGCCACCGGCCTCCCCCATTCTGGTTGGTTGGCCGGTCACATGTGGCTATGTAGCCCCATCTAGCCACCCCTAATACGGGACCGGTGGTAATAGGGGTTTTTACAGGTGGGGTCGCGAAACGCCCAGGCAACGAGGTCAAGTGACTGTATGCAAAAGAAAAACTATTGGGAATACGCGGTTGTACTGTGAGTGGCTAATAAATGGTTGCTCTAATCGCTAACTCTAACCCTAATCCCTAACGCCAATCCTAACGGTATTGTGCCCATAAGGTGGGGCTACATGACCACATCCAACCGGTTGTGGTAATTTAGTTACTTGAAGATGAAGATAGGCTCTCCGGAACAGGTTTATTTAAGTGCCTATCTTCATCTTCAAATAATCAACCCGGATATCTCAACTTTGCTAATCTACTTTAGTTAAATCAAAGGAAGTTGACATTCCAGGCCGACAGAGCGGACGAAATCACTCTGGCGAAGGAGCTGTGCTGACGGGTATTCGATGCAATATGACCTTCCGGCTGTATTGCATCCACCAATCAGGATCAGTCATATGGAAGAGACCAAGGCCAGCGTTTTCTGTCGCCCATTATCCCCTCCGAAGGGGCAAGCCATGAGGTCCGCCACTAACCCATGAGTTGAACACAGTGTTGACTTGCGCATGGATCTGTTTATGGTGAAACAAACTTGCGTTGAATCTACGACACCCAGCATCCCGCACCCACCGTATTCCGATAGAAATTCAGGGTTAAGGAGACGGGGAATGCGTCTGAATGCCGTAACTGACATGAACAGGCAGCCCGTCTACACGTCCGCCTTACACGACCAGGTCCCTGCACCAGGTTTTGGTGGGGGATCCCGGCTCTCCGGTAGGTGAGAGTACCACAAAGCAAAAACATGAAGGAATCATTGCAGCCTGCATCCAGTCCTTTGAAACCTTCCCAGTCCAAGGACTGTAACGCATCCGGAAAATGTATAAAGCGGGTATGGCTGTCGATTGTAATGGATCAGAACCGCAATGGTTTCATTCCGTTGAAGTCAAGTCACGACTGGGAAGGAGGTTGGGTGCGGTGGCTGGCATGGCGAGAGGCCTCCGTTGTACGTATTTCACTCACGGCCTAGATACGCAGACAAGCGTCGATTTAATTTATGGTTCAGCTTGCAATTCACAAAGGGGACAGTCTGACCAGGCTGGACCGCATACGGGGATTGAATGTCGCCTTCCCCGTAGGCCTTGTATAGCCAGAGGTAGAGGTCGCAGCTGAGGGGGAATTCGAGCGGATGAGGAAAAGCTGTGCTTGATTGTCTGCACGACATCGCGAGCCGATATCGAAGCCAGTATCCCCCGGCCTGCTTTTGATCGGCAAGTTCCAAAGCTTTACATCAAACTGCCCTACCTTCGCAGTAACTATATCTTTCCTACTCGGATGAAATCACCTGAATGCATCGAATCAGCAATGCCCCTCTTAGTCCAATTTTTATCAACCTCTTTTTCCTCTTAAAAACAGAGCTCCGCTGTCCGGTTCAGGTCACTTTGTGCTGTTAGGTTTACCTAGTAAAATTGTTATGGCTAGACCTGACAGAATCTCTTTACCAAGACGTCGCAAGGAAGTCTTCTATTGACGAAGACCGAGTGGCAGTTTAAAGGACGTTAACGTCTTAATAAAAAGGGAACTTGCCAGACTAAAAAATCTGTTTTTTAGTCAGCCTTCTTGCTCCTCACTCACTCCCTCTTCTCTTCTTTCCTCCACTGATCTTTGGAAAAACCTTAAGTGTCTCACTTGCCAACGCAACACACTGGTAAATGTTGGTGCTGATTTGGACTCTTCAAATGAACATTGTATCTTTTCTCCCAATGAATCCTATCTTCCATTAAACGACGCTTCCCAACCACTGTGTGTCTTCTCGCCTGTGCCTGTGACAACAGCGAGTAAAAAAGGTCCATGGATCAACAGCCGCCGGACTGGATTGTGTCTCCCATTTCTCCTTAAATCTTGTTCTTCTCAGATAGTCCCTGCTTTGACACCTCCTTAACATGTCCTTCATGGAGCCCAAAGTTCCTGGCGCTTGGCACACGGTAAGAAGCACTCCTCCTCCTCCTCCTCCTCCTCCTCCTCCTCCTCCTCAGGAATCCACTAGTTTGTGCCCTAGATATTTCCATCCAAGTTCCTGCTCCTCCGCATTCGAAGCTCGCAGAACGAACTGGCCTAGATTCCATTATGCCATTCTCCTCCAAATTTTCTGACCCTTTATAATTTGTATATAAGACCAGAGGTATTGTATCGGATGCTGTTGCTCTTGTGGTGCTCTCGCGCATTTCTTGTCTACTCCTCTGTCCTCAGTACCGTTCCACCCCATATCCTGACCAAAACATCCGCGTGAGGCTCTCCTAGCCGGGCTTTTTCTTGGCATTGAGATTATTTTACTTCCCGCACTCGATCTGTCCAGTCTGGCAAGTTGAAATCTACTATTCTCCCTTATAACTCTGGGTCCCTCCAATGTCCCATTCTATCCCCTCATATCTTTCCCTTCACACTAATGACCTGAGATCGCCAAACGACATCCGTTATTTTAAGTATGCTGACGGTATGTTTGTTGGCCACACTATTTAAAATCAATCCCATCTCCCATTTCTGAAGGGTGAATTGGAACATGTCTCTATGCAGTCGTTGAAAAATTATCTTTTGCCTAACAATCAAAAATCAGGTCAATGTGTGTTTTGACTGCGTACACCTTCCATTCCTGAATCCTTTAACATTCTTCACAACGAGGCATGCTCTTTCCGATACCTTTGTGTTACTCTATCCCCAAATCTCCCATTCTCCCTTTATACTGAAACCATTTTCACTAACATTCGTAAACTTCTCTATTACATTTGTCGGTCAGATGTGGTGATTTAGGCCCAGCCACCTGTAATACGGAACCGACGATAATAGGGGTTCTTACAGGTGGGGCCGTGGAACGCACAGACTAAGAGGTCAAGTAATTATATGCAAAAGAAAAGTTATTGGGAATGCGCGGTTGTACTTTCAGTGCTTAATATATAGTTGCCCTAACCATAACATCTAACCCTAACCCCTAACTCCAAACCTTAATCCTAACCGCGAACACTAATCCATAACCATAACCCCTAACCCTAATCCCGACCCCAACAGTATCGTGTCCATCAGGTGGGGCTACATAACCACACCTCGATACCTCAACTGGAGATTTAGAGACACCTGCACACTTTCATCTCATCCGTCATTATTCTCCGGTTGATTTTTCCCTACTTTGCTTAAAACATATATGCCCACTTTAGGACGTATCCTCCGATTCCTCTAGTCTGTTCTCGATGTATCTTATGCCCTTCTAGCTGATATCTTAATATACCGACATGTAACAACAACCAACCAATTCGTTAATTGAATTCTGGATGATGGAAGGGTACTTTCAAAATAAAGAACATTCATACCTCCCTCTCCCCCTCTCTACCACTCTCGTTGTCATCATCCTCATACTTCGAACCCGTGGGTGTGTGTTGATGCGTCATGCTAGTAACTCGGCGGTCGAGGTTATACGCAAGTCATCGACGGTATCAGGCTCAATTATATCACACCCTCGGGGCCACTCAATGCTTATCCGTCCTCCGTTCAGGGGCATGGGATCACTTAAAACATTAACCGCGATGCATTGAAAATCGATAAGAACACCAATAATCTTCGGAAAACCTAAACCCTACCAGATACCATTCCAAATTCTGCTACTTGAATATGCAGGCCCAGTTAGTAATGCCTGTGCCGAGTAGCCAATGTGTAAACTCAGGTTCCTGGTAAACACTCAGTGTCGCGGCTATTCTGCATTTTCTACGAGACGGGAAAGAGTGCGTCTGCTGCTGAGGTTTAGGCGAGCTGCCATCCTTCGGTTGGCCTGCCGTGCGCACAAAAATGCCTCTCCTTGGGAGGAAAAACAAGGCTGACGGCGTCTCACATCGGCAAGGCGTACAACTGTTCTCGGCCTGAGGGGCAGACAACATCTCCTAAAAGTTAAAGCAGGTCCCGCCTTCACTCCCCCCTTCCCCCCACCCCGGAAGCAAAAAGACAGACGCCAAGACATCCTCCAGACCGCGTTACTCATATGCTGTGTAGAATTCCTAAATTTAAGTCGCCAAAAACTTGTTTTTGTTCTTGCTGCTGCTGTGGCTGAAGTAGCAGAGGGACCAAAGTGCGAGTTTGATGACCTTGACTGTCGTGTAGACAGGCTGATGGTGTGTGCGGCGGTCCGTGAGACGGAAACACATGACATAAACAAGGTTACAATAATTACAACACCTCGTCTGTTTGAGAGAACGATGACCTCCCGGGGTACACATTGGATAATGGTGTGGGAGATATGCAGAACACAGCCAGCATGATTAGGTACCGTGGCTATGTCAAGACTACTGAAGATGGGAAGGGGTAAAGGGTAAGATCGCAGTTGGTAGCCAGAAATTATACGTCGATACCCTCGACATACGCACTTGTTATCAGTAGGTGTGCTTACCTTGTCTAGGGAACTTGTTATCAGTAAGTATGCTCTTACTGATTTAGGCGGGTCGCCCGTTTCGGTCAGACTGTTGGGTTTAGTGGGGTTAGGGTTGGGCGTAGGTTAAGTTTTAGGATTAGGGTTTGCGTTTTAGGGTCAGGTTTCAGTGTTAGGCTTAGGGTTTAGGTTCCTGTTAGGGTTACGGTTAAGGCTAAGGTTAGGGTTAGGGTTAAGGTTAGGGTTAAGTTTAGGTGTGGGGTCAAGGTTAGGGTTAAGGTTATGGCTAGGCTTTTGGTTAGCGTTGGGTTTTAGGATTTTGTTTACGTTTTGGTTTTTAGGCTTTACGGATGCGGTCAGGGTTGTGTTTTAGGTTTGAGGGTAGGTTTTAAATTTCCGCCATTATTCCACCTGCTTATAACTTCCCAACACTTCCTCCAGTAACTTTACTTTTTCCCAGAAACTCCAGCATTCCTCTACCAGCCCTTCCATTTACCCCACCCATATAACCCCCTTTCCCACCATTACTGTACGACAGAGACCTGGCTGTCCGCCTCCCCATTCCGGTCTACCAACTGCGATCTAACCGGGCAAAGTACCCATGTCGGCAAAAAGACGAGTTTCAGAAAGCAATTACAGAGAAGGAGACTCGACCACAGAGACAAGACTCTTATCCGACCGCCCCATTCGATTTACTGTCGAGTGCATCATCAGAGGCAGTGGTAGATGCAGATAGCTGACCCATAGGGAGCTCGATGAGTAGGATATGCGGTTCGTTCGAAAGCGAACGCCTACTACAAGTAACAACTGACCCTTACATTGCAAATGTCACTACCTGGTGCAAGGAAAATCTGAGTGACTGATCGCTGCGATTTAATTAGTGCTGTTGGTGTTAGAGGGGTGTTTTTATGCCACCGTCTGGCTGATTGCTCCCATCAGTTACTCATACGTACACGAAGTTCGACTAGTGCGGAGGTCACGTGCAATGTTGAAGAAGATAAATGGGGAGGGATTTACTGAGCCGTGCCTTCGAGATCCAATACAGCATACCTTTACGAGGCGTGGGAAGATAGGAGAGGGTGAGTGCTTAACAGAGACCGTTTACAAGGGGTGGGTTCAACTCTTGTAGTTTGCTAATCTTCAGCCTCCACCACGCGCAGTGGCAGGAACCCGTCCCAGCCCAGACAGAGGGCATACATAATCAAGCAAATCCGAGCACAATTTAGAAACTCAATAAGAAATCAAATGCATCTGTCAGTAGTGGCCCAGACTCGAAAGACTGGCAACCCATACCAGGTCGCAAAAAGGTGCGGTTCATAGGAACATGCAACAGCAAACATAGTCTAGCTTTCTAATCAGATGAGGGTGAATATGAAACAATTCTGCATTCGGTCTAGACCAACACCCTTAATAGGCAACTATATCTTCTGAAGCGGTCTCAAATTCAAAAAAACTCTCGGGGAGTTAGTGTAAAGCATCGACGCATCGTGCTCGATCAGACTGAAGCAACCACAGAAAGTGAGAAGAGTGAGGGAAGACGGGATCTGCGCTGCCCACGAACTTTCGGTCCCTTGCAATATCCTGCCACTTTGTGGGGAGTAAATGCGTACCTCATGAGAAACGCTGGGCCGCGAGTAATCACTGAGAGGCCTATTTCAGAAGACTGTCTTTTCGTGATAGTTACCACCAGAGGGTGCAACTAATTCATTCTGTCAAGGCGACCCAGTTGACGGGCGCCAAGTTCAACGTGAAAAGCGACCAACAGAAATGGTTTTCCGATCATCGAAAAATACCTTTAAAGAATAAACAACTCGGCGCAGACGATTTGTGCGTTCGACTAGCCACCATTAGGCATTTACATCGGTGTAAATTTCGACTGGATGTGCCTGTTCACTAGGCTGGTGCCAGAAGAGGGCGAGGGAGGATTCGGAAATAACATCCGATAGGGAAGGGAAGTGCTATGGTGTTGCGGCGTCAGATGAGGTAGTTAGTGAGCAACGAGGGTGAAGAAAAAGTTGGGGAGGGGAAGGGAAGAGCAAATGTGGTGAGGTAGGCGGTACTATACTGAAGCTGTTGAGATAAGCTCTAGTGCGACTGTTTGTCACGGGGTGTCAGGCTCCACTCCAGTTTGAGGGCCACGAAAGGGATGTCTAGCCTTATAGTAACGGCCTCTGCAGGCGTATTTACATGCGCGAGTGCTCTGTGTTCTGACAGGTCGACGTGTCCTCTAGCACTAGGTAAACAACTCCAAAAACCACACTAACCGAGGACAATCTCCAGCAGATTGTCCAGAATAGCTTTCGCGACTAGACTGGAGATGCACTGGCCAAGCCAAACAGAGCCATACTCATACGTGGTATTGGAGGTGCGCCTAGTCCCTCAACCTATACAACTTCAATGGAGACAGATAAATGAGTGGATGCATGATGATGAGGATGATGCCTGAAATGACAACCTGACCTCACTCGCCTGATGAAGAAAATTAATTCCAGTAAAGACTATCTTAAGTTTAGCCAAAGCACACGTAAACGTTACGGTCAAATTCAAGCGGGAAATTAAAAGTTCGTTTGCCCAGTTTCCTTGAAACGAATCCATGAGGAAGAACCTTTACCGGTGTAGTTCACGGTTCCTCGCAGGATTCCTCTTCTGATTCCAAGTTTTTCTTTTAGCCTATGTGCAGAACTTATTTACTGAGTTATTATGGCGAAACAATGAGTCATACTTCCCTTCCGCAGCTTAGAGATACGGTTACAAAACATCACACGCTACCCTACCCAGGTTGCCCTTTGGTAATGTCCTATATTGACGTCGACCGATTGTCTGCTCAACGAACATCTGCAAATGGAAACAATTCCTCCGTTTTTGTTTGTGCGTAAACCGGATTATTTAGGAATAAACATGACACTACTTACACGGTCAGTGGTCAAGTTCATGGAATGTCGGCTCAGCTTATGAAATGTGTTTCCGATTAGAAAGGGGGGTTGCGTTTCTGACTATCGTCCAGTCAGGATACCAGCTTTTGAATGCTCCTCTTCTCGGCCGCCCGTAAAAACCGCACTTTAAAGAAAAGACTTTAAGTAGCACGATTTTTTTACATCGATTGTCGAGGACATGTAAACTCAAGTGTATTTTATAGAAAGCACGATGAAAAATATCCATTCTTGCACTCATTTGGTAAAAAAGTACGTCTTGTTTAAACGGTACCATCAAAAACAGAATGTAGTTCGCTTCTAAAATGTTTGCAACCATGAGATCTTCTCAGGCCGTGAAATATCCATTCAAATAGTATAATAAACGGACTATCAATCCGTTTATTATACAAAGTAGTCCATACTCATTGTAAGATTTTATGAGCCTTCTATGACGTCTTCGTAATGACAATTATGAATGCATGATTCTCCCTACATGGAAAGTATTCAGCTTGCAGACTCTAAACCCCAAACGCAAATGTAAAGACAGACTGCGCTCAAAATTATTCAGGAACTAAAAGGAACTTTGTAACACCTAAGCCACCCTTTCTTTGCGTATGAGATTTAAATAAGACGTGATCTGCTACTTAATGAATACAAGAAAACATATTTTTTCAGCACGTTCTCCCTAAACTATACTTGAATTTACGAGGACATCGAAAATCAATGGAAAAACCATACTACTCGAGTGGTTATTTACTATCGAGTACTATTTTTGCAGGCGGCCGAAAAGAAGAGCATTTGAAAATGGGCATTCTGGCGTGAGTGAAATATCTCTGAATTTTTCCTCACTAAAATCGATGTTACAACTCCACTTAAGTAATTTATCCTGGTTAAAAACACATTTCATGAGTTTGGTCATTGACCGTGAGTAAGATTACTAGTCCAGACATCCTCAGGGACGTAGGGCTTGGTGGGATTGTTCTGAGAGGTTAAAGTTGTTTCCTTATAGGTCAAAAACCACAACAGTCTGCACTAGGTCTGTTGCTTCAGTTTCTCCTGTAAACCCTGTGATGTTGGTTCTCTTCAATCTCTTGCTAATTTTGTAGTTCCCATACGAAGTAATTCCGATTTCTGGCCATAGGTACTGGCCAGGCGCCATTCACGCCATTGCACAACTCAGTAGACATTTACACACACGTGCGCCAAACTTTATTAGGAGCTTTCGGTTGAGGCCCAACGTTAGGCATCAACTTTGGTAGGATTTTTCTCAGTTAAGGATCATTTTACATGTTGTCTTGCCCATTGCTTAAAATTCCCTAAATGTTGATTTTTCTGCTTTGAGGGTCTGAGCCGCATGGATTGGTCTGAGGGTACCTGCAAAGTACGTGTGAATTTCGAAAGGCAGCAGTAGTTAAAATAAACATCTTGGTCCAAAAAATGATTAGTCAGCAAGGCGGTTACGGCTGTGTAAGGCCTACTAATACACCTTCAAAAAAGTTTCAGTGGGGCCGATTTTTATCTAAATCTCGCTGATTAGTTTGTGTCTTGGAAGTCGCCTCTAAAAATTATGTATTGTAGCTAATTTCTCGCAAAAAAATCAACTAAAATACGATATGAGCATGAACCGGAAATTAGCTATTTTATTCAGAGTTAGGGCGAATTGGTAAAAATGTAGCACTGGACCTCAGAAAAAGATCTGTCAGCCCTTTAAACGACTGATGTCTTGGCAAGGTTGGACATCTAAATCTGTCTGGACTGCTAGCAGTAAAAGTGCTCGAAAGTACTTTTGCGAACGTTATAGGCTTTCTGCTTATGTCTCGATAATCTTGCTGTTTGATTTATCAGCCTTCCGCAAGCTGTCTTCGCGTAGCACATATAATAATTTTTTATTAAAGACCCATCGGGGTCCAATCAAACCATAGGCTCCTCGGCGAAACTGATCGCGAAAGCCGACTGTACAATCGCAAAAACGCAACTAATCACAAATTAGATTTCAGAAATTAACTTAAAGCTATAAAAAGAAACACCGCGCAACTCTAATTCTTCTGTTTAAAACCCCTCAAAAATATAGAAGCATGCAAGTGTCAAACAAGAAGAATTCAGGTTTCCGACAAATATTTTTCTCGGAAGAAGACAATAGTCAGTCAGTCCATCGAGAGTGGGCTTAATTGATAACCAGACTACTGTCAAGGGGCCTAATGGTCCCTGTCTGAAGGGGATTATTTTACATGAAGGCTCTACCCTACGATTAGATAATCCGTCTCCTTCTAAAGTGGAAGTCAGAAAATTAGTACCGTCAACGGCTTCAGCTATTCTTTATTTTCAAAGTGTGTAAGGCAGCCCAACAAGGTGGAAGGGCGCTCACCGAACGGGTCAGGGAACGTGCTCATCCCGGTGTTCCTTGGTACACAATCTAGAGATCTTGCAGACTGTCGCATAATGACCAGGAACGCATGCAAGAAGGGATACCAAAATGGTAATACCAGTCTTTCTTGCCTTTGCCCGTATGCGTTCCTGCAGATGGCCGAACAGTTTAACGTAGAAACCACCGACCAATTTATAGTTGGGAGTACTCTTTCCTGAAGACGGATAAGTAATATGATGTATCTTGTACGATATTAGATCCTTTATTTCACCTAAGGGTGCATAAGCCGACGCGGAGCCTTCGACTGGAAGACCCACGACTGATCAGGAAGCATTAAAAAACGCTAGGTTGTGACTTGAATGTTTACACTTATAAACTGTCAGGGACGATCAGGAGAAAAAATCGCCCATAATCGTTTATTAAATGTGAGGGCGATGATAAACTCATGTAATAGATATATGTCTGACACCACGAGAAGCCAAAAGAGCACGCTATGCTTAATTGAAAGGAAAAAAACTTTTCATGACGTAAAAGACAGTAAGCTCATAAAAAGATCAAAATAAGACATATCAGTGGACAGGACTTTGAGGCTGCTTATTTCGTCGGCCGGTCAGGTTACAAGGTAACTTTTCCGTCTCAAAATTATGCTTTCAGTCGCTTCTTGTCTGTTGTTGTCCGAAGCGAGAGCTTTAAGAGATATACCTGCATCGAACTCATAGAGACACTTGCATCCCCCTAACGGCACGAAAGTCCTTATCGAGAAAACGTCGGCTTCAAATAAAAATTGTTTTTTTTTTCAAGGACACGCATTACGTGAACTGACTTTAATAAAAGTGTAGGCGAAGGGATCAAAACAGCATCACTTTCGTATAGGAAATGTGGTAGTTGTAAAAAAAGTTGTTCGTGTTTGACCTGTTTTAACCAGACACGCATTTGTGCGTGTGAAAGAGAGTGCTGTAGAAACTACCTCAACTGTCTGATCCCTGTTTTTTTCAACACCTAAGCACACCTTGAAAGCGACAGCTTTATTTCCATCAGCGTTCAAAACTTGAACGTAAGGAGAGAATTATCAGAGTGGAGAGGCAGTTTTGTGTTTGTGAAACAAGTCGCAGAAACAATGAAAAAAATAGTCGCGGCCAGCAAGTGCTGTGGATCGCAGTGGCTCTAAAGTGAAAAATTATGAATTATTGAGATCTGCGGAGGCCTTTGAGGCAACACGTAGCTCGCCGCTGGCCAAGGAAAAAAGCGTAACCTTGTAGGTGAACGCACATCCCGCGATATGCCCGATCGCAACCAACAGGACAACGGTCCTGCGGCTCAATGCTAGGGCGCTGGACTACTTAACACTTAATGATGAACTAGTTCGGATTCGGATGCACACGTGGAGTTGGACATGCCTGGTTGACGACGTCTAATAAACCAGAAGTGGCTACCCCAGTCCCCACAACTTTGTCGGTATTTCTTCGCATGTTCCATCCTTCAAATGCATTTATAGGCAGACGCAGCACCGATGTGTTATTTTCTAAGGCAGGGGTAATCGGAATGGCCACTTCTGAGTCATTAGCCATCGTAATTTAATCACACCTCATCCCAGATAGTAGCCTCTCTTGGCAACATTTACCCATTATTAATTTTTCCTGTGACCGCCTATTGATCCTGTTGTATTCTAACGGACAAGTGGATGGCCATGCCAGCACGGCAAGTGTGACCAACTGGTCATGCGTGTTCAACTATTTCTTCCTGACGATTCTACTCTGCAGCCCCCCCCTTCCGACCAGCAGTTAAAGCAGACAGGTACCCTTGTTGCTATCTGCACTTTTCATCCATGGTCAAATCTGCTGTGTTTAGTGGCGTCAAGGTACTACCCCCACCAACACTTTTTTTCACAGTCGCAGGGCCCGGTGACCGGTTGTCTGGACAGTATGCAGATCCGTGGGTATTCTGTTGCCTTTTTTGGAGTGCTGAAGCCTCGCAGCGAATGATTCAGAATGCTGACTAACGGCCACCACCCTCAATGTTTTCAGTTAACATACCACTGGTGTGCGTGTGTGATTACCAGTTCTAACGTTTTTTTCTACTTCTTTCTCTCTCTCTCTCTCTGCCTGTCCGGGTGCACAGTTGTGACTGATTACACTCCCAACACGGATAGTGGCTGAAGGCCTGGACACGTTGCACTGGTTTATATATGCCGCTGCATGAAGCAGCCGCAAGGGGTCTGATTCATAAACGGGTCCCCCAGAGATTCTCGTGTGGTTTCTGGTTAATAGGCACCCACTTTTCCAGCATTAAGTCCTTCATTTTCGTAATAAATTAACGTGTGCTTAAAGATGTCTGGCCAAACCTTTTGTAAGTCGGTACGAAAGTTGACGTGGATGTGTGAGGCGAATTCCGTCGGCCTAGGCGAAATAACCCTCCTTGTGTTCAGCTCAGTCTCTAGGATATCACGCAAATATGAAGAACAGAGCACTGAAAGTAACGGTAGCACCTGGGTTCACTTCGACCGTCGCATCCGACGATGTCCACCGTATGCTCCACAGCAGGGTGGGACCGGGAGGGTGACTTGCGCAGGATTTATAGTGAGAGTAGACTTGCGCTGCATCTACCACACTCTCTCCTTCCCCGCCCCCCTCACCTGGACCCGGTGTCAAGACAGAGTCAAGAAGATGGGAGATGGGGGTCGGCGGACAGTAGCACCTACGCGAATAACCAAGAATGTACTCCAGGCCAGTCTAGCGGGCGATGACGGGAGGAGGCAATACTTTCAGTGTTGTGCTTGTTATTCAGGAGTTTGCAAGCTAGTGTGAGAGACCATTTGATTTCAGAGAATCACATCGCAGCCTCGTTGAGACATGACTGCTCACAGTCTCTGGGTGTAGCAGCTGCTGGCAGATATTAGTTCAGATAGATGAGCTACAGTGATGACGCTGTCGGAGGCCAGGAGAGTAAGCAGGCAGGTCCGATATCTGGCAATAATGTATGATTTACAATCGGGAGTGAGCGAGAGAAAAAAAATGACATACGCTTAGTTTTGAAAATATCGTTTACAAATTTTCAGCAAAAATGCCTCTACTCATTCTGACCAGGAAATACATCGACAAACGACGCAGGATATATTTGAAGAGCATAGGAACGTGTATCTATTACGGGGGACGGTTAAAGCATCACTTTATCTTTCTCATTTTCTTAACAGCACCGAAGACAACAGGTTTTTGGGGACCTTATATTTAGGAAGGGAATTTTTGTGCGCACGACAGGCTAGCCGAAGGATGGCAGCTCGTCTAAACATCAGCAGCAGACGCGCTCTTTCCTGTCTCGTAGAAAACTCAGGATAGCCGCGACACTGAGTGTTTGTCAGGAATCTGAGTTCACACACTGGTCGCTCCACGCAGGCCTTCATATTCGAGTAGTGGAATCTGAGATGTTATCTGGCGTGGTTAAGATTGTTCGACGACTACTGGTGTTTTATCGATTTTCCATACACCGCGGTTAATGTTTTTGATGAACCTGTGCCCCTGAACGGAGGACGGATAGGCATTGAGTATCCCCGACGGTGTGATATAACTGAGCCCGATCTCGTCGATGGTTTGCGTATCACCTCGACCGTCGAGTTACTAGCATGACGCATCAACACGCACCCACGGGTTCGAAGTATGAGGATGATGATAACGAGAGTGGTTTGAGAGAGAGAGGGGGGGGGGGAGGGAGATATAAATTATCTTTATTTTAAAAGCATCGTAACATCATCCAGAATTTCATCAGCAAATTGTTTGATCGTTGTGAAATTTCGTTGTATTAAGATATGAGCTAAAAGGACATAAGATACACGAGAGCAAAATAGAGCAATCGGTGGATGCCTTCTAAAGTGAGCATAAATGTTTTAAGCAAAGCACGAAAAACAACCGGAGAATAATAACGAATGAGGTGAAAGTGTGCAGGTGTCTCTAAATCTCCAGTTGAGGGATTGAGGTGTGTGATAGAAGCGTGGACGACGAATGTCGTAAAGGAGTTCACGAATGTTAATGAAAATGGTTTCAGTATAAAGGGAGAATGGTAGATTTGGGGGCAGAGTAACACAAAAGTACCGGAAAGAGGATCCCTCGTTGTAAAGAATGTTGAAGGATTTAGGAATGGAAGGCGTTCGCAGTCAGAACACACAATGAACTGATTTTTGATTGTTAAGCAGTAGATCATTTTACAACGACCGCATAGAGACATCTTCCAAGTCATCCTTCAGAAATTGGAGATGTCTATGACTTTAAATAGGGTGACCAACAATCATATTGTCAGAATACTTAAAACAATAGCAGTCATTCGGCCACCTAAGGTCTTCAATGTGAAATGGGAAGAGGCGAATAGACTAGATGAAACCCTGAAGGACTCCGTAGTTACTAGGAAGAATAGTGTATTTCCGTTTGAAAGTCCGAACAAATAGGTGGTGGTGGTGGTGGTGGTGGTGGTGGTGGTGGTGGTGGTGGTGGTGGTGGTGGTGGTGGTGGTGGTGGCAATATTAGTTGTTGCTGCTGTTAAGGTGATGGTACTAAGAGTGGTAGTGTGAGGTATTATGAAAGTAATGAGTGCTCATCGCAGTCCGTTTCCGCCAGTTCCATAATAGGAACCTTTACCACACATCAGACCGAAACACGATTGGCAAGCAAGAGTTCTAAATGAACCGTCTCAGAAACAAATTTTCAAGGTGTTAACAGAGTAATTTAATGCTTCGAAGAAGCCCATTCCTCGCTGATGATCACCGATGAGCAAATCAGAAGGCAAACACCTGTGACTTAAGATGCTGTTAGCCCACAGACTACGAACCCTCCGCCCCAAGCAGTCAAACGTGACTCCTGTAGGAAAGCCTGTTGTTGAACATTTTGCGTGGGATTCTGGAGCAATGAAGAATCAACCTTCGAGAGTAAGAGCCCATTATGCACGTTCAGTACAGTAAGTTTCCTAAGCGTCGAGAAGAAACTTCCCAACAATTTTTTTGCGTAGAACAGCCGCTAACAAAAGAAGGACATCCTGTCTTTCGTCCGGAGATTGCAGTTGGTGAGTTCGGCTTGCTTTTTTTTGAAGTGGAGAATATCGCGGCCTCATTTCTTGACTAGGTTAACAATGTTGAGATTTGTCGTGTACGAAAAGAAAACTTTTACACCCTGCGGGAGCTCTCTTCTGACTTGCAACAGCGGACGGTACGCTAGTTTGGTCATGCAACACACATAGGTTGATTACTCGGTGGAGTGGGTAAACACGAGAATGGAAGACGAACGGAAACCGCCACGTCAAAGCCATCAGAGTGTGTTAGAAAAGTAGGGAACCGTCTTGGCATTGTAGTAACTGCAATAGGCCTATGGATTACCGTGAATGCAAACAGGCAGTTACTAGTCAATCTGTGGGAAGAACGAGATATGGCAGTAGGCGAATACGCTAGGATT
Organism: Spirometra erinaceieuropaei; assembly: GCA_902702965.1. Lineage (NCBI taxonomy): Eukaryota > Metazoa > Platyhelminthes > Cestoda > Diphyllobothriidea > Diphyllobothriidae > Spirometra > Spirometra erinaceieuropaei. The sequence goes on from CACRXP010000001.1 coordinate 1,160,710, forward strand.
CAAAAGCAACTTAACGATAAAAGCCCGAGCTGATATAGCTGCATGTGCAACGTACTCTGCTTGAGGATTGTACTATATAACAAAATATATGTAAAAAATGGGCCACGTGCCTCGGAACAATTACTAACTACGTCGTTGTACA
>CACRXP010000001.1:1160919-1181511 GCA_902702965.1 Spirometra erinaceieuropaei
ACTTCACCGGGATTTTAACGAACAATAACAATGGGTAGCGACCGAGATCCCAATTGGCGCGGCGTGGGCCGGCAACTGGATCTGCCGCCACACCCCGAATGTTGGCATTTGTTACGGATGCTCATTCTCGATAACGCCAGCCAGAACCCGATTTAGCCCCCGTGTTGGTCCAGCGCATCTACCAAATGGCCCGCAGTAAGCACCCAGTATGTCACAAAAGCAGCCGCGTTCGAACAGTCTACAGAAAGGCATAAGCACACTGCAGCTAACTGGACGTCAAAGGTCAAAATTCCCTTACCTACCAGCGTCTTTTCATGGTCAAGGGGTATGCCCGCACCAGTGAAGACGAAGCCAAAGTCCACTGGCAGAACAAGTAAAAGTCCGATTAGTGTTTTTTAGGCGGTTGTCCGCCCTCTAAGACCACTGGTGGTCGACATCACGCACCGACGGGAGTCAATGGACGGTAACGGTAGGATGACGAATCCCACCTAACTGTCGGTAGACTGTGGATCGTGTCATACGGGGTTTTATCTTGGAATGCATTTGCTGGTCGTTTCATGCATTACACTGCCAACAGCAATTACTTCACATGACCTCAAACCATTACTCAGACGCTGATATTTTTTTGAAATTTGCTCTTTGTTATTTTTTTCTAAATTAAGGTGCTCATTTCCGTTACCATACGAAAGCGTACGATAAGATTTTCGGCAGGGACCTAAACAATTTCTGTGTTTTCTTGCATTTTGTCAACTTACTGTCTGACATGCTGCCCCGCCCGTAAAGTCCCCATCACTAACATTCCCATATGACAGGATTCACATTCCACCGACAGTTAAGTAAGGTCCCTCATCCTATCGTTGTCGAGTCAACTATTCGCTATCTAGCCATGCGACCTATAGGCGCTCCCCCACGAGAACAAACGACAAGCGTCATCCACTGGATCCAGTGTAACTCCAACGAGGGTAACTAAATTGGAAGCACTAACAAACTACTACAGATCCCCACTAGAGAAGACGCGACGGCAGTGAGGAGAGTGGGCCTGTTGTTTCTTTTCGCGAAACGCCGCGCACACTCTGGACACACATTCGTCTTCCAAAATACCCAAATCCTGAGTCCAGGAAATTACCGCAAGGCCAGGGAAACGATGGAGGCCTGACACACAGGGGCAGCCTCCATGAACCGTTGTATGGCCCTTCCTTTAGCTCAACTAGCGAGAGGACAGACGAAGATCTTGGTCAAGCCTGAAACCGTATACGGGAGAACCTATGCTGTGCATGCAGGTAGTCGCACCACAACCTGAATCTGACGAAAGTGCGGTTGTCACTACTTCCGAATCAATCACTACCCTAGAGGACGACGAAAACGACAGCCAAACAGACAGAATTGGCAGACCAGGGCGGCAACTAAGGTCAGTGCGGATGCTGACGACGAGCGCCAAGGTACGAACGCCTACCCCCGAGGAGGACGTGCAAACCTACAATATTGCAACGCCTTCCTTTCCCTTCCACCATGGTGACTGCGGAGATGGTTCCTGTGCGTATCCGGGCGATGAGCACTAAACTCCAAACGCCGCCTCCGCCCAATGGGGGCATGCGGATTTACGACTTCACGCATCCCTTTTCACCCGTCGCGTCGACTGAAGAAACAAACCAATTTTATTAATGCTGTGTTAGTGTGATCACGGCCCCTATAAATACCATGGAGTCACCACGATTCTCACACTTTAGGATGGGCGTTTGTTCAATTCTGAAACGTCCGAACAATACAAGCATGGTTCCTGGGATTGGGCATGGCTGGCTGATGAGGGCTAATAAGCCAGAAACGGCTATCGAGGTTTTCCTTGTCTTTGTCGGTACCCCCTTATCTTCGTATGCTTCTAGTCGCCATGCGGTTGTCCGACAGGGCCCTAGATTGTGCTCGAAGATGCAAGGAGCGATCGCCGGTCGGGTTAGGCGACCAGTCCAATCCAGAATCCCCACAGGCAGTCGCAAAATGACCCGTAATATATGCAGGAAAGAATAGAGACAAACACAGTGGAGACTGGGGTAGCCGTTTCAGGCTGCTGACGTCAATTTCGAATGTATAATCAACAGCTGAGCCGAAGACAATCCTCTTCCGCTGAATGATCGCACAAAATGTTTGAAGGACGTTTACCGATCGGGTTAGGGTATATGCTCGTCCCGTAGCCTGAACGTAGGTAATCGTACTTCCAATATATTTAGTAATCTTGACCGTAACCGACATCACAACGACAGCTTTGTATTTAGTAATGCTTCATGACCAAAGAACACGGGATCAGGTGCCACAAAAATCTGGACTTGGTTGGCGCCGGCGGACGACGGTTAATAGACTAGAAATGGCCGTCCCAGTCTCCCCTGCCTTTGTCGGTAATCTGCTTCAGCACAACCATGTAATGGCCACCCTGAAATTAACTATTATTACTAGTCGTGTCGGTAAGATATGGTTATGTGGCCCCACCTGATGGACGCATTACTGTTGGGGTTGGGGTTAGGAGTTAGGGTTTGGGGTTACGGTTAGGGGTTAGGGTTAAGGGTTAGGGAAACTTTTTTTCAGCCACTCAAAGTACAACCGCACATGTCCAATAGCTTTTCTTTTGCATCCAATTGCTTGACTTCGTTGCCTGTGCGTTCCCTGGCCCCATCTGTAACAACCCCTATTACGGATACAAGCGAAGATGCGAGTTCCAGGAACTAGTTGATCAGAGGAAGAAGAAGAAAAAAAAGAAGATGAAGAAGAAGAAGAAGAAGAAGAAGAAGAAGAAGAAGAAGAAGAAGAAGAAGAAGAAGAAGAAGAAGAAGAAGAAGCGATCGATTCTTCTTCTGCCCTCTAGTACTGCCGGTCCCGTATTACAGGTGGCTGCGGTTTGTTTACTTCAGGTGGGGCTACATAACCACATCTGACCGCCTTTGCCATTTTATACGACGCTGGTTTCACCATGGTGCATAGGGTTCATACCATTGCGAAACCTTATAATTTGCCTCGTGAAGAAGCAGAAATATTGAGGATATACGTGCCTGGGCTTTTTGGTGATACGTACGCTTGGTGTGTGGTGAAACGCTCGGCATATATACCATAAAAACATTTTAAGAGAATCCAATGTTTTAGATTGATGTTACTGAAATAGGTCGTATTTTTGAGGCCAGTAGCCAGGTAAGCTCCATTTATATTAAACTACCTTGTATAAGATTGCTGTGGTCAAGGCAAAGACTTATTGCCTACATGGCGCAAGCCTTAACAAGCGGAATTAAAATGGGTTAGTTTTTTTAGAAAAAAGTCAAGATTACCCGAGAGGTACCGTACAAGAATGACGTCCAATGATCTTCTAGCTCACGAACGTCCTGTATTATACTACTCCGTTTAAAAACACTTGAGATGCATTGGGATTAAACGGTTTAATGAAACAAAACCGAAGGCTTTATTGTGGAAATTTAAATATCTGACGTTTTTAATACACGTCGACTGCAGGGGGTGTTTCGTACATCGTTGGTCCCGGTCATTAGCCAATCATTATCGCAGCAGACGATTGGATTTTTGGTTTCCTTATGCTCTGCGTCTTTTCGTACGTCGTAAGTCATACATAATGTCAAAATATGCCTCTCCTCATCTAGAATTCGACCAAGCCTCTGCCTTCAAACGCGCACACCTAGCCTATATTGAAAATACGGAACTCGAACGGAAGGAAGTTGACAGATATGGTGACTACATTTATCACAGAAAGTCTGTACATCTTTGGTATGCTTGTATTTCCACCTCTTACGATTATAATTTGGCCAGTCCGCTGGGCACTGCTTTCGATTATCTGACTGGCAAATATGATTGGTAAAGTTTGGACAACAACGGATTCAAGACAGCTTTAGTTGGTCAGAAACATTATCTGTTTCATTTTTCGTCCTAAATAGTTCTGCATGTGCTTAACCAAGTCCAAGCCTGGTGACCACGTCGGTCGCACGCAGGGCTCGTATCCCTCGATGAAAAGCCGTTGTGATTGCGAACGACATTTTTGTCTCTTCACTATTGACAGGAGTTCATTTGCCCACGTTCACCTCACACGTGCACCGCCCCTCCATTAACCTAGACAACAGACTGGACAATTTGGTTGAGGACTTATTGTCAATTGTTCACCAAACTGGAATTCGCTCGTCACGATATCTCAAAACAAACCGCAACTGGTCGATCTAAACCAGCTGACTGCTGGGTGCCTTTCTGCGGACAAAATACGACTAAGGTGTACGCCCTGGGAATCTGCTTCTGAATCTGGAGCATTCATTCGCCGACCAAGTGTGCGCAACTGTATGTTGGGTGTGTTGCCCCGTGGGCCCAAACCACCCATGCGGTCTGCATGCTAATGAGTCATTTCCGGTATGAAGTTGAGTCAGTCCTGGTTGCCGCTGCCCTAAAACAAAAGAATACGATGACTGCGGCGCAGAGGCCTAAAGTGTGCGAAAATGTGGACGGAGTTAAATCAACCAGATTTTTTGGGGAGAGGTCATCTTAGCGGTATGTGTACTCGCACTTGTGTCTCTCCCTTCCCCCTCCCCCCTCAAATAACCGCGTCGGCCTGCTTTTTGTGTTTAAATCGATCAACTGACCGTCAGTGCTTCTAAACTGACTCCTATTCGAGATAGGCTCGGAGACAAAAGAACTTAAGTGACCCAGAGAGGAGACACAAATTTTGTTGTGTTGAGAGGTTAAGCTCGCACGTCCTTCCGCTGTTCAACATAGACAGACATATCGACGATGACCGAGTGATCTATCCACGTGAACTATTCAGTCCGCAGGGGAAGGGTAGCCCTATCAACAGAAATCGAACCCGCTTTCGGGACTTCTGGGCAGCAGGGAGCCAACCCATTATCGATCCACCCGCAACCACCTACGATGAAGGCGGAAGTCGTCGATTTTTATAGGTATGCGGTAGCATAGCAACCACATCTTATAAATACTGCAACACTACTGAAAGACATTACCCGTTATATGATTTTTCTTCGAATTATGGGTTTAATTGTGGATCCGAAAAGTCAGGCGGATAGAGTTCTTGCTTCAAGCATCGACCTCCCCTCTCCATTTTCACGGCTGCTTTCCGGAACTCGCCTCTTCAGTTCTATCGGCAGTTCAAATGACGTGCGTGCGAGCGCGACAGCATCAGGGGACAGGCCGTGGGCGCACACATATGCCTTCCCATGCTGTCTGCAATTTGAGTCCTGGCCCATGCACAGCACTAAAATTAGGCGTCAGCATAGGCAGTGCAGTAAACAGAGGCCTTCCAACTGACGAACCTTTTTTCCTGCCCATAAAAGAGCTTCAAAATAAGGGGCGGGGACAACGCTGAGAGCATTCCTTTGATGTTTCCTGAAGAGCCGCGCAGTATTTGTTTTTGTAAAAATTCCCATGGGCACACTGAGAGAAGTTGCCCACGTTTTTTTTCAGGCAAATATGCAAATGCTGAATGGGGCGGGGAAATAAATGGGGGCATTTTAAATCTCCGTGAAAAATCTCTGAGTTTGTTAAGCCAAAGGGGACAAAACGGTCCCTGTTGGATTCGTCGGCAGCAGCAAAACTCGCGGACAGTGATACTCCGTCTTTTATTGCTGCATTCCTAGCTGAAGACTCTGTTTTGCATCGACCATACTGCCGTTCCTTTGATTGGAGACCAGAGGACTACGTGTCTGCGTAAGCCGCCCGCTGCCTTGGCCAACGTCCTGCCGCTCCCTGCGAGCACCCTCAAATGCGCTGAAATTACTGTCCGATCGACTGGCACATGCAAACACGCGCGCGTCTAGACAGTCACCGCCAACGGAGCCCCGTATAGAGTAACAGATCGCTTGGAGATACGAACCCTGAGTCTGCCTACAAAAAAAGCAATAAAGAAGACGGATGGTACAGCCTCAATATCTCGCTGGCATGACTTCGACTGTTCGAACATATCAGGCGACGATGTTCGCCGTGTGTCCCACAACATGGCAGACGCGGGACGGCGAATTGCGCGTGAACCAGACAGAAACTAGGGGGCCCTTCGGACCCCATGTGAATAGGAACGGCAATATATGCCACGTTAGGAAGCAGCCATTACGGCCTGACTCTCTGTGCTGAAAGGACCGAGTTATCCCAGTCAGTTGGCAGCATTCCAAACCACGATTTTTGTGCGTGACTTTCGGTACTGTGGTTAACCTTATGCTGAGGAAGAGCCCCTCACTGAAAATAGTATAACGAAATAAACACGAGGAACCACAAATATTAGCCTCCATAAACGGGAATATATTCTGACGGCAAAGTCATCATCTTCCCGTTAACACATAAGTCCCCTTCAATAAGATTCTTAATCAACGTAAAAATCCCTATTTGTGACAGCAAATTTCATGCAATTGATAGAACGTAAGTAGAACGGAGAAGTAAATTGTAAGAGTTTTTACCTTTATAATTCGCAAGGGCCATTACCAAGTGAAATTTCGTAATGAGGGCTGGCTGTAGCATTGAAGGCGATGGCTGGGGTCCCACGAATGCATGGGGTATCAGAAATAAAAGCCGTCAAGGGCAGGGGTGGGTCTTGATCACACGATCTGGCGTCTGACATCCTTCAGGTCGTTGAGTTATTCAATTCACATATGCGTCTTTTTATAGACTTGGCCTGCCCAGTTGACAAACCACACTCTTCAAGGCCCAAACATCTTAGGTCGCAGACGGTCTGCAGCCGTCTCTGATGATGTGTTCGAGTGAGAATCCGAAAAGTCGGGCCAACAAGTTTCTTGTTCCAGTGATCGCATCTTCTTCTGTGCCCTCTGAATTGCTTCCCAGGACTGGCCTGTTCGCTTCTATCGGCTTTCCCTTTGTTGGAGCAAGAATGAGGCGTGCGAGGATCAACGCATTTAACATTTTCGCAAATAGGCAGAATGGTTTTATTCTTGTCTTTGTCGATAATACTATTCTGCCTATATCGTGCGCCGCTGTGCGGCTGCTGGTTGGGGTCGAGAGAGAGCCCGCGTGGAGACGAGTGAGTTCCGTAGAAACGATCGGCGAGCGCCCCCTACCATTTTCGCAAATCCTTATCATAGTAAAGAAGGATGAAGCCACACGAATTCCATTCCTAGATATCACATTTAAGTATGGAGAGTGAACATTTTACGCTGACGCGATCCTGAAAACAATAAACACTCAAGAACCCCACCTCTATGACAGTAACAATCTTCTGGCATTCGATCGCAGTTGTCTCCGAACACTGTTCACTCGAACCAACAAACTTGGCTATGATAACGAAGGCATCTGTGCCTCTTGTACTTCAGCAAAATGTGGCCCAGCAATCAAATAAGCTAGATATTGTACCGGAGAAGTTTATGTAGAGGTAAAAAGGTAGAACCAAGCCTCAGGCCATCCCCTATATCCAACATATCTCAGAAGCCAGCGCCGCCCATTAATACGTCCTGCCGCGCTAATTGCCTTGGTGATTATTGTACTGTGACTGACAAAGAACACGCAACATGACTGCACCAGCGTTTGATCAGGGCCGAAGACGAACGCTCACCCCCCTGCCAGGCGCATCTACGAATCGGTCCACTAATTTGCTCTTGGAAGTGCCTAAGTGTGCGAGATGAAATTAAGACTATCAGGACGATAGTTGAGAATTTACAAGCTGACGCCAGATCAAGAAAAGGACAAATCCGCCCACCTTCACGCCTGCAGAGCCGTCTGGCATCCTCTCAGTAAAGCGGGGAGAACAGGGACCCTGTGAGGACGCGTCCATCGCATTACTCCCGTCCAGAGAAGCCATCCAGCAGACGAAGGCTTTCGCGAACTACCAGTACTAACAGCACTTGCTGGTCTAACCAAGAAAAGATGAAATCAGGAATATCGTAAGCTCCATCCTGGAACGCCTGGTCGAGTCTGGACACCAGGTAGACGTTAACAACGATGTGCGGGTATTCAATCGAATGCCACATCACCTCACATAGCCGCTATGGTAATGGATCCTGGTGCTTGAGATGACAACGGTCACACAAATCGAGAATCCTGTCGTCGATGCTCACAAGATATTCGCCCATATTCGGCATGACTGGAAGCACGCCCATCCCACGACTCCATAAAATCAGTTGTTGGAACGGTGAGTAGGAATTATTGTGGAATATCTGAAGGAACCTGCTTCCTATCTATCAACATGTCGATAGCACGGGCGCTGACACCCACCGAAGCTAATAGTTCAAAGAGATCTGGTGAAAAGGAAGCATGTGAGCTCACGGATACTTTTTCGGTTGGATACCAGTGTCGCAACACTCCGTTACTGATGCTATTATTATTGCAGTTAGTTACCCATACTGTAAGCGTTGGTAGAGTAGCATTGGCAGCCGTGGTGGCGGTGGTAGTAGTAGTACTAATAGTAGGATTATTAGTAGTATTCGCCGTATCGGTGGTGGTAGACGGGGGAAACAGTTTTCTTCAGTGTTGCGACACTGTATTCCCGCCAGTGGTAGTAGTATTAGTAGTAACAGCGGTAGTAGTGGTAGTAGTAGCAGTAGTAGTGGTGGTGGTAGTAGTAGTATTAGTGGTAGTAGTAGTAGTAGTAGTAGTTGTTGTTGTTGTTGTTGTAGTAGTAGTAGTAGTCCGTCCGTAAGATAGGCTGGTGGGGGAATAGACAATTCTAAGTGTTGCGACACTGTATTCCCGCCACTTTTTCTATTCTAATCTGTACCTCTAAAAGCCTTGAGCTGAAGGTATGTTAGTGCCGAAACCAGCAGTGGAAGGTCGGAGAGCATTTATAGGTACTGTAAGCTTATGACTGGGGAAGAAAATTAAAGATCATTTACCGCTATAAAGATCTCGTCTATCAGAGAAATTCCACAGTACTTTTGGGAAGCACTCACAGTCAGGAGTTAACTTCCTCTGAATTCGTTCACTCAACGCCAGGCATTTCAATGGCCCTGGAAATGCGGGACTCATTTTAGTAAGCGAAATGATCAGACGAGCCCAAACTATCGAATCTGTCATTATCCTTGGTTGAGTAGAAATGTGTGGATGATCAGGTCTCGAGACCGAATAGACGCAATTTTTGTCTAAAACACTTTCATATTATCGCTCAGAAATTAATTGCGAACTTGGAGTAGATCAGTTTATACTAAGATCTATAGGCGCAGCCCGAAATTTGACGTATGAATATTTCGGTCGAAGTCCATCAGCCACAGCGAGATAGCCGCGTAATATTCATTAACTGTCGACGGTCGGCTAGTAGTATAGTTTAGGGTTACAATATACCATACTGGTAGCACAGGTGCTAGCCAATAGCCCATACACGCGTATTTCGCCGATATTCTGTCGCTGCATGGCACAGCTGCGGGGGATTTGGCTCATCAGTGGGTCTCCTAACATCCCCCGTCTGCTTTCTGGTGCCTTGTAACCCTGAAATATAATACTAGCGGTCTGTCGGCCAACTAATGAATATTAGGCGGTTATCCCGCTATGACTGACGGACTTCGGCTCAAATATTCATACATCAAATTTCCGGTTGCGCCTATGGACCCTAGTGTGTGCTGATCTACTCCAAGTCCGCAGTTAATTTCTGAGGAAGTTAAAGAGCAACAATTTCAAAACTGGAGTATCTACCAGAAGGCAGACGCAGAATGCTGGGGGATCCACTGATGAGCCGAACCCCTTGCAGCTGTGCTATGCAGCGGCATAATATAGGTAAAACACGTGTCTGGGCATTTAGCTAGTATCTGCGCAGCTAGTATGGTATGTTGGTACCCTAAAACACTTTCATGTGCCTACAAATCATGCATTGCTGATATGTCAAATAGCACTTAAATATCGTCTCGAATGCACTTTGCTTTCATATGAGGCATTTAAGCCCTACTTAGCTTAAAATGAAACAATGAGAGAAGTACGTTTGTGGCCTGACAAACTAGAGATGAATTGTCCTCAGTATATCATCGGTAATTTTAGCCCGTATGATGTGACGATATCAATAGGATTAAACCTAAAGCAATTACGCCTTCGGCGATGTGATTAAGTTGTCGGGCTTAAGGGACGCGTAATTAAGCCTGGGAAACTGCCTCAGGGGATTAGTGATGGAGCCCCCTCCTTGAGGTGTCTTCTGTCTGGCGTACGGGTCTAGGGGGAGGGGGTGAGGAAATTTACTGCTGATCGGCCTTCCTTCGTCATTTTGTGAGCTTCCTTTCCTTCCACGTCGCGCCTTTTCGTTGTCCACAACACTCGGATGACAGAGGCGCATAGAGCCTCAATTCAAATTGGTGCCAACGACCTATAAGCTCCGGCAAACTAAATTCACTTGTTTGTTTAGGGACGCAGCTCAGTTAGTGCTAAAGACTGACAGTTACCAAGATGGAGATTACTTGGCTCCCCCCTCCCAGCACTTCGGGAGCCAGTGAATAGAATCGATAAAAGCCGGGTGAACGCTTTGCTTTTAATTTAAAAAAATTTCTAAGAAATGGGAATAGGTATCCCACTGTATGACATGTTGTTCTGCACTAAAATCCAGGGATACCTATTCCCGTGACCCTAACCTCAGCCATAGACTTAACCCTAAACCTAGCCCCACCCCCCTGCAATTTAGTGCAAAGCCACCTGTACTATGGGGGGGTACTTATTTCAGTGTTCCACCACAAAATCTGCTGCGTTGACCGGAGGCGAACCACCGTGAACTGAGGGAGGTCCTGAGGCTGATCTGGGTGGGCGCATCGCCCACTGGCCCAGACCAATAATCCTTGGCGAATTTATGCAGCCCGAAGGCTGACTATACCAGGCCGAACAGGGAACTGTCATCTACCATAATAGTGTGTTAGCAACTCGGAGTCAGGGTTACGGGGCTGCAGTTAATTGCAGCGATCAGGTGCCACTGATTGCTCGTCACGTGCTAGACACTGACCCCCAAGCGGACTTCACTGGCGTGGGTATAGTGGTCCAGGGGGCACTGCAAAACATCTCCGGAATGAGGTGATCCTGATATTCTGATGATGACTCGACTAGCCATCGGGTCGATATCGCGCCCGCATATCAGGCGCTGTGTAGGCATTTGCAAAGAAGACAGGCGAGTAACTGACTACCCAGATGACAGGTAGGGCATAAATAAACAGATTTTTTCAGCCTCTGATGCTGAGATCCGACACATGACTGAAATGTCAGGGAGATTTAGCTGCATTCAGGGTAAACCCAGCTCTAATTTTTTGGCTGAATTAATTCCTGACAAACAGATCCCCCCTTTGGCCACCAAAGTGTTACTTATTGGAACGGGTTTTCTCCTCTGTGAGGATTACGACTCAGAATTACCAACCCGTACGCTGCCACCTCTATCCCTAAACTGAAAATTAACCCCAACCTTGAGTTTATTTGGGGGGAGGGGGATAGCAAAAAGAATCTGTCACCAAGCAGACCTCTCTAAGTGCTCCATGCTTTTTAGATTTCACACCCCGTCTCCCTCCCTCCCCCCTCCCCCTCCGAGAGTATCAAACATCAAAAAAATTGTCCACAAGGGCGTGGGGGTCTGGGATGACCACGTTCAGCCTGCCGATTGTCGTCTTTCAATCATGAGCAAATCCCATACCAAGGCCAACGGACCTTTGAACACAAATTCAGTCGACCTAAAATTCAACACAGTTTTCGAAGCCTAGACCAACAAACAAGTGTGAACCGAAGTTAAATCGTTGAATGCTGTTATTGCATGTCTTGGTCTAGGGCTCATGTTTGTTTTCATTTACAATTTTGAACGTTCATCATCACGTTTGGAGATATGACGAGTGCCTGGACTTTCTCTTTATCATTTAGTTGCCAAGCTCTTTAATGACAGCAGAAACTTATTGTTCATTTCCGAATGCTTTGTTGGGTTAAAGATATCTAAAAATGATACATTAATGGAGCATTTACCCCAGACGTTAGGTGTATTCGTGTTTCCGCGTTGTGGGGGAACGAAAACCAGATCTGGCGTCATCTGACTCCTGAAATTAATTTGAAATCCTGTCGTAAAAATCGACAAGCAAACCCACCAGCAAATGGCTCCGTCAGTAGGCGGAACTGGCTCCTTGATTAAAACAAAACATTTTGGTTTCAATCTGAGGGGTCCGTCGCGGGACTCGCGCTACTCGTTTAAATCCCCAATACTTATTACTTTCGGTCGAAAGTGCCTGGAAGATCCAACAAACCCGGATGAACGGAATACAAGTTTTTGTTTAAGTGGACTACCCTTTTGGAGGTGTTTATTCCTGGGTTTGTTTCGTCCGGAATAGCAGCAGATTTTTAAACTGTACTTTTCGATAAGGCGCGGGAATAGGAACTCCTGACCCCCGTAATACAGATGGCCTTAAGCTAAATTCCAGGAAGGGTATGTACTCCAATGTCCTAACTCTACCATTCGCGCTAAACCAAACCCTAAACGTTACCCCAATCCTAACCCCAGTCCAAACCTTGGCCCCAAGACCCAAAACTAGCATTAAACCCAACCCTTAACTTAACCCTACCAATATTTTCGGTGGAATTTAGCGCAAGGCCACTGGTACTACGTGGGTTTCCTTTCCCCATGCCCTACCCACTTTTTCAAACAAAATAAAGATTTTAATTTACTGGGAGGGGGAATTATTTCGTGCCGTCTTCTTTATGGTTATAAAAAACGCTTATTGAACGGTAACCATTATACATTATACTTTCTTATTCAAAGTATTATCCGTTGTTGGCAGCTATAACTTTTCCAATCATTTGGGAAACACATGGGTCTCGTCGCGGTGGAAAAACGATTGATCTATGAAACAATCCACTGATTAAGTCAACGTTTGGCTTTTTTAGTGGAACTGAAAGGCTGCTCGGCAGGGTCATGTTGCGTCTACCTAAACAAACGATAACCTGATAGAGCAATGCCTGGCGAATACAGCGGGAGGAGGGGAACTCCCGAACGATGTGCTTCCAGGATTCCCTTCACTCGTTGCACAACATGGAACCCAGCGTTGTCGTGTTACAAAATCGCTTTATCGTGTTGCCCAGCGTATTCAGGCTTTTGCGTTTTCAGTGCTCGGCTCAAGTCGATTGATTGTTGGTGATAACACCTAGCAGTAACATGTTCAGATGGTTTCAGTAATTCATAGTATATCGACATTTTGACCGTTGTTGCCGACAATTTCCACCGTGTGCTCCACAGCAGAGTGAAAGCGGGGGCGGCGCCTTGTGCGTGAATTAGTGTATAGTGAGCGCGTACTTGCATAGCATCTACTTCACTCACTCCTCCTCTCCCATCTCCCTCCTCTCCCATCCTCCTCTCCCATCTTCCATCACTCCTCTCTCCCATCTCCCATCTCCTCTCCCATCCTCATCTCCCATCATGACAGAATGAAGAGGACCGGAGGCGAGGGAGGACCCAGGTGACTGGCGCGATGTAGCTTCGCACCTCCGCGTACCACCATGCTCCCCGGTCCAAAACGACACATGGCCAGAATCTTGAGCAACAACAGAAATGGAGTGGCGGGAGGGTCCCAGCTGGCGCGACGTGAGCATCTAACTGAGCCTGTCACCACACCCCGAATGTTGGTATTTCCGATAACAACCTTCTGGTCCCACCAGATACACAGCTCAATGTCGCTTCAGTTAATATTCTACTTTGTTATCTATGTTAATGACTGGAAAGGCGTCGTTTAGGGTGTTTTCTGTTTGGGATTATCGTAACAGACACATTTTTCCTCACAAATGACGATTCAATGTAAAAATGAACGTCTTGAAAGTAATATTTAACTGGTAGCTTTACGCTTTTCCTTGTTTTCTTGTAGTAAATTAATGCAGCACCTAAATTCCTTGTTTTCGTACCATTTCCAATGTATGTAAACGTTTGCTAACAATATACCTATCAAGCCCTATTAAGTCGGATGTTTCTTTAAACGTTTGACATGGATTATGGTCGCTTGACATTTCCAATTCTTCATCTCTAGGACTTTCTGACTGTCCTGGACTTTTATTAACTTCTGTATCCAAAATCACCGCCTTTGAGTCATTCGAAACTCTTTCTGTGTGCTCTTTCAAAGAGAGTGTTCACCATAAGTTACACCTAACATCAGTCTATCAACCACCAAACGACAACAGATGAACACCCAGGCAAAATAGTAGCAGTTAGCGGCTACTATACACCATAACTACGCGAAACAGTCAGTCGCCGGTATATACTGTAGTTCTCATCATATTTACTTCGGATAAAGGAAAAATCCTCAGTTGGACCGGGATGATTTCCGATCTTCTCATTGGCATACGTGTTTTTCTACACTTCACGGCCTGCTGTCAGGGAGGAGTAAATATGACAAGCGCCGGTGATTCGTTAATTTACTTTAGGATTTAGAAATATTCTTCCGGTGCTGAGTATGGAGGGTCTTAGGATAAGGAGTCTCCACTTATTGCTCAAACTCTCAGCCAAATGAAGGTTGATGAGAAGTTTTCAGATTACTTACTCTGCTAGGCTGTCAGGCGTCAGATGAGTCAAAATAAGTGGATGACTTAGATTCAATAAATACGCCTTCATCGGCATTCAAGTGAGTCATCGACCACGAATTTGCCTCTGATCTAAGAAGACTCTGCGGTCTCGTGATTCACTTAATAATACTAACTTTCATTATAGAAATTGCCCTAGGACGAGTCATAGGTCTGGCCGACTAGGAGAGGCATATGGTTGAAAATCGAAAACTGGGGCGGCATCACCAGAAGCCCGAAATCCTGAAATTTGGAGGTGCGGACCACTCACCCGCCTGGTTTAAGCCTGACCCCTGTGCACTGTCCTTCTGGCCACAACAGTGTCCAAGTGTCTGAATTTTTTCGTCTCATGGTGTGTGCATACCAGGGCGTTACCGGTCCTAAGAGCAAGTGTTGTCTTCCGGTGTCTCGAGCTTTCCCAGGACTTAGCAGTATTCAGTTATGACACGGCATCGTCTAGCTCATAAACATTTGTATGGACAGGAATGATTGAGTCTGGTCGCATAATTACACTTGCGTATCTCCAGCATAGGGAGTTAAGTAAAAACGAAAGCCAACAGCTTCAGCACATGGTTTGGAAAATAGGCCTTGAGAAGAGTTGCCTTCTGGTCTGCACAGTTCCACAATAACATAGTATCTGGATTAAAACTCCCAAACGTGGATTAGAAGTTTGCTGGATGTAAGAAATTTAGCTTTCCTACGGAGGTCAAAGAGCATATGACACGGAGGATTAGCACTTGAGAGCAAAATCCGTTGGACACTTCACCATATAGGACAACAAAATACCCAGGAAAACCTGGCAAAAGTAAGACAGATTAATGCGAAAGAGGAGTCTCGGAAGGGAAAAAGAGAGACAGACATGGCAGACATACGTTTCTGACTTGTCTTCTAAACCATCATCTGGGATGGAAAAATAATAAAGGTATCAGAGGGGTACGGGGACAGCAGCAATGGGATACAGTGGCCACGGAATCACACACTTACCAAAATTAATAGGTCCTACATTCAACGCAGATATTCGTTATTGTTCCAATGACTGGTTAGTCTTCGGAAACCAGTAGTCGATTGCCGCGATTTCCCAATCGATGTCAGTGATATATATGAAAATTATTCTGTCATTCGGCTCGGTGGTACCAATGAGTATGCCCAGGAAAAACGTGAAACTGAACAGCAATGTGGACTGGAGAACTATGACACAAGCGGTTCGCGACTCACTAGGGTCTACCCATTTTAAGGATTTCGAAATCGTCGAACGCAAAGGTATGATCCAATCGCCTCCAGTTAATGATGCTTTAACAGTTGTTGTCCCACGTCTTAACTGCTTACGCATGTTCAACCATCTGTGTCCAGGGGAATGTCTCAGTTTTACCCCGTGTCCGCTTTGCACGTAAGTGCACCAGATCCAGTAAACGACTCCAGGAGTTTCTCGTCGGGGCCGCGGGTCCTCCGGCCTGACCATTAAATACGTGATTGTTGTTTCCATTTGGCCTTCAACCCCAACTCTGAGTGGTGTAATGGATCGGATATGGCTATGTAGCTCCACCTGAAATAAACAAACCCCAGTCACCTCTAATACGAGACCGGTGATAATAAGGGTGTTTACAGATGGGGCCGGGGAACGCACAGGCGATGAGGTCAAGTAATTGTATGCAAAAGAAAAGCTATTGGGAGTGCGCGATTGTACTTTGAATGGTTGATAAATAGTTGCGCTAACCCCTAACCCTAACGTCTAATCCTAAATCCTAACCATAGCCCCTAACCCTTAACCCCAACCCCAACAGTAATGGATGCATCAGGTGGGGCTACCAAACCACAGCTTACCGTGTAATGAGCCGCCAGGCGGCATCCGAGACGCAAATGCCAGGATTGTGGTCCGGCGTGGCTCGGTCTCCCATCTTGCTCCTGCATGCACGATAACCACTCGCTCTGACTGCCAGTCTAATTATTGTAATTCAATCACCCCAACTGCATGTTCTTCGTGGTGTACCTCGGCGCACCGGCACAGCGCCTTAGGGCAACTGTGTTTGTGCCTGTCTCGATGGTTAATTTCGAAACTCTGTACTTCCGTCGAATTTGTCGTGCTTTTTGGTGCAGAAGCCACCTCAGTACCTACCATACACTAAAGCACCAACGTAGACAATCTATTCGTTCCCCCCAACCCCCTCCTAATGCAAGACCGCCTCCGCGTTAGGTCCAGGAAGCAATGAATCCGCGGGTGTGCCCTACTCCTACTTGATGTTAGATCCACCATACGTAGAGCACGCGATAAGGTGCCAACATATTTGGAAGGTTTTGGGGCATCCGGAGTTATTCCCCATGATGTCATCTTTGCTTTGCATGAAGCACCTAAATGACCTTAACCGTCAGATCCTGAAGGATAAAAGCAAAGGGGAACGTCACACCGAAAGATGGCATACCCTCGCCTGGCAGGGGACCTACCCCCTTTAAGTCTTACCGAAACCTGTGTTGACAGTCTGACTGTGGTGTCTGACGCAGCAGTGAGAAATCGGAGACATCGACAGAACCGTTTTTCCCTTCCGTAGGTTTGACCGCACTGGAGTGGTCTGATGGGTCGCAGAGGAGTTCATTCACCGTACATCACTGAGGCCGTTTATTGAGGTTTTGCCATGCTCCAGTCGACCAGTAGCATTGTACGCTAGTTTTCCGTTGCTAATGATGCCGCACTCAGCTCACGTGTTTGCAGTTGTATGAAGATTGATTCTCATGGGGCATGGAAGCGGCAATCTGCAGACCTTCTGAAAGTGGGTCGTCCCTCCAACACGACGTTGGAAACACCGTTTTCGCTGGCCTTGGTTGACCTTGAGTTGCCTCAGGGCGTCGCGCTCGACTTTGAGGAGTGCTTAATGCTGTCTGTGTGCCGCAAGCCATGTGTTGGCTAGAATTCATTTTTCGCTCACATCCTCCTCCTGCCTGTGGACCGACTCAACAGCCGCGATAGTGCTGATGGGCCTGGCGTCAACTGTGTTGGATGCGCCATCTTGTAGTTTTCCGAGTTTGTCCGTTCAGGCAACTTGCGTAACTCGTACTCCAGTGCTTGTATCGTCCTGCCTTCGTAGGCTCTCTCGTGCAACCTCTGTCGAGGCAGTTTTGTCCCCTTCTGGCCTATGAGCTGACAGCACCTTGTCCTCCGTTCGTCGGTCCTGCGCCGGTACTTGCGTACCTTCGAGCGGCAGTCTTGGAGGATGAGCGAGATCATTCGTCTGCACCGGTGAAATACTGCCCGTCTACTACCAGCTCTGTGTTTCTCGGGGGTTTGCATGGAAGACCTTTCGGTGAGTTTATTTTCAAGGCACCCTTGAATGAACCAGTGGGGGTATCTCGAAAGACAAATGTTTGTCTATCATCCACCTGCCGGCTCATTAACCAAATCCTCGCATGTCATTTGGTTTCAGTTACGCATCCGCCGTGACACCATCTGGCTAGTTCTCCACCCGACAGTTCTGACATCTTTCCTGGTTGTCCTCTCTCAACAAGCTACTCACAAGTTGACCATATACTTTCGCATTCTTGGCAATAATGTATGGAATATTTGTTTGCTGAACTCTGTTCCTCGGGGTGGTAAGATCTTATCTCGTAGCCGCACTTGTTAGGGGTAAATCCCCTATTACCACCGGTCCCGTACGACAGGCGGCTGGGACTTGTCTATTCCAGGTGCGGCTACGAAGTAATATCTAACCCCCCGGTTTATTTTATCAGACGATAGCTGTTGCCACCCTTATGGACACATGGTCCAGTTTCTTGAACCTTGCCTGTGGTGGACTGGGAAACATTTGTTAATCTGCAGAGATGCCTGACTGGCCTTTTCTGGATTACCCATTTACGTGCAACTCGAAGTTGGACATGTCTGTCGGTTTGACCACAGTCAGTAGTCTTTATGGAGGCTAGGATTCTGCGTTCTGCCAAAAGTCTACGCGTTCATGCTCTGGTAGCTCGGATAGGCAGTATAAACGCTGCATTGGAATGGTAACTGACGGCTTGGTCGGACTAGAGAACAAGACACTTTCGCTCCGTTTTACACTGAAGTCCATCCCGAGGTCCTTTCAGTAGCCAACGAAATGACGGCGAAATGGATAATCCCGAATTTGAGTAGCTGTACATTTGTTTTCTAACAAGTGTATCCGTAGAAGAGAGCCAAATGCAATAAAGGGGGCGCAATGCAGAGTACAGTCAGTCAAAGTCGCGGCGACGCATTGCAAACATTAAGGATGTCTCCGAGGCCGTGGCTAGATCCCTCGCGCCAACGGTAATGGGAGTTGCTCACAGGCCTGATTCAACAATTCGCCGGCAAGTTATGCGGCCAAAAGACTCTATCCCTAAGCAGGAAATGTCTGCCGTTGTCTACCGACTTCAGTGTAGACAGTTAAAGAAACCGGCCGACGGCTACAAACGCGAATGTAGGAGCATCAGTTGGCCGCGCAAAGGTTGGGCCTAAAATCGGAGATAGCAACCCATGCCGCCCAAATGGGACACGTCTTCAACTTTGACACCGTTGAAGTCGTGGGCCGAGGCGATGATCATACAGCAAGGCAGGTGCAAGAAGCCTGCATGTCCACCGACTGCTCTGTCGACTGCCGCACTAATTTGCCTCACCCCCCCCCCCTCCCCTATCTCGTCTTACGAACCGTCTTGCAGAGGGACAGTCACGGGCCAGAACAATCGAGACCACCAATTATCACCACGGTAAACGAGGTCGAGGCGAAAAAGGTCGCGGTGAAATGTGGATCAGATGCAGCCACACAGGCGGCATTGGCGGGCTTCGAATCAAGCAGAGTGCGCCATGTAATGAGAGCTGTGCGTACGACTAGCTAGTCTCCGAAGATGGGTAGGCGAAATAACTACTCGAAACCTCTCCCGGTGAACGTCTCTTCTTCTCCTTCTGTTGAAATGTATGCGTTCTAAAGATTGAGGCTGACGGATCAATCAATCACCAAATCAGCCGTCAGTGGTTTACTGTTTCACGATTTTGCCAGCCAGTACGATGCTACCAGTATGAGTACGGATAGACCTGAAATACGTCTTAGTAATTGCGTCCTCATATAGACTAAGAATAGGGGGTTTTAGTTCTGATTTCTGTGACCGAAACGCCAAAGCGGATGTCTGTCCTGAAAGATCACTGAGATGGAGTTCTGGTTTTAAACTGTCCGCAGTTATGATGAAGACTAACCTGGCCATGAGTTAGGTGAGCGTAAACTCGCATGTCTGTCATTTACGATCGGCGCAATATGGCGGTAGTAAATAAATACAGTTACGGATCATTGGTACTTCGTACCAAAAGGACAGATGACTTTTGAAGAGACAATTCTGGCTTCTTTATCATCAACAAACAACCACCCACGGACCGAAAACGCCGGAGAGCGGAACTCGGGCTTAGCTGCTCACTGAGCTTTACACTCTACCACCTGGGTCATTAACTAGCACTCTATCGGTTGCTATCGAGAAAGCACAAAACCGCATGGCAGTGCTACCTACCGTGGAGGCACGATTTCTGGACGGAGGTCCTGTCTCGCCTTGTCAGTAAAAGTTCTCCATTTATGGGTGTTCTCCGACACGTAGCCGACTGGAAATGCTTGAATGCAACTGCAATTAGACTGAGCGACCATGTCCCACCTTGAAATCAGGCTTAATCATATGACAGGCCCAGAGGGCTCGACAAATCGGCCTAATTACGCCTACGAAACGACCTTCTTGGCGTTAGTGTACAAAGCCCTAAATATGAGTCAGGAGTGAGGCGGCTAGGGCTTACAGACAGAGACAGTTTGTGCCTGGTCCTACCAAGCCCCAACTGCTGACTCACTTGTTTCCCTCCCCGCGTTGGCGGCTGTTATCCCTTCTCAAAAGGCAAGAAGAAGCAATTCCCGGCTGCTGCTTCTTCTTTCGCCCCTGCACGCTCATCTTGGGAAATTTTTTTCGTACACAAACCTATGAGTCACCCTCGTTCCGGACAGTTTTCCATAGACTCAACGCAGGTGGTCAGGTGTGAAAATTTTTAAACGTTAAAAACGGAGTGCTCACTGTGTGCGAACACTGTTTCGTGAAGATCAAAGGGTGCTGGCTGCGCTTGAAAACAGACAGCGAGGGAGGCTCCGTAACAAAAAAACGAAATGAGGAGGAGGAGGGGGA
>CACRXP010000001.1:1181615-1216733 GCA_902702965.1 Spirometra erinaceieuropaei
GGAGGAGGAGGAGGTCTGGCGTCGGAGACGGGTTTATGCGTCTTCTTGTGCCTACTGTCTAGTGAAAAATAACATTTTGTCTGGCTTCTACCTGCAGTGGGGACCGACTGTTCCGCCAATGGCTCAGCCTTCGCATCAGAGAAGATGGTTGCCGGACGAGCCATAGTATGGACCTTATCGCTGACGTCGTATAAGCTCTCATTTCATGGTCCCGATCGAGGTAGCCGTAGAGCTTCCTACCACAGCTTGCCTAGATGCGTACATTTCGCTCCTCGGGAGTTTTGTTACTCCGCATGTACGTGCTTTTCGTGAATCAGTATACCACTCACCCCTCCCGTAGTTACTGGCTCAAAAGAAGAAAGTGATGGAAGCTGACGCTGGCAATGAGTTGAGAATGGCTATAGGATGAGTCATGGATGCTCTAACTGACGATTGCCGAGTTGCACTTCTGCCCTTGATCCTTACTGACGTCACAAGTAAGCACGTAGTTAACAGGGAGTTCAAATGGTTCAATCGGCTCAATGTACTTTCTAAAATCACAAACAATTACCGGTGAATTTTAAAGCCCCCTGAATGGGTACTCAAAGTCGGAATTTCCAAAATCTGCCGAGTTAAAACTTGGACATTGTGCGACGCCAACAGCTCGCATTACACTAAAATGGACCACAAGAAAACATAGTGCGAACGGGAATGTCCAAGTTTAGGTCTAGAGGTGTAAAAGGCAAACATCACCAGTGCACTCGGCGGCACTAGCATCCCACAAATAACCTCTTGCAGAAATCGTTGGAAATTATTCCCTGATGAGCATGTTTGCATTCTACTCTGAGAAGCCACTCGTGTGCGATTGAAAAAGTCAAACATACAACTGGCTAACATGCAAACTGAATGAGCATCTGATGAAGACACGTTTGCAGGTGTATTCATTCTCGTTCTCCCGGAGTAAAATAATCCCTCTCCTGAAACCGCTCGTACGTGATACGAAAGATCGACTACGAGTAACAGCACCTGGCGGTTGAAACAGAGGTTTGACAAGGATGAACCTCCTCAATACAGGGCCCCATCTGACTACCACCCGGAAACGACTGTCATCAATGCTTCGTATTCGGCTTAGGCATTATTCAGTCACGGCCTCCTCCGTCCTGCTGGTCAGAATGTGCGCGATAACGCATCACACATACACCCAGGGGCTGAATAACAGAAGAATACGGTCGTCAGGTCCAGCTACCGCATACAAACAGCAAAAATTTACATCTTGACAGAATAAGTCAGTCAACAAGCAAAATATTGACTCAGAAGTCACCCTAGTATCGCAGTCTCTAAAAATCAAATAAAGTTTCGCGAGCATCAACTCTACTATCAACAGCATTCGGTCAAAGATAGTTACACCTAGGTCGTCTTGCCAGCCAAGCACAGGTGCGGCAATGCTGGTTATGCTTAGAATCAGTCCTACCTAAAAATAGGTTTCAGCCCTTGCAGACAGTCGGCAACATTTCTGTTCTTCAATTCAAGTCAGCCGCCACTCCTTACCAGCCATGCCAATTTTTCAACGCCTAAACGAAACGACTTGTTGACCGGCTTCAGGTGTGGCTTGTCTCACCCCTGAACAACAGACTTCGTTTAGCCTCCAATGGCTGTCTAAGGTCGGGACGCGCTTACGGCCATCACGATGCCCTACTGGTCGTGGCTTAGAAGACTACCGACTGGCGAGGCAACTCGCCCCCCCCCCCCCCGAACTGGGAATCAGGTGGCAATGGACCCTCGATGATTTAACCTGTCGCCATTGATCCGTGTTGATTGCATGATGAAATGTGGCTCATTCCGCGCTACCATGAAGCACTGGTGCGGAATGTTGGAGGTGTGGACTTCGCCCTAAATGATTACTGACCACAAATAATGCCTTAACTAGTCATTCCAGCCACGCAGTGATTTTTGGTCACTTTCCGATCACAGACTACTCATCACATGGGGCCTAGGCAGGAACCACAACCAGACAGGGGAACGTTTGCATGTCGTCAGGTCATCAGTACTAGACCAGTGGACCCCACTCCCACGTAATTTGTGTCTCGCTGCGGGAATCGAGTGGCGATACAGACCAGAGGGACAATGTTTCATCAATTCCGAGTTTGTGTCATCTGACCTGTATCGTCACGCTGGAATAGACACCTTTCACATAGCCATGTCAGAAATCGCAAATGATGGTGCCTATGCATGGCTTTTTAATTTCCGAATGCATTTAGTTGTTCGAATATTTAAAGGACGGCCCACATAAGGCAGCGACATCTGTTTGGCCACTTTTTGAAAAAGCAATTTCGTGTCTCTTCAGTCAACAAGGGCGCGCAAGCAGAGCTCTTGCCACGCGCAGAGGAGCGAGTGGAGGTGGTCTGTACACACTCCATGGCCACCGTAGTGGAACCGACGAAGTCCCACATCGTCGGAACAATTCCACTAGCATGTCCACTCGCTGGATTAGGATAGTGGAGAGAGCGCAAGCGTGTGAACTGCTAACTAAAGTAATCGTGGCTGGCATGCAAGCACTCCGCCCTCCGTGGCGCCGGAAGATGCAAATACGCGATATTTGCAGAGTCGGCACATTCGCACTTACCATTTTTTAGAAAACTAGCTATATGATGTCGCCCACGTGGGGCTGCAGGACCAAACCTCGCCACACTTTTCCCCAAACCCTCGCGGAAAGTCAAGCTTGGCAGTAATCTAGGATCGGGACTCCATAACGGGGACCTGAATGTGCGGAACCGACGCGTGACAGCGAGTCGCACCCCTCGTCGGTGCACGCAGCAGTGACAAGCCGTACTAAGTCCCTCTGCCCCCTTCCAAGGAACCATTATCCCTACCCCTGAACGCCTGCTTTACCTCATGCACATCATTCCTCGGCAGCACGCCTGTGTACATTCGGAATCGCACCCGAACTCCATTCTGCCGGCAGGTAGTCGCTCCCAGCCATGAGACTGGCCAACCACCTGTGTACTGCCACGCTTGTGACGGTTAGTACTGCGGTTGCAGCGCACTAATAGAGACTAGTTCTACTTCCAGCCGATACATTGACTAGCCGGTAAGCGAACTCGATAAATGACGACCGGGCGCCGAGCAAACGGCGCTTATCTCCGCCGCGCACGCAATATCAGTGGAGGCTTGGTCGTTCCAATTTAATGAGATGTTTTTTCATGAATTTAATAAAAGCGCACGCAGAACTCGATGCCTGTCCCCGGCAGTCGTTTTACGCTCATACATGCAGAAATACAAAGGCGGCCGCAGGTCAGTTACCAAAAACAGGCACTAAGAGAACATGTCGACGGGTAAACGAGCAGCATGCACGCATGTGCGTGCGTGCGCGCCGGGGGGATGCCGTGAGGCGGTGGCTGTCGCGCGGACACAGGACAGAGAGAGAGCAGAGAGATGGCAATAAAATCAGTCTGATGAAATTACATTTTGAGGCGGGGGTCGATTTGCATACGCACAAGATGAATTATACAGGGAAGGGGCCATGAGGGGAAACGCCCATAAGCACGTACACAGGTGGGAGAACGCGGGCCCAGAGGCCGGGGAGAAGTGGAGGCCAGAAGAGCGTGTCTTGTCTGGCGAGGGACGTGGGGGGCAGATGGCAGGAAACTGCGTCAGAACTAGTTCTCCGTCGTTTCCTCGTCTGCAGTCAGTACACAATGACCGTTGGCGGCGGCAGTGGCGTCATGGCCGTTGGTCAGACCCTGCTCAGGCAGACCGTCTATGCCCAGACTGGCGAGCTTTTCGGAAAGACCAGAGTCGACTGGCAGGTCATCGGCTGCAGGCTCGGTTGGCTAACAAAAAAGAGAACAGGGTAAGAAAGGCTTACTGCAAAAGTAGGCAACTTGGGCCTACGAAATAGACGCTCTGCACCTCAGGTGTGAGCCTAAAGCAAGGACTGTGTGGAGTTCCCTCATCGGATCACCAATTAAAAGGAGCCATGTGGTGGTTTGAGTTCTCTCTCAAACATCGCTCGCACAAAGGTTGAGCCCATGTGAGCGGGAAGTTGTGCGTGAGCGAATGGAAGATGCTAAGGATGATAATGATGACGGCAAGGCCGCAAAGTCAGGCTTCGTCTGGTCTCAAAAGTCCCGTCTAACCACACACGGACGAAAGGATCCCACTCATCCCCCCCGCCCTAGTGAACCTTGCTGAATATCCCAACCCTGTGTGTAATCATGGCGTCATCATGGCCACCACCCTAGGTTAAGATATCATACCTCCTCGAATGGTTGACAGGCCGGTTCAGCAAGTTCAAGATGTTCATCGCCCATCAGATGGTGATGGCCGTTGACGGTGGGGGTGATTTCCACTATCTGTCCACAGTCATTGGAGTCGCCCCCAAATCCGGCGGCCTGATCCTTGGTGACGACCGGTTCTGCCTGGGTTGAAATCTCCGCGCAGGCGTCGGCCGAGGGAGCGTTGATCCACTGCAGACAGACACACATGGGTATATAGATGAGGGGGACTAGGCTTTCAGGACGCCATTACCAACATAGCTGCTGCTGCACACAACAGTGGGCCGGGACTGTGAGTGGGCAGCGTGCAAGCGATCGGACACACTTAAGACGGTGAGCAAATACTCACGAAGGAGTGCCATATGAGCAGATGAGATAAAATTGCACACCGACTACGAAAACAACGAAAAAGGTGACGGGAGCAGCAGACAAGAAAAAGACATGGATGGACGGCTTGGCTCGGGTGAGTGAGAGCAAACGCTTTTTGTGGTGAGTCACAACATCTAAACACAGCGGGATGGCATTGTGATGCGTACCTTGGACTCTGTCGCGGTTTCCTCTGCTGGTGGCTGCTGCAACTCAGCCTCGTGGGTTTCAGGAGCTGGTGCTTGCTCGACTGGAGGGACCGGAGGGTCAGCAACTTTAGCCCCTTCGCCTTCCGCAGCTGGAGTTTCGGTCTTCTCCTCCTTTTCAGGTCCAGCTGCCTCCGTCTTACTGCAGACGCGGGGCTTCTTGATAGAAATCTTCTTCTGAATCCAATTAATCGGATTCTTCTTTTTGTGTGCCTAGAGAGATGGAGTTAGCGTGGGAGGCGAGGCTCACCTTGGCTTCTTCGCCGTTCACGGCAGCGGACTGGTCGGCTGGTGCTGCGGCGGCGGCATCGCCCTCGCAGTTAGCGGTCTCCTGATGCTGGGTTGCATCGCCAGCAACAGCCTCAATGGTGCCATTTTCATTCAACTAGAAGGGGAAGTAAGAAGTCAGTGAATAAACGGACCACAAAGCAATGAGCAGTTGCAGATTATCGGTACATTGGAAACCGCCAACATCAGCAGTATGTACGAACGAGCACCACGAGAGAGCCAACACTTCTATGACGTTGTGTCACACAAACAGCCTCTTCACCAACCGTCCCCTTGTGCGTGACTTCCCAACTGAACGAGTTCTGAGTGCAGAACAGACGAGATACAGGAAATGAACTCGGTCACAGCCCATCCGACGTGTCTTGTAAATACACCATTAAATCCAAAAGTTGGAGAAATTGGAAATCAATATCGACTCCTCTTCGATTGTGTTGTACGCCTTCACAAACTGTAAGGGTTCAGACACTCTTACAGGAAAGCCCGGGACCTTCAATACAACATGAACAGTGAGGCGTTACATTTCAAAACCAGAAAAACTAGACGATAAATGCGCCGAGGCCACTTAACCTTGGTCGGGTGTATTCATCAAATTCCATGGGGTTGCACACACCTTGCCAGTGACAAGGAAACGGCCTGTGCTAGTGCTGGGTCTCACTCAGGACTTCAGCCACTATACCACTATCGACCGGAAGCCCTGAGCTAAATCATGCAGCTCGAACTGCGATTCTTCGTTCGCCCACTACGTTCAATGCGCGTGACATTAATCATAATGAAGTGGAAGCGCGCCGCATGTACCTCACACGCACGGCAAGGACAGGCAAAGAACGATAATGACCTCTGAAGACAGGCGTTTCACCCTTCGCTCCCCGATCACCACCAAACTGTTGTTTCCGCACGACAAACACAAACGAATTCGCCCCGCCAGCATCGAAGACGAAGAACTTATTATATCAGAGGGAGCCTGTGCACCTCAGAAAACCTGTGCGTACAGATGAGAGTCACGAGTCGAGTGTTGTACAGTTCCCAGATATCATAAAAAGGGAAAATTGACAACACGTACCTCCTTGCAGGTCCCAGGAGTTTCGTCGTGTGTGGCAGCCTAGGGAGGTAGAGACGAAAACATCTACTTAAAAGACAGACCACCCTAATAGCAAAAAGTTGGCGTATCGAGCTCGCCTTTGGAGGCTGTGTGCACCTGGCTACAATGTATGGCTGAGTGGGGTTTTACAGTTAACATATCTCGCCCTGGAGATAAAAGATTAGAATGATTTACGACTGGGAGGACTCATAGCGCAGGTGAAATTAGTGCGTTCATTAACAAAACGCATATACAGTAATGGACGGATTCTCAGTGGTGATTAGGCGAATGAAATCTACCTAAAACCACCATCCACCTATTATTTTCATCATCCTTTACTGTTGAATAATGCACTCTGCTATCATAAAACCGGATCGGCTTATATGCGCTCCGGGGGGAGAATCAGTTGGCGTGTAACCAACGTCTACGATTCCCTCAACATTCACCAGCATGGGGACTGGGCAGTACCAAACCAACTGCCTGTTCTACAGCACGTGGCGTTTGTGCGTGAAAGTCTAGCTTCACTGTCAACCCTGTCTGTGAGCCGATACCGATCCTGCAATCAAAAGAAGCAGCGCAATCCTCCCGACAGCAGGAGCACGAGATTCAAAAGGCGGAACGAACGAGATCAGTAGCTGTGTTAATGACTGCAAAGCGCTTATCATTCCCAGAGAATTTGGCGGAAAAAACTCTGCCCTGAGGGCACTCTAGTTGGTCGTCAGAATTCGACCATCAAGTCTGCTCTGGGAAGCTCCGAGTTTATGCAAAACTGTACTCCGTAATCAGTTAAGCCTGACGTAGGGTATGGTTTATGCCCCGAGTCTCGTAAGAAACCAAACAAATACAAAAGGTGGTCACAAAAGTACTAAAAGGGTGGTAAAAGGTATTACGAGACAAATATAGCACTCACTGTCTCCTTCTTTGCTCCGTTAATCACAAGCTTGGACTGTTTAACTCCCATTTCTGGCTGCAGTAAACGCTGGATGTTTGTCGAACGCAGAGGGCAGTGCGGCGAGAAACCGCTTCAACGGCTGTCCAAATACTCGCGCCGCGCCTACACCTCGCCGCTGCAGCATGCAAGTGACTCACGGGCTGGTTTCTGCCTCCTGATTGGTCATTGCGAAAACTGGTCACTAATCGTGGACAGACAGACAGGCGCAGGAGGACCTATCTATGACTGGAGTGTGTCTCTACAGTCATTGAGTTGAAGTTAACCAATCCTGCGGCTGGAGCAGGTGCCTTTGTTCGTCGCCCGGGCGTGTCGTGGGAGCGCGCCTACGGCGGCGCCAGCCTAGTCATGGACCGCCGTGGCTCGTAAAGGGTGCGCGCGGCGGCTGCCGGCCGGCGCGATCACCGGACCCTGACCTCAGTGCGCCATCCAGGAGCGATCGATAGGTCTCGGCGATCTGCTGAAGTCGCCCTAGCGGCAACATCTGTTGGGGCTCCCAACCCCCGCCCATAAGATCCAAACCAAAATGACTGAAGACGCGCTGTCCGGTCAGCAGGACGCTTCGGAAACCTTATTTGACCGTCAAAAAACTGAAGTCACATTTGTTTCAGCGGCAGTATCTTATTTGTCAAGCTTCTTAATTCCGTCTCGGTAAGGTCCTCGAAACAAACCTTTCCCAGGTTCATTTCGAAATTTTATACGAATTTCTCAGCCGATTTATATCAGCTTTAGCGTAACAGCCGCAGGATACTCACACTTCCTCTACGGAAAGTCCGTAGTACACCTTTGACCGGAAAGCAGACCTTAAAGGATTGTAGGATGAGTCCGCATGTCGAGAAGGTCTCAGCTGTCTAAGGTGATGGTAGTTTCCTTAGTGTTTGGACAGCTGTCTGGTGCGGGGAAAGAGCAGTCGGGCCTTCCTCAACGAGAACGTTATTGGTTCGCGCTATATTGCAGCAGGGCTATCGAATTCACTGGCGATATTAACAAGCCTACTAGGATCGATTCTCTAGGATTACACTGCATCGACACTTTGAAGTCGCACTAGTCAGGATATCAGTAGGCCCTTATGACCGACTAAATCTCCTGACCTCGACCCAGAATATGATAAAACAGGTCCAAATCTCAGATCTTATCGAGAGTGTGTAGAGGCGATTTGGGATTGCTATTTTGCGTAAAGGTGACTTTTCTGATCGTAATAAACGAGTCCGTTTATGCTGTTAGTCATTATTCAACTGGAAGAACGACGGCAGAAGTGTGCGACGTTCGACTTAGTTTCACCTGTCCAGTCTGGAAGGGGGGACATTTTTTGGACCAGCAGCGTGAATAAATATCCCTATCTCTCAAAACTGCTGATAGACGGAGATTGGTAGGAACTACGCTAAGTCATTCGGAGGGTTAGAAGTATACTTGTGTGACTTCGCGAGTGCAAGAGACTGTGTGATGTAGGGTTCATATAATGGTATTTGATGGGAAGGGACGTTAACATTAATTTTTAACCGCGAATGTTACGTCGAAGGGGGGGGGGAGGCGGTGGAGGCGACGGATATGCACTTAGAAACTTGTAATGCGCATTCATGCCTCCACATATGATGGAGGATAGTTAACGACTCGTTTCGTGCCGTGGTGGGTGGTTTTCAGGCTCCACCACTAACCCCCTGCTGGTTGCCTCCGGTCAACCGTCAGCCTCAAGTCCGAGTGGCGTGGGAAGTTGCTTGACGGTTCGTGAGACAGGACGGCCAGCCGGAATATAGGTCCGATGTGATTTGGACTCTAGTCTCGCTCCCGCATGCGTCGGTTTTCGAAGTCGTGCGGTTTGCCAGCTGCTCTGAGCACCTGGCGAGCGTATTTTAAATCAACAATCTTTCGGCCCACTACGTTTAAGGTTGCATGGTTGGTGGCTGTTGAAGCCGAATACCCCCCCCCCCCCCTATATTTCTGCATCATCACAGAAGCACCCACTTTCATTTTTACTCACAGTAACAGAGACCTTCCCAGCCACCACAATAGAAGCACCCCAGGACAAACGGGATACCAGCCCCTTTCACCATAGGCACGATGCAAATATCCCCTGCCGCAACCGTTCATTCGAGTTCCGCATCGGCCTTGTCAATCACCTGCAAATCCAGTGCCTACAGCCTTCACCAATACCCGTCATACGTACCTTTCCTGTTGGCACCGCCTCCAGATATTCAGGCGTTGCATAAGCGTATGTGGCCACCTGCGTCCATGCGACAAGACAAGACAGCTCTGACCCCCCCCCTTCTCCACTCTACCCGCACGTACACGTGGTCATTTGACCGTCGTTATTGACCGGGTCTAGTACTACCCAGAGATGCGCTCAGTCACGACTTGCACACAAATTTATTTGTAGCGGAGCAGACCTGCCCTGCGTCAACGGCATTCTTTTCCTACACTTAACGAGTTCCAATGGCAGGACAGAGTTGACACGGCCGGTATTGGCTGTAGACGTAGTGGTTGACTCAGATAGACAGACACTACGTGTTCCCCACATAAACTTGTTCTAAAGTCCACAAGCACCATACGTCAAGCAATTGCCTCGGACCTCACAAAGGTAGGAATGTCATAAAGACCACAAAAAATGAGCCATTGCAGCCAGATCATCGCTTCATTGAGGGATTGAGTTATCCCCCTCAGCTGAGAGCCTTCTGAACCAGGACTGTTGGCTTACCGCGATAGGTTTGGGCGCGTCAGATTGATCCTAGTTAGAAGTGTATTGGATTGCCGTGAGGTGAGGTACCGCAGCATTGGCCTAGCTCTCATTTAATCCTTCCATGCACCAAGTGACTTTTCGGACTCATTGGGCAATGGGCGATCTGGCGCCTGTCTCTTCCTGGCCAGCCAGACGCATGTGTGGCAATGGTTAAGCGCTCACGAAGACCCAGCAGAGTCAGAAAAGGGTTTTCAGAGAGCAAATATAGCTCCTGTCATGGTTAATTCCGGACCCTCTTCGGGCGGAGCATGAGGGGGAGGGCTGAAGAGAGACATACACGACAGTTCAACCGTCATGACCGACGACGTGCACCCTATGCCCCACCGCAGGACGAGAGCAAGGACGGTGACTTCTGAGCCAATTAATTTGTAGTGATTTTAGACTTGCGCTGTCACTGCAACACCCCCTCTTCCTCCCCCACTTGGACTCCGTGTTATGACAGAGTCAAGAAGATCGGGACCGGGGGAGAGCACAGGTAGCTAGTACGGCTTAAACCCGCACATAAACGTACCACCACAGCCACTGATCCACGACGGATACTGACCAGGACTTTAAACCACAACACACAGGGACGGCGGCCCGGATCCCATTTGGCGCGGCATCAGCCTTCAGCTGGTCGTGTCACTACTTCCCCAGTGTAGGCACTTGCTACGGGTGCTCATCCACGGAAACCGATCCAGCCCTGTGCTGGTCTAGCGCATCTACCGCGTGGCTCGCTTTCAGGGCACATACATAAGCGCCTGAACAATGCATACACATCCTCGGCCGAATCGGTGTGCAGGACAATTATCGGTGGAACATATCACATTGTTAATGCAACAATCATACGATCAGTTTGTCAGCGTCATCACGACTGACTAAATGTTCTGTGTAAGCACCTGCGCGTCATATTTCCGCGATGGTCATATGGACTGAGACACCTAGTACGCGGGTGGCAGGCGTACACGTCAGCCACTGACTCCAGCCCTCTCATCAGTCAGTCGGCAGGTTTCGGCGGTCGACAATGCGTGGGAGATGGAAGGTCGAGTGAAGCCCTCCTGTGCGAATCGTACTTGCTGGTAAGGCATTGCATTCTTTACCAATAGAGACCTAAAACACCGGGCTTTACCAAGAGGCTTGGACAACGCCAGCTGGCTCGATAACCCACTGTAGTTTTAGAACAGAGTCAGGCTCTGACAGTTACTACATAGAGACAATTATTTGAGTGAGATTGGATTCACCCTAAAGTAATCCCAGTGGGTGTGGAGACAGGGGCCACGTCATGCCTGGCACGAGTAGGCGGGCTGTTTAAGAGCCTCAGCCCAAACTCATCGTGGGCGGTCTTGGCGTCGTTTCGCCACTCCCAAGGGGGGAGGGGGATTGCGGGAAGAGATACGGTACAGCACAGTACACTTTTTGTGGGACAGCAGGTGAGCACCTCAGGTGAGTGGCGGGACAACGGATACCAAAAGTAAACTACTGTAGTACTTTCCCTCCAAAGAAACTCAGTAAAAGTCAACTTGCACATACAGGTGAATCATCAGAGGAATAACTCACCATACATTTCATCAGATGTCACCGACTGAGAGTCACGTGCCCTGTTAATAAAAATTAAAGAGTTGGTGTTTCTTCTCTTGGTAACGTCCGTCCCAATTTCCTGGGGGCCCGTGAACGGTTTCACAAACATATAGAAATTCTCACTGACGAATAAAACCCTACTAAACCTCTGTCTGCTATTCGGAATTTCGATACAAACTAACTTGCTCATATGTCTCTGTATCACTTGTAGGACGCTTCACTATCCTCACAATGGCAGACTACGTAAAGTGGGCCTCCACCTCTTAAGTCTCCATCCACTAATTACTTAATTATGGTCTAACCAAGGAAACTGACTATTTGACCAACTGAAACGTCGTCTACTCGCATTATTTAAGGACATCGTCTACGCGTCCTTCAGCTAAATTACCGTTAAAGGCTCATTTAAACAGCAAGCACATCTAAATTCCTCACTTGTGGTACGCCATGTCACCTCGAGTTATCTTCGTCGGATATGTCGCCTACTTGAAAATATAAGCCTACTTTCCGTCTCATCAGCCTTAGTTGAGGCGTGTTGATCACCTGCGAAGGCATTTGATGACACTCTCACGTTTCAGCCTGCCAAGAGTCTAGACCGGTAGATGGTCAAGTGCTATCTAAAACTACCTGTCAGGAAAGTGCCCTACAACTGTCTTGATCACTTCTCTTAAAATAAAATGTGTAGCATGCTGACACATCGTCAGACGATGTATGCAGGCAGACAAGTGATCGTCCGTGAAAAGAAAGGGAAATATGAATCCGCCTCGAAGGGGCAGTCATTGCTTAGGCAAAATGCTCCCCGTCGGAGTGAGGGTAGTCGTAGGAGTCAACTACGCGTGCGATTTTGTGCGGAGAAATGTTGTTTTGCTCTTGGTGCTCTTAGCACAAAACCCAAACGTACCCGAAATCCTAAAAACCAAAGCCAACTCAAACCTAAGCCATACCCGTAACCTAACCCTAACCTTAACCATCACCCTAGAACTAACCTTAACCCCAACCTTTACCGTAAACATAAGCCTAACCCTAACCTTAACCTTAACCCTAACTTAACCCTAATCTTAACCCTAACCCAAACCTTGACCCTAATTTTAACCATAACCCTAACCTTGACCCTAATCTTAACCCTAACCATAAATTTAACCCTAATCTTAACCGTAACCTTAACGCGAACCCCAACGGGAACCTACACCGTAACCGTAACACGGAAACCTGACCCTAAAAAGCAAACCCTAATCCTAAAACTTAACCTACGCCTAACTCTAACCCTCACTAAACCCAACAGCCTGACCGAAACGGACGACCTGCCTAACTCATTAAGAGCACACCCACTGATGACAAGTTCCCTAGACAAGGTAAGCACACCCTCTGATAACAAGTAAGTACGTCGACCGTGCCAACATATAATGTCTGGCTACCAACTGCGATCTTACCATTTTTTCCTTGCTTGAAACATAAAAGGCAGCTCCCTCGCCCTCCGTCTTTCATATTCTCGTTAAAATTCTTCAACGGGCTTCTCAAATCGTGCTGCTATTTCCCCCTCCCTTCTCTCCGCCCACTAACAATTTTCTACTTTACCACAGGAGACATTGGTCCAGAAGATTGCTAGCAGCATCCAATAAAACACCTTCCTGGAGAAACACGAGGTGAAATGAACAAAAACGGTCACAGGTTGCTGCTGCTGTTGCTGCTCCAACAAGGGTAGATATAGTCAATGCCACATTGGACCTCCACGTCCTGTGCACAACGCAAACATCCATACTGTCAGACCTTCAATACAATTGTCGATCAACTTTGAATATCAATTAGGAAAGTTTGGAAGCTGCCTGAATTGGTTGCTCATCGTCACCTAGGGTATTTTCACTCATTCTCAGTCTGATTGAGGTCCTGCTATTGACTGGACAGGCTGATCGAGAGGGTATGAGATTCTGCATAAATGCTCGGAACAACTGCACCCTATGGGGCGGGTATTTTTGCCCTGGTGGAGGCAGCGCGACACGCCGGTGCTCGGTGGCAATATATTCCTTCTTGGAATTCTCATTTACTGGGTAATTATAACCAAAACAACAAGGGGCTGGCCACAATTCAAAAATCAGGCTATACACAGGAAATATGAATCCGGGCCCACTCGGTGATTGACGACACACGCTCACGCCTTGCCGCCTCCCATCGGGAATATGTAAGACCATTTAGGGAATAACGTTCACGCGTCCATTCTGATTGCAGTACGGAATACGCACGTTCAGTTTTGTCTTGGGGCTCCCGTCTCAAGCGCTTACATACTGCCGGAATATCTGCGATTCACGAAAAAACCTAAACGCTGGGAGATTTATAAGGTAAAACACGAGTATAGGAACCACCCCGAAGGGAAAATATTCCCGCATCATCACCCTAACTCTAAAGCTAATCCTAAATTTAACTCGAACCGTAAACATTACCCTAACACTAATCCTAACCTTGGCCATAAAACTAACCTGAACGCTAACCAAAATCGCACCGGAAATTAGAGCAAGGCTCCTGGAATATTAGGCTCCCTATTCCCGCGTCCTGCCCTTTATACTCATAAACATGTTTGTTGGCCGGTCGCCAACTTCAAGATTGCACAAAAATTACGACTTACTCCAAAGAGACTCCGAAAACAGGGATCTCGTTTGGTTAACCACGCACATGCCAGGAAACCCATGCCTGTTTGTTGTTTTGCAGAGACCAAATTTCAAATCCGTGCAAGACTGAAGAACTGCCACACAGATATCCAAAAACATACAGTTCAAGATTCAGGGGGAAGAGAACAGCCACATGGCCCTCCTTGCTGCTGTCGTCTGTAGTGACCCGAAAGTCAAAGTGTTCAAGAAACTTGCAAATACGGCGCAGGTAGTGGGCCTAAGCGGCGACCGACAGTTCGAGCGTCGTTGCCTGAAAATTCCACCGTATGCTCCACAACGAGCAGGGAGCAGGCACGGTAACTTGCGCACGAGTTAGTTTATAGTGAGTATAGACTTGCACAGCATCCACCGCACTCTCTGCTCCTCCCCCACATCTGGACCCGGTGTCAAGACACAGTCAAGAAGACCAGAGGCGGTAAAGGGCGCAAGTGGCTGGCACGGCGAAACCCGCATTTAGGCGCACCATCACACCCCCTGGTGCACAACAAACGCTTGACCAGGATTTTAAATAACAGCAAATACGGGAGGGGAGGCTCAGATTCCAGTTGGTTCGGCGTGAGCCTGCAACTGGGTCCGCCATCACACCGTCGGCATTTGTTGTGGATGCGCATTCCCAGTAATGCCTGCGGGTTCCGATTTGGCCTCTGTGCTGTTCCAGCGCATCTACCGCGCGGCTGTTTGTAGGGACTAATGCACGACCCAGCACTTGTTGCAGTGATAGTATTAACATGTTAAATTGTCAGGAAGGTATCCGCCAAAAATCAAAACGGTTGACGAAATAACGACAATTACTAACTCGAGCGCGAGCGATCAAACAATCACTGCACGGCAAATTTGCCCTTACATGTTGCTTTCCCTTGTAATTTGTTCGAAGGAGAATTCAAAACGTCATACGAATAAAATTCGAATTCCAGAAAGTGATTTTTCTCGATTCAGACTCAATCAAGTATGCCGTACACACCTCCTTCAAACTGTGTTTACGCACTCACAGACTGGGCATACTGCACGGGAGCAAAGGCACATCATAGCAAAAAACTAAAAGACTCGCATTCGCCATTCGAGAACCCTGAGTGAACAACAATCGGTCCATCTATCCACAACTAATTGTCCGTGTACTTATTGTTACTTAAGGAGCTCAGAGTAGATCAGACCTCTGCAAATAACACGAACACATTGGAAATCGGACTTTATCATGATAATTTGTTGTCCTGTAGCTCACTCCATTTTGCGGGATACTACTCCTCATCTTTCATTTTTCTCTAATTTGGTATCGATGTGTCGTTTTTGATTGATATTTCCAAATCGCACTAATGTTGCATCCAGGGAGTGGCCGCTGAAGTCTCAGACCATGATGGAAACGCATGTACTGCTGCTTATGCCTCAGTTTAGATGCGGGACTACATTCTGGCCCTTCTATAGATTAGGTGAAACTGACTTTATCGGATTCCAATGTTGTTGAACACAGAAATACCAAAGTCTGCACAATGTTCAAACTTATGTGAGCGTCCCTTTAGACAGCTGCGAAGTTGGTAGGACAAATGTTGGTCGCTTTAAATTCCTCAAAATACTCAAAAGACTCGGACGTCAGTGTGCATATCGGCCACTATGTTGCTATCTCTGATAAGTGAGGAACTTCAACCAATCCCAACCGCGTAGTCTGATTCAATTAGCATATTTTGAGGTGTACGCAAGCACGTCAAGACTTGGTTGCGCCTGAAATTAGGGTTTTAAATCTCCATGCCGTACGACTTTTCTGTAATGACAGTCATATATGCCTTCACGTTATTAAGAAGAGGTCATATATGGCTCATAAAGTTTTGCAAAGGGGGTGGAATGTGTTTTATTAATAGGCAGTATTAGTAACCGACACTGTATGAATAGACGTCTCGAGGCCTTAAAAATCACGCCATTTGAAACTTTTTTTCAATTCGAAAGACGAGCTTTCTTCTAGTCAAACATTTGAAGGCGCACTTTTCTACCAAACGAGTATAAGAGAACACAATTTTGTGCATTTTATATAAAAAATGGTCGGACATGGTTGGTAGCCCCACCCGAAGTAAGCAAACCCCAGTCACCTCTAATACGGCACTGGTGGTAATAGGGGTTTTTGCAGGTGGAGCCGGGGAACCCACATGCGACGAGTAGTTGGCAAATATGACGCAGGTAGTGGGCCTAAGCGGCAGTTCGACCGTCGTTGCGTGCGATGTCCACCGTATGCGACACAGTAAAGTGAGAACGAGGACCGCGTCTTACGCGTGGATTAGTTTGTAGTAATAGTAGACTTGCGCAGTACCTACTGCACTCTTTCCTCCTCCTCCTCCTCCTCCTCCTCCTCCTCCTCCCCCACCTATATCCTGTCATAAAAAAGCCAAGAAGATCAGAGGCGGGAGAAGGCGCAGGTAGATGACACGGCCAACGAAACTGCACCTAGGCGTACCACCACACCCCCTGGTCCACAGCAAACACTTGACCAGGATTTTAAATAACAACAAATAGGGGAGGGGGCGACTCGAATTCCAATTGGCTCGGCGTGAGCCTGCAACTGGGTCTGCCATCACACCCCGACAAAGTTTGGCATTTGTTGTGGGTGCGCATCCCCGATAACGCCTGCGGGAGCCCGGTCTAACCTCCATGTTGGTCCTGCACATCTATCGCGTGGCCAGAATTAGGGGCAGACGGGGCAACCACTCAACAAAACACTGGCGTACAAGGACGTTCTATCGGCACGTTGTGACGCCGCTCAATGAAACATAAGTTAAGGTTGTTGAAGTACGATACCCTCGGTGTGGTCAGGACAAGTGGCTACCCGCTCATCTCTGGAAACCAGGAAATGTAATAGCGAGACAAGAGACCAAACCACACCGGAACCAGATTCTGTCGGGTGCTCCGATACGGCAAGGATGTCTCGAAAGCTGTCAGGTAGCTCCCAACAGGATCGTAGTTGAACACAGACCGGAGGCAGCCATCAGGCGTTAAATGATGAGGCTACGACATGAAAGGCCTGGGATCCTTTACTGGATCCGGCACAGTCGCGAACAGAACAAGCATGTCTAGGAAACCGGGAGACCGCTCCGGTCACGGATGGCTGAACACGCATAAGCAATGAGGACGAGGGATAGCTGCTACTACCTATCCGTTCACTGACCGGGACTCTATCACATCTTCAAATTCGACGAGGCCGAAATCCTCGCAAGAGGAGGAGAAGCACCCGTTTTACCAGCTGCTTGATTGATAATTCTCTGATCCACAGTCAATCTATAAGCGTAATGCTCTTCTCCTACATATAAATTGGCCAGTTTCTGCCCTAAGAGAGTAATTTTTGGTGATGATCTAAATCGTTGAGGGATTATGTAGCCAATAAACAACTCTGACTAAGACATCCTGGCCACTAACCGCTCGGATGCCGTTAGACATACACCTACAGCACCAAATTCAGACATTCGCAGTGAATGCGGTAGTTGCTGACTTTAGCAAACGTGTGGTTGCGCATCAGCTGCAATCCATAACTACTACAGTAAGTGGGATAACTCATGAAATCTCAACAGAAATTCCGAAATGCGTTTTCGTTTCGAAAAGATTACTTAAGTAGGGTTGTAAAACCAATCATTGTTCAGCATTATTCGATAATATTTCAGTTACCTCAGGATGCCGGCTTTCGAATGAACTTCCTTCTGGCTACATGCAAAAACTGCACTCTGTAAAAGATGACTACTTAAGTAGCATGCATTTTTCTCATTGATTTTCAGTGCCCTAAAAATTCAATTATATTTCCTAGGAAACGAGCATAAAAATATTCATTCTTTTGCTCGTTCAGTAGAAAATTATGTCATCTCTCAATTTTACACTCAGAAAAAGGGTATAATTTGGTATTATAAAACTTTTTCCATTCCCGAATAATTTTGAACCCGACCTGCCGTTACAATTGCATTGAGGGTTCCCAAACTACAAGCCGTATGATTTCCGCGTGCGGAAAACCATACACTTATCTACCGTATTAAGAGGAGACTATATGGGGTTTATAAAATTAAGCAGTGGATTTGAGCCACATTGGTAAATGCAGAGACATGACGTTTTATGAAAGGCCATTTCACGGTATTAAAAAATCTCACAATTAGAAACTTTTTTAAAACCGAATTATACCCTTCCTTCAAGTATAAAATTGAAAGAAAACGTAATTTTCTACTGAATGAGCAAAAGAATCAGTGAAAAATGTACACCACTTAAGTAGTCACTGTTTACGGAGTATGGTTTTTGGATGTAGTCAGAAAGAAGTTTGTTCGAAAGCCGGCGTCCTGGGGTGACCGAATTATTATATAATTATGCTGAACAATGGTTGGTTTTACAACCCTACTTAATTAATCTTTTCGCAACGAAAACGCTTTTGGGAATTTCTGTTGAGATTTCATGAGTTAGCCCCCCTACTGCACATTTCCACGCGTCTAATAGCTCTATGGGTTGCTGTAATTTGGCAACTGGTTCCAGAAGGAAATAGAAACGCAGGACGATAAAAGCTAGTGTTCTGGCAGACAGGTATCTTTTTCCACCAAAAAACTCCCTTTCCCAATGATTCTGTAATTCGCCGGTTATTTCGCCTTCAGTAAGCCGTGTCTCGCCGTGGCACTGCAATTAACGGTGTTCGCGACACACAACTACTTCAAAGCGACCGGTAAAAGGTTGTACAACTCCGAACGCAGGAATGGTAACACTGGGAAATTCACCACTAGAGCTGCCAAATGTAGTCAGCCTAATCTCCCGAAAAACTGCGAGAGCATTGCGAACAATAGCGCTCGGACACAAGTTATGGGTCGTGGAAATGCACAGAGATGACTTACTGTGTGCTTTTCAGAAAACGGCCTGTCGAATGTCATGCGGGCAGCAACAAGGACCAGGAGAGATACGACCTGGTCATCTTTCCATCGAAATTTTGCGCCGAAAAATTCCGAGGGGTATCTGAGGCGGTGCTGGCACTAATATCTGGCATGGTAAAGTGCGTCTCCACAAGATGATCATGCTCCACTGCAGAACGTTCATTTTGTTCGAATGCTTTAAACTAGAGCCAACACACAATGGCCTCCTGTGTACAGTCGGTTTTACCCAATCACTGACACAGCTATTTGATAGTTTTTGTCTAGTTCGTTGTATTATGTGCAGAGATGGTGTATTATACTGGATATGAGAAATAACTTTCAGCCATGTAATCTACAGCACCTGTAAGGACGGACGACGCGTGGCATATGTGGCCTGCGTTGGGTGGGAACTCTAGGCAATGTTAACCGCCATACTAGACTGCACGTTCAGTGAGCTTGGTTAGGATTTGCCGCTGATATGGGGGGTGGAGCGGAACTGTCGAGGTAGTTAAAGCCACGGACGAACCCCAGCCACTACGACGTTCATGCCAGATTTCGAGTAGAGGCAGGAGAAACTGGACGCCAGTGAGGAGAGTAATGTATAATGATCGGGGCTGCTGACCGATCGTTCTTACGGAACTCACTCGTTCCGTTGTGCCTTACAGGCTCTCTCTCTCTCTCTCTCTCTCTCTCTCTCTCTCTCTCTCTCTCTCTCTCTCTCTCTCTCTCTCTCTCTCTCTCTCTCGAGCCCAACCAGAATCCGCACAATGGCGCATGCTATAGACAGTATGTTATTACCGACAAAGAGTAATTTATTCTGTGCAGAATGGATGAAGAATAGACTGGAGTTGGTTAGCAGCCGGACAAGGGCCCACGCCAGGCCGCGCCAGAGCAGGTACTCGAGTGCAGCAGGCGTCGGAGCTCCTTGAGCGAGGGCATGTCTGAATCGGCCTTGAAGTTGTTTGACCGGTTTGGGCAGCTGTGATTAGCTGCGAGTCGGACTGCCTCTGGTAGGCGCGCGGGAGGCGCAGTGTAGTAGCCGACTACCGGAGTATGTTCACAACAGGACTGATTCGGATTAGATTCAGCGCCCATTTATTCACTGTAAACAAACAAACGTACTTTAAGACTACCACGACGCCCTTACAGTTGCGGCTTGGAAGAGGCGGCTGGCCCTCCCACTGACTGAGGGTTAGATTGCAGTGATCCCTTCTTAGTGTCGGTTTTACGGCATTGTCATTCATTTGCGATGCGAGACACCCTCCTTTAGTTTAACCCTTGTTGCGTGGAATCGGAAACCAGAAGGTGGGTGTGTGTGATACGCAATAATCACTGTGCCCACGTTTATCCGCAGTTATCTTGACTCCATTTTCATAAGAATTTGATACGTGTGGTGAGATAGAGCGAGACGAATGCCGCGAAAAATTACTTCGTCACAGGGGAATTCACCGGCAGGTCATCACTGCCCGCTCAGGATAATGGTGGCACTAGGCGCCGGAGATTGCTGAAGTTGTTAATGCTAAACAAAATTCCTATTTCATTTTGACCCAACTGTGAAAACCTCAGCAACCCCGGTGGGATTCGAGCCCACGAAAGCAAGGAGAGGACTAGAGTAGAACCGACGCTCTAACCACCTGAGCTATGAGGCCTCACCGCAAGACGCAAGTTCAATCACATTTGGGTCAAGTTACCCCCCAGCCTACTACAAAGTATGGAATCCACCAAAGCTGATAAATTAAGTCGACTGCCCATGGAGGATTTTCTAAGTAATCAGTCTTGAATCCACCAGACGTCTATCAGGCTCACGTGATTAACGGATGTATTGGCAGATTTTGAATAATTCATTTTGACCCAATTGTTACAAACTTGGCGGCCACTCCGGGATTCGAAACCCCGGCAGCAAGGAGAAGGCTTGAGTACAGCCAACTCTCTAACCACCATGCTGTTTGGTTGGAAACTAAAGCAAAATTCTATTTAATGCTTTACAAAACAGCGTAATAATTTTGAAAAATGTTCAGAATGAAGTTGTTTAAAAAAAGGTTACAGTCGGCAGAGTTAGTAGAATATCTGTCATACACTCTGTTTAGGTCAAACGTTCAGAACGGTGCGCAGGGTTGTGATTTCATAGCTGATTTTGCGTGCACTGGTACTGTAGCGTTAAAAGCCACACGCGCAACCAAACGTATTCACACATGTAGGTCAATTAAGCCGTCAGTGAGGTCGACAGACTGAGGGTGAAGCACCGTATTAAATAAATCCGGTGAGATTATTCGTCGCATATATGCAGAAAATTGTGAGTTATTCGGTGAAAATCAGCAGATGCATTCGACACGCGGATCGCAACTACCTGGTAATCATCGGGAGGTCAGGTTAACACGGTCACTGAAAGTAGGTAGCATCTGCTTAGCCACTCTCTCTGGTGGGTGACCGCAGTGCAGGATTACCGCAGGGCACGCATCAACAGCATCTAAAACGACAACTGCCTTTCAACCGAGACAGCCAACTGATCGATCAGCGGCTGAACCGACAATATCGAGAGGACCAAAACAGCTGCTTCTTTCAACTGTTGGTCGTCAGAACCGCGCAAGCAGGCCCTTGCCCTATTTGGGGAATGACAGTGCCCTATGACCTGAGGGAAAATGGGATGCGGTTGACCAAACGATTTACGCGCCAACTGTCGACGGGATGCTTTGAACGGTAACAACTGTCACACAGGACTCTATTGAAAAGTCAACTTTGACACATCTTTTCATCCACTATTGTAGAGGTGTCTTCCCTAGTGGTACAAAAAGTACT
The DNA here is from genome assembly GCA_902702965.1 of Spirometra erinaceieuropaei. NCBI lineage: Eukaryota > Metazoa > Platyhelminthes > Cestoda > Diphyllobothriidea > Diphyllobothriidae > Spirometra > Spirometra erinaceieuropaei. The sequence goes on from CACRXP010000001.1 coordinate 1,203,347, forward strand.
ATGTTTAGGGATTGTTCTTCCGAATCAATTAATGCACGAATTCATGTGAAGTTTGAAGAGAAGGAGAGTCTACCTGACCCTTACGTTAAAAAATCCGCCGCGCGATAAGGTTTTAACTCGCAACGTTAAGGTTGTGGATTATAACTGGTGCTCTAACCACCTGATCTACGAGGACCCGACAAAGAATCTTGCGTTTTTCACATTTCAAATAAGTTAATTGCCCAGCAGCATACTCGATCCACCAATTCAAGCATGGTGGGCCGACCGTTCATGTGGATTTGCCTGGCAAACGCACCCATTAATCAGGACCATCAATGAAATGGGTCCAAAACACCAAAGAGGCCAACATTCCTCAAAACTAATGGCCACCTTTTATCCAGCATGACAGGGTGGAGCAACGCATTTCTTTTCTATTTCAGAGTCCTTCAACAAAATTCAATGCATGAGGTTTCCCATAAAAGCAGGGATCATTATCAAAGGAAATAAAGCCCCTAGACTTGAAATGGGTCCCATTCAAACTGCATGGTCAGTCAGTAGAAGTCAACAAATGAATGGTCTCGTCCAACATCAGTTCCCTCCTTACACCTATTCTGCCGGAGTTAGCGTAGGGAACGGTGTGTAGGAGACCTGAAAATGCCCTGCAACGAAGACCGAATGCACCTGAAAATTCGACAAATTATGTATCAGAAAAGCATTACTGGCGAAGACAAGGGAGACTGGAATTGCCATTACTGGCCTAGTGGCCGTCATCAGCTAGCCGTACCCAATCCCAGGTTTTATGTAACCCCTGAATAGTGTATCAGCCAGCGCATATTATTGCCTCTGCGGCTGGTCAGAAGTTTTTATTATCGTGAAGTTTTTACTACATACCTGACTTTGGACCCCTGACAAGACCTAAACACTCGGAAAGCTACCCCCTTCTACCGACGTCCGATTTCGTCCTCATATAATCAGTCAGAGATTTTCAGAAGACAGGACGCAGTTAAATACAGTGTGACTTATCGGGCTGGTTACTTAAAAGTACGATACGCGTACTTCCTTATGACCTGCATAGACAAAGCCATTAGCCAGATGCTCTCTCAGTCTCTTACATCAAACTCGCAATTCGGCGTGATGAGCCTGGATAAGATTAACGTATTTAGTATAGTTTTTGTCAAAAAGGGGCTTCCCGACTGATTACGAAAACCCTTTCATCCCCACAGTATACACTCACCAGCGCCTCGTTTGTGAGTGTTCAAGCTTCCATTAAGTCCAAAGATCACTTGTTTAACCCGCGGATGGGACACAGGACGAAAAAGCTACATACGTGCGCATGTGTTAGGGTCAATGAGGCGTTTAGGGGGCTTAAGGGGGTCCGGCTAGGGATACACAGTGTCGGGGTGGCAGACCGCTCCATGCGCCCCGTGCTAGTAGTGGCCGCTTTGCACGGCTCTTAAATGGTACTCAACTACCTTGTTTAATTTCCGAGAAAATGAATGCACGGTCCTTGATTAAATCCCTCAGAACGAAGATTTTTGGCTCGATTCGAAAGTTTATTTATGTATGTGGAATCGAGTCAGGGCAAATAATCGTTAGGAGTTATCCAAAACAAGCGCATGGATAAAATGTAAAAGGCAACGGAGATTCAGGTGGACGGTAAGAAAAGTTGAGGAAAAACAGGGTAAAAGCGGAATATGTTAAATTTAAGTCGAAGGTAGGAAGCCTATAAGTGGCATCTTGACTCACAAATACGGATGTCATATATCATAAGATTGCTGGTCAACGGTATAGAGAAGGAGTCCACCTAACTGTCAGTAGACTGTGGATCGTGTCATATGGGGTTTTATCTTGGCATACATTTGCAGGCTGTTGCAGAAATTACCCTGCCAACAACGATTACTTCCCACGACTTCACATTTTAACTCAGAATCCGTTATTTTGTGAAATTTACTTTTTGTTTATTGTTTAATTACTACTCTCATTTCCGTCGTCGTACAATAGCGTAGGATAAGACGTTCGGCATAAATTCAGGCAATGTCTGCGTTTTCTTTCGTTTTGTCAGCTTACTGTCTAGCGTGCTGCCCCACCCATAAAACTTCCTTTACTATAAATCACGTACGGCACGATCCACAGTCTAATGACAGTTAAATGGGGTCCTTCCCTATACCGCTGCCGATTGCAGCCCCACAGAACTCTACTTGAAAATTGGCAGAATAAGAATCAACAGCGGCTAGACACAAGGGATGAGGGTGCTAATGAGTCGCACTAGGCAAAAACGAATGAATGAAGAGCGGGCGACCGATATGAAAGAGAAAATATGCTCTTGATTTTGCATTTTTAACGAACAAGTCTCCCCAACACAGTCCTGTGTTACAACTCTCTCCTAACAAAAACTGACGGAAGTGGGTAGGTTTTTTTGACGAAACCCGCTCCTCTCAGCCACAGGACGCCTCGACAATGCTTCCGTTCAAGGTTCTCTCAATGGAGGAGACAGTCATAGGTCAGTTCGTCAGAGCATATGCAACCAGTGCTCAGAAGGGCTCAATTGACTGTCTGCACTTAGCTGCGAACCCGATCTCAAAAAATGGGTAGGTTCGGCATACACACAGGGCAGTCGTAAGAACCTCGGAGCTGCACTGCTGCAGACAGCGACGCCCAAAAGGTCGTGCTGTTTATCGCAACTCCACTGTCACGGTAGAGTTTGTCCAGTAAGATTGTTGTTTTTAAGGTGAACCTACGTATCCGGGGCCTAAGAAGGCGCAAGGAAAATTTACACCGTTCAGTATGTCAATACGCAGGTCAGTCAGTGGTTTTGCTAAGAGACTGCCCTGTGTGCGGGCAGAGTGAGACAAGGGAGACTAGAATGTCCACTTCTGGCCTTATAGCCGTCATCAAGCAGCCACACCAAACCCCAATATTGGAACCCCTAGAATTCGGGTCGGGGATCCTTGGTCAATAAGTCGAAGGCTTTATCAGTTGAGTAACGAGCTTCTTGTTCTGTCGGTTGCGATCTGGAAGATTGGCAGTAATCTCGTTTTTGCCTATACTACTAGTTGCTCTGCGACTGCCCGTGGGGCTTTTATAGGGTTCCACCAGCTGCCAGAGAAATGTCACGAAATGCGGGCATACATCTAAAATGCAATCGAGGACATGACGAAAGCTTTTGACACGGCAAACTAGGGTAGACACTGGAAAACCATACAGAAAGCCGGATGTCCTGAGCAGTTCACGCACAGGGTGCTTCAACTCCACGACCGCATAATGGAGTGTGTCGCAGACCGTTCGACCATCTAAGAAGCATAGGCAATAACCAACGTATAGAGCAGGGTTACATACTTACTCCCACCCTCTTCAGCCTTGTGTTCTCTGCACTGCTGATGGACACCTACAGTACGTGACCTATGTCATGAAACCTGGTGACGGAAACTGATGTGAGAATTTCTGGACGTCTTTAACTTTGAGTATTCGCTTGCTCATCCAGCCCCTTCGATGAAATGTCCTTTTCTTGTGCAGAAATTGTGTTTACGTAAGTATATCCAGCAAAATATTAATAAATTTTAGCGAAAATGGACGTTGCAATGTATTTGTGCAATTTCCTATGCTAATACCTATCCTAGACTTCGGCTGCGCATCCGAGCGTGTTTCTCATTGAAAGGAGAGTAATTTGCCCGCGAGAGTTTTAATAAACAGAGGTTGCCAGATTTGAAAATTTACTTTATGTCCGATGCTAACCGTGGTAATCAACTTGCTAAAACAAAGGTTATTTTAAGAGAACCATATGTTCTATCGATTTTTAAAAGTCCTTTTAACAGGTCAACAGAGTGCGATATTAAAGCACTTCTCAAAGATGTGACTTACTAGAGAAAGTTTTCTTATTGATCGAAGGCGTATTCGTTGCTGTATTTCGTTATGGACTGCCGTTTTATTTGAAAATGAAGTCTCATGTTTGAATGAGTCTTTAAATGTGACCTAAACCTCCTTCCTTATGAAAAAGATCGCCCAAACACTCACTAATCCGGTAAACGCCTTCAAGAAGTATCTTATTTTAGAGTTTGTAACAGAAAGATTTGGAAAGAAATTCGGAATTTGTCTTTATGGGCGATGGGAGGGGGGGGAAGGGGGGACACTGAAAATAATGAAGTATTCAGCAATATTTTAAGGCCGATTTGAACCTCAACGAAATCCAAAACGAACAAAAAGTGCAAATTAATTGGACGGAAGAAAAGTTCTCTCTACAGACACAAAATGCTTTGTTTACGACCACGCCTGTCAGTTCTATTTACATTTATTAGGTACCGATCCGCCTGGCAGCATGTGGCCCTATGGAAACGTTTGTTCCAACGACGTCCCAATTGGCGAAATCAAGCAAAATTCCGTTTCTCTTGTTAAACCGCATCTCATTCAACTCAAACAAGTCATGAATACCACGAATCTCTGGAAGACTGTTTTGGAATCTATACTCAGAATGTAGGCTGTTCTCAAACCGTCATACATGAAATTGCACTAATTCTTAAAGGATATTTAGATACAAACTTCACTGAAACATTATTTTTGAACGTTATTTTATGTGTACTTTCATATTTACTACGTTTTTTGCACGAGAAGAGAGTCTATACATCTAAAAGCAAAGTTTACTACATTAAGACCATTTTTGTCGTTTTCGGGATTTTTCGATTTTCTAAAAACGGAATTTTGGAGCAGGACAACACTGACTTCATTATTTCTTTCATGTTTTTGATTCTTTCAAAGCAGTACTTAATTAACATAGACGTTGGGTCCATGAATTGGTGTCGGTTTACGAGTGGTTTGCAATCATTCTTAAAGTTCGACATATATCATGGCTTTCCCTAGTCCTGTCAGCCACCTCTTCCAAACTCAGCGTCAGTTGGTTGACCGGCTCGGAAAGTCGACTGCAGCAAGGAAAAGGGTGCAATGAGTGAGGTCGGCTCTCAGCGCATAATTCCCCACTAGAAACAATCGAACGCTCTTAAATCTACCACTATGTGCTAAAAGCCGTGCCTTGGAAGGCTGCCAACTGACGGGATAGCATGTTTATCATCGGAGGATGGAAGGCTAGGCTGCAATGGCTCCTCCTTTTTGTGGTCTCTATGGCAGTCCTAGTCAGTTGGGATCCGGCCATCCCCCTTTTTCTTGTTGTATAAAATTCTGGTTCCTTTTTACGTGGTTGAGCAGGGGGTGGGGGGGTGGTACGCCTAGGTGCGGTTTTCCTGTCGTGTCAGCTACCTGCTCTCTCTTCCACCTCTAGTGTTCTTGAATCTGTCATAATACAAGGTTCATGTGGGAGAGCAGGAGGGAGTGCGATTGATGCTATACACGTCTACTATTACTATAAACTTACGTACACGCAAGTCACAGTCCCTGCTATCATCCCGCTGTGGGTCACACAGTGGTCATCGCCGGAAGCGACGGTCGTATTGTCACATCAAGCGGAAAGGCACAACGAAACGAGCATGTCCCGTATCGCGATCGGTGAACGCAATTCAAACATAGTTGATTTTCCCGATCGGAACCGAGAGGACAACGAGCCCTGGGTCAATGATTAAGGCATTCGTCTCGACGACCTATGGTCCCCAGTCTGAATTGCAGATCATCCCAAATTGGGGTTGGGTGTGGCTGGCTGATGACGTCAAATAAGCCAGAAATAACGACCCCAGTCTCCCATGTCTTTGTCGATAATAACATTCAGCACATACTCGACAATGCCCTGTTCAAAGCTTAGTCATTGGAGAAAGCCCGTTAGTCAGCGAATCCAATCCGATTTTTGAACTGTGACCAGTCCCTTGTAGTTTTGGTTATAATTACTCAGTAAATGGGAATTCCAAGTAGGAAGAGATTGCCACCGAGCACCGTCGTGCCGCGCTGCCTCCACCGGGGCAAAAATACCCGCCCCATAGGATGCAGTTTTTCCGAGCATTTCTGCAGAATCTCATACACTCTCAATCAGCCGGTCCAGTCAATAGCAGGACCTCAATCAGACTGAGAAGGAGTGAAAATACCCTAGGTGACGATGAGCAACCAATTCAGGCAGCTTCCAAACTTTCCTAATTGATATTCAAAGTTGATCGACAATTGTATTGAAGGTCTGGCAGTATGGATGTTTACGTTGTGCACAGACCGTGGAGGTCCAATGTGGCATTGACTATATCTACCCTTGTTGGAGCAACAGCAGCAACCTGTGACCGTTTTTGTTCATTTCACCTGGTGTTTCTCCAGGACGGTGTTTTATTGGATGCTGCTAGCAATCTTCTGGGTCAAACGGAAAGCCAACAAGCAATACAACACTAAGGCAATGTATGCATACACGAAACGAGAGCGAAATCACTTAATGTCTACGTAACAAATCCTTCTTCTTATGCCTTCCCCTCGACAGGTTGTGGATGATATGAGGGTTGGGGGACGACGACGACGACAGGGATTTCCTACACGTAATGTCGAATTAATTTCCAAACTCCTTGAACGATGTGCAATTAAGATTTTGAAAATTTAATTGTCAAAATCATGTTCGACTTCGGAAGTCCTAGTTTGGGTGACAAATTGGCCTGCAGCAATGGGAAAGGCGTGCGGAGATAGGGAGTTTTCAAACAGCCTAGCCCTTCTCCAAACGTGCACAGGATGAAAAGAGGGCGACTGAGTGGAACGGACTTAGATTGAAAAGAAAATAGGAGGCAGTATAACGAGGCACTTTCCATGGATCCCGTAGACGGACAAGTTGGCCAATAAAAGAAGACAATCGCACGAAGCGTCCATGGTGATCAGACATCCTTTGTCTTTTGTGACGCGAAGAAGAAACGAGATTTGGAGCAAAGTTAGTCCTAATCCTGCTGTGATGGGTCTTATTCTTCAAGCTATAATTTCGACCAGTTTTTCTTAGACTGTGTGCACATGTACCTGAATCCACATGAAAAATTGGTTAGTCATTTCGTTTCAGGACAGTGAAGATTGATTAAGAGAAGACCATCGGAGCTGTCAAGTCAAGACCACAATCACCGAATACATAAGTGAAGAGTCTGCACTGTACCAGCCAGAGCACCAGTATTTCCCATGACGCACCAGCCAGGTAAGTTTATTGTTTGACCTGCTCCCCTGGGAACCGGACACAACACCTTATTAAGTATGTAAGCCACGATCACGTCCTGAAAACTGACGTGAGTGGGATGGGTTCTTCGACGAAACCCAGTCCTCTCACGGCGGCAGGACGCCTCGACAATGTTTCTGTTCAAAGCTTACTCAAGGGAGAAGGCAATCGTAGGCCAGTTCGTCAACGTATCCGCAAACACCACTCCGAAGGTTCGACCGACTGTCCGCGTTTAGCTGTAGATCTGATCTCATAAGGAATAAGCTCGGCGTGTACACGATGTAGTCACAATTTCCTCGAAACTGCAGAGTTGCAGACGGCTACGTTCAACAGGTCGTGCCGTGCATCTTACCTCCTCTCTTGCTGTGAAGCTTGTCCAGTATGATCGTTGTTTCTGTAGCGAACCTTCGTAGTCAGGGCCTAGTAAGACGCAAGGAAGATTTGCACTCGTCAGTAGGTCAGTGCTCAGGTCAGTCAATGTTTTTGTTAGGAAGGTTGGAGACTGCCGTGTTTAACAGCCGTTAGGTTCCCGCCCCGACAATACCATGTCGGTGACATGCATCTGGCTGATAGAGCTACCTAACCGGTTAACGAGGCAACCAAATCTGCATGATTGCTCTTACCCGCCGCCACTCAAAAAATGCCCGAATATCATCTCTGGATCCCTACTCCAACGAATTTATGACTGTTAAATTAACCCCGACTTTGAGTAGAAAAGAAGAGGAGGTTGACTGAAGTTGGCGCACAAAAGAGTATGCAGTGCAAAGGAGCAGATGAGTGGAAGTTAGAGATGAAGGAGATAATGTGATCTTAGTTCTGAATGTTTGACAAAAGTCTCCCCAACATTGTGCTTTAGGGGAAGCCAAAACGTCCGTTTCTCTTTCTCTCTCTTTCTTGATTAGTGAACTATGCTTGTCGTGCAAAGCTTAATTCGCTCTCAACACTCTGTGTATTAATGTAACCTCGAGACTGTCATGCAGTATCACGAGCACACAAGGAATCGCATTGATAGCATAGGCGGCAAATAATTAGTCTCCTGTGGTAAAGGAGAAAATTGTTTGTGGGCGGACAGAAGGGACTGGGAAATGGCAGCACGCCTTGAGAAACCCGCTGAATAATTTTGACGAGAATAGGAAAGGGGGGGGGCGAGGGGGCTGCCTTTTATATTCCAATTAAGGAAATAGCATTACTGATGATGATGATGATGATGATGATGATGATGATGATGATGATGATGATGATGATGATGATGGTGGTGGTGATGATGATGAGAAAGAATCTAGAGAGTTTGTGTGTGCCTGCTGGGTCGTTTGGCTGATCTGACACCAGCCCCCACATTCGGTCTTCAACGCACCCTAGGCTGGACACTTCGTAGTTATGTTTGTTTTCTGTTAGCTGACCCACCCTTGCAAGACGTGCATTTGTGAAATCGATCGGACGCACAGGGGCAAAACAACATTCCCTCGCTCAAAAAATCTCACACACAGTTGACTGGTATGCCTACCCTAACTCTCATGGGGAACGTTTTACCCAAGAAGTGACTGCCATTTAGGTGATTCACGTCTCTCTCTCTCTCTCTCTCTCTCTCTCTCTCTCTTTTCAGGGGTGGTCGCTTACCCGAGTTCATACATCGTCTGACGATGGGCCAGTATGCAGCACAGCTGCTTGTGAGTAAGGTATAGGATCAAGACAGCTTGGGAAGCTTTTTCTTAGTGGAAGTTTTGGATAGTCTTTGACAATCTGCCCGCGTAGTCTCTTGGGAGGCTGAAACGTAAGAGTGCCTCAAAATGCCTTCGGAGGTGAATTACACACCTCCACTCAGGCTGATGAGATGGGAGAGTAGGCTTATATTTTCAAGTAGGCGAAATTTCCGACGAAAATAACTCGAAGTGGCATGGCCTACCACAAGTGAGGAATGTAGGTGTACTTGCTATTTAAATGAACATTTGCAATGAGATCTTAATTTCGCTTAAGGACGCGTGGACGCAGAAAACAAAGGGCCGCAGAATTTGAACATACGTGACGCATAATATTAAACGACTAATAAAAAAGATTATGTTATGCGGCGATTGACGTATTACGAGGTATACCCTTGTAAAATGCATGGTTTGCATAAAATTGAAAAAAATATTAGGTACTTTCGAGAAATATAAATGAGTACAAACCAGCAGAATTTTACTGGATTCAGATGCGACAATGAGTCTCTGCTAGACAGATTGTACAGCGTGGATGTTACCTGAGAATAATCTATTAAGACGATGGTTGTTCTTGTACTAGGGAGCTCTTTTGCCCCGAACAAGGTCTTCTTGATAAAAAGAATGTATTCTAAAGTAGTTTCAGACCCGACAATCTCATGCGAACAAACATTTCAAATTGCACGCGCGGAGGCCTTGCTCTATGTTTAATGTGACCCGAAAAGCACGGTATGCAGACCCCTATGGTGTATGTCTGTGGATTCGTGGGAAACCATCGTCCTGATGGAGGCGGAGGAGAATGGCTGGCTGCCCATGCGTCCTCGACAATATGCCCCCATGGGCACTCAACTGTTTATTGTACTCCTCGTAAATCGTCACATGGGCTGTGGCACGTGCATCCCAGCATTCCAAGACAATCAACCAACAGCAGTTTCTGCAAACTGTCGTGTTGTTCCGGCATACCCTAGTGCGATTTTTACTGCAGATGATGATTTGGGTCACTTTGTTGATTTCCATAAAGTTGAACTCTCATAACTGAAGTTAGGCAGTCTTCCAAACGAATTCCGACGTCGTAGTTAGGCTTTAATAATTAAGAGAAGACGTTAAGGCAACCACTAAGGCTGGGTCAAGTTTCTTCATCTTCTACCTAACTAGAGTCACTGACATTTAGTCCCCCTATTTCCAATGAAGTCAAGGCGACAGTAGCTATCGACGACGGGAAGCCAGTACTATGCAGTGACTAGGAAAGACTATACGATAGGTAACACTAAGAGCTCGAAAGACGATATTTACTTTGTAAGAATTTCATGCAATAAGGAAATTGTGCGACCCAAATCTACTCATATTACAGGTGGCCCGGAGGGCTGTTACAGGAGATCTAGCTAGAAGCCAGACCAATCCATGCTTTTCTACTCTAGTAGAAAATCGTTAGTGCGAGGACAGAAGGGACAGGGAAATGGCAGCACAATTTGAGAAACCCGCTGAAGAATTTTGACGGGAATAGGGAAGAGGGAGTGCGAGGGTGCCGCCTTTTAAAGCATCATTGATTATGATGATGATGATGATGATGACGACGACGACGACGACGACGACGACGACGACGACGACGACGACGACGACGACGACGAAGACAACGACGATGATGATGATGATGAGAAGGAATCCAGAGAGTTTGTGCATACCTGCTCGGTCGTTTGGCTGATCTCGCACCAGCTTCCACTTTCGGTCTGCTAAGCATCATTGGTTGGACACTTCGCGGTTAGGTTTGTTTTTCGTGAGCTGACTCGCCTATGCAAGACTCATGTTTTTGAAATCGATCTGACGCACCAAGAGCAAAACAACATTTCACTGCACAAAAATCACACGCGTAGTTGACTCCTACGACTACCCTCACTCCGACGGGGAGCATTTTACCTAAGCAATGACCGCCCCTTCGAGGCGGATTCATGTTTCCCATTCTTTTCACGGACGATCGCTTATCTGCCTGCATATATTGTCTGACGATGTGTCAGCATGCTACGCATTTTATTTTAAGAGAAGTGATCAAGACAGTTGTAAGGCACTTTCCTGACAGTTAGTTTTGGATAGTCTTTGACCATCTGCCAGCCTAGACTCTTGGCAGGCTGAAACGTGAGAATGTCATCAAATGCCTTCGCAGGTGATCAACACGCCTCAACTAAGGCTGATGAGACGGAAAGCAGGCTTATATTTTCAAGTAGGCGACATATCCGACGAAGATAACTCGAGGTGACACGGCGTACCACAAGTGAGGAATTTAGATGTGCTTGCTGTTTAAATGAGCCTTTAACACGAGATGGCAATTTAGCGGGAGGATGCGTGGACGACGTCCTTTAAATAATGCGAGTAGACGACGTTTCAGTTGGTCAAATATGTCGAATTAAGTTCCAAACTCCTTGGATGATGTGCACTTAAGATTTTGGAAATATAAGTGTCAAAATCATGTTCGGCTTCGAAGTCCTAGTTTAAATGGCAAAGTGGCCTGCAACAATGGGAAGGGTTTGTCAGTTTCCTTGGTTAGATCATAATTAAGTAATTAGTGAATGGAGACATAAGAGATGGAGGTCCACTTTACGTAGTCTGCCATTGTGAGGATAGTGAAGCGTCCTACAGGTGATACAGAGACATATGAGCAAGTTAGTTTGTACCGAAATTCCGAATAACAGACAGAGGTCTGGTAGGGTTTTATTCGTCGGTGAGATTTGCTATACGTTTATGAAACCGTTCACGAGCCCCTAGAAATTAGGGGGGAATTTACCAAGGGAAAACATTAACTCTTAAATGTTGATTGACGGGGCACGTGACTCTTAGTCGATGACATCTGATGTAATGTAGCGTGCGTTTTTCCTCTGATGATTCACCTGTATGTGCAAGTTGACTTTTACCGAGTTTCTTTGAAGGGAAAGTACTTCAGTCGTTTACTTGTGGTATCTGTTGTCCCGCCACTCACCTGAGGTGCTCACCTGCTGTCCCACAAGAAGTGTACTGTGCTGTACTGTATCTCTTCCCGTGACCCCTCTCCCCCCTTGGGAGTGGCGAAACGATGCCAAGACCACCCACGATGAGTTTGGGCTGAGGCTCTTAAACAGCTCGCCTACTCATGCCAGGCATGAGGTGGTCCTTGAGTCCACACGCACTGGGATTACTTTAGGATGAATCCAATCTATATAAACTAATTCGTGCACAATTCATCGCCCATGCTGCGAGGCACATGGTGGATATAATCGGCGACAACCGTCCAACTGTTATGTTTCTGTTTGCCAGTCTTTCTTGAACGTAGGACTGATTCAGTAACTGCACGTATACAGTAGATGACCTGACGCACACAAGTAGGCGTAAATTCATGAAAAATTCAAAATAATTCCGAAACTGACCTAGATACGTCGATCAAAGCAACCAGCTAAGCTTAGCGTCAAATAAAGTTGTTTGATTTTAGAATTATGGAATTTATGTCCGGCATCGGCCAGGGTGAAGGATTTTACTTAACCGTTGGTAGACTGGGTCGCGTTATATGGGGATTTATGTTGGCATCTATCTGCAGGCCGTTGCAGACATTACACTGCCAACAGCAATTACTTCCTCTGACCTTAAACCATTACTCAAACTCTGTTATTTCTTGAAATTTGATCTTTGTTCGTTTTTTTTGACCAAGGTGCTCATTTCCATCTGCATACGAAAGCGTACGAAACGATTTTCGGCAGAAATCCAAATAATTTCTGTGTCTTCTTGCATTTCGTCAGCTTACTGTCTGGCATGCTGTCCCACCCGCAAAACGTCCCATTACCGCCATGCTCACAATCCGCAGTCCACCGGATAACTAAGTGGGGTCCTTCGCCCTACCGTTGCCTTACGTAAGTCCATTTAAACAACGAAAGAACTGGTGCGATTATACGTCAAAAGACACATCTGAAACACTGGGGGTCGCATGGGTGAGCTGGACCCCAGCGCAGCTGCGATATGCAGATGTACGAGTTCGGCGAAGCTCGTTTCCTGGATTTTGGCTGGTATTCTTGCTTCAAGGGTGGTAAATAAACCACTACGCATGCATTACTGATCGCCCACTGGCAGACCGGAAACATTACGTGGTTATGCCAGTGAAATTCGGTTGACTAAGGCGAAGATAGTCTTTTTGATTTTGTACATATGAACGCAGCACAAATACTGTTTTAATAAGATCACATATCGAGATGACGGTCAGCGACTGAAAAATGGGAATACGCTTAGCAGATACGATCACAAGCATGCCACTTTTTGTGTATCAAGGGAAATTTTCATCCGCCGAATTACTGTACAATTTCCAACATCAATGGAGTCCATCGAACTTCTAGGCGTTCTTGAAATTCAGAAGATGAAGATGCGATCACTGGGGCAAGAAGTTTATTGGCCTGACGTTTCGGGTTCTCACTAGAGCCCATCATCAGAGACATTCGCAGATAGAGGTAAAGGTGGCACCAGGAATGCAGTATTTATAGCACGTGGCTGCCGTGGGACCGTATGCGCACTGCAATTAACAGTTCTCACAATCGCCGCTGGGGTCGTAATTGATGCGGCTGTGGCTTGGCGGTCCGAGTCCGAGTTGTTAATTGCCGCGATTTCGTCA
>CACRXP010000001.1:1217502-1253309 GCA_902702965.1 Spirometra erinaceieuropaei
TTTGGTTTTTAGGCCACCACAATCTTTGCGGCAGACGAGGACATCCAGGAAGGCCAGCTGATTGTTTTCCTCCTCCTCCATCGTAAATTGAATGTCCGGGAAGACGGCGTTGAGTTGTTCTTTGAAAGTCAGCACCTGATCCCGTTCGATGACGACGAAGGTGTCATCCACATACCGAGCCCAGAATTTCGGTCTGTGGTGTCGGAAAACCAGCGACTCCAGCCGTTGAAGGACCGCCTCGGCTATGAGTCCCGAAATCGGCGAACCCATTGGCGTTCCCTTCACCTGCTCGTAGATTGTTCCGTCGAATGTAAAGTACGTCTTGAGACAGAACTTCAGGAGCTGGATGATTTGGGCGTGTCCGAGGCGATTCTCCGTTTCGTCGTACTTCTCTCGTAGGAGTAGTTCGATTGTCTCGACTGCCAGGTCCTGCGGGATAGAAGTAAAAAGGGACGTGACATCAAAGGAAACCATGGTATCGCTTGGCAGGAGACTTACTCCTTTAAGTTTCTCCAAGAATTGCGTTGACGAGCTGACTGTGGTGTTCGAATCGGAGGTCAGAAACTTGAGACGTTGGAACAGCCACTTTGCCAGTCCGTAGGTTGGAGTGCCCTTTAGTGACACGATAGGCCGGAGAGGAGCGCCCTCTTTGTGCACTTTTGGGAGACCGTAGAATCGGGCTAGGGCCGTTTCTTGTGCTCTCGCCATGCGTCGGTCGATTGGCGATATTGCACCTGAGTTCTCCATTGCCAACAGCGTCGCGTTAATCTCGCGTGTCAGCGTTTTCATGGGGTTGGATTCGCATGGCACATAGGACTGACGATCATCCAACAAGCTTCGCTTCTATCAGTTCTTGAAATATCAGTGAATACTCCGCGACTTTTGGATGTGCTCAGTCGAATGTACAAAAAGTTGTTCTATTCATTTCATGGTTTCCAAAACTTGAAAAATAAACTTCTTCCTGTACAGTAAGTTGCCGACGGCTTAGGCCACATAAATGAACTCATCTGAATGCGAAACAAAGTCGAAAAAAACCAACGTCAACACCGAAGACCTAAGACAGTCGGACGAAAAATCTGCCAAATGTCTTCTTTTAAAAGTGTCTTGGGTCGGAACTCATTTCGAAGCCGTACCTGCAGTAGACAAGCCCCAGCCTAACCCCTAACCCCATCCCCTAACCTCTAACCCCTAGCCCCTCACCCCAACCCCTAACCTTAAGCCCTAAACCCTAACCCTTAACCCCTAAACCCAACCCCTAACCCCTAACCCTAACCGTTAACAGGTACGGCTACGAAATTAGATCTTGCCGTGTCTTGCTGCATTAGTCTAGAGATTAATGTCAGCGTCCTTCAGCGTTTTCCGATGTTGATTTAAGACGAAATTAATGCAGTTGGCTGGTCCGTGCACTTCACAAACTGAATCTGACAACTTTTCCACCCCAACAAAAACATTCTTTTGTCTCTTTATTTCGCCCAAAATGCACAATTTTTCGTTGGATACTTGACGTGGAAGCACATTCTGCCTTAAGGCGATAAAGAAACTGTCCTACATCCAAAGTACCCCGGAGGACATGTCTGGATTCTGAGCCACACCTTCCACGAATTTGGCTCTCTTCTGTATACCCGTGCCCAAG
This sequence comes from Spirometra erinaceieuropaei, assembly GCA_902702965.1. NCBI lineage: Eukaryota > Metazoa > Platyhelminthes > Cestoda > Diphyllobothriidea > Diphyllobothriidae > Spirometra > Spirometra erinaceieuropaei. The sequence continues at coordinate 1,219,136 of CACRXP010000001.1, forward strand.
GCCATCTCGCTAACACCTAGGCACTTGAAGAAACCACCCAGCGCAGTGAGACCACTTGTAATTACGCGTTATTTTTGGTGGTCCTCAACTTCAGCAGTAAAGTGAACTTTGTGACATAAGTTAAGACAGTCGGGCGCAAAATGGCGCAGTCCGAAGTTGTCAGTGAGGCAGTTTTAACGAAGATCTGCATTTGGCATGCCTATTTATGGATTAGCAGGGTGTGGCAAATTAGAGGTTGTCAGTAACGTGTGCAAACAGTTGGCACTAGGAGGTCTTCGGTTGTAATGAGGGGCGCTTTAGACGCTGAATGTGTTGCAGGAGAACGCACTGAACCCGTTTCTTGCAGTGCGTGACAGTGTGAATTTGCTGTTCTCATTGTTAGAACTGTCACAGTTCCCTCCGCCTGATCGAGATTCCCGATTGGTCTGACTACGAGTTCATTGGGTTGGCGGTAGAAGAACTTCTTCCTTCTTTTTTCTTTCAAGGCCTTACACGCGATGCAGCAATCATTTTCAGCGTGCTGGGCGTGGTGGTAATGAATTTTATGCCACAAGATGTCGTTACGCATGTGACATTGCAGCTTTAGAAATGAAATGAACAGGTTACTGCTATTTAGCTTCCATGTACGTCACTAACACGACTGCGACCAGCTCATCGGAAATCGGCACTGTCGGGTTAGTCTACCCCGGCCAACGTTTGGTGCACACCCCCATTCGCTCCTGCGGTCCACAGATAAGTTGGATAAAATGTTTACATTTCCAGAAGGAGTAACCCCACTGAATGTTCTTCTGGATACACCTATAATCGGGCCTCATTGACGCATCAACAGACACATACACAACAGGCGTTAGCTTTCGAAGAACACTTCCACGCCACCTTGTCCGCCATATTACTCACAATGAAAGGGGATTTAGAGGGGAACCAGGTGGCTTATCTTGAAGTCTCCTTCTACCTGAAAAAACTACGATGGTATTCAGTTCAACGAGATATATCACACAGAACTGAACTACGACAAGGACCACACTATTGGTCACAAATGCTGTTGCATGAGGACGGTCGACAGATGCATTGGGAGGGGATTCAGTGGGGAGCGCAGAATTTCAGTAGCCTTCTCAGGTGCTCGGAGCGAATATCCATAGCGCTGATCAATGCGCACAAAGATAGAACGCCAGACGGCCAGAACAGACGACATGCAACTACAGTTTTCCGGTAGCCAAGAGCGTTTTGGATGCCGTCAGCTGCCTGGGCACATCACGTGTGCTTAGAATTTCCAACCGGGCCATGAGAGAACTATCCGAAGCCAAGAGATAAAGTCGGAGGACTCGTTGTCAACGCAGAGAAACTCAGGACTCTTTCACCGAATCCGGATTATTTTCCGGAAGACTGCCCAGCAGTGGTGGACGAAACCGAAATCCTCACAAGCGCGAATTGTCTCAAGCATGGGTCTACAACTAGGAGTTGAATGTTAGACGGAGAGATCTCACTTCAGTCTATACACAGCGTTGAGACTCTGCCGGGACAGTCTCATTGTTCATGTGGAACTAGAAAGTGAAGAGAACTGCGAAGGGCAATACTGCGACGAGGGTTTGTCAAGTTATCACGGCAGTTGTGAAGACGAGTGGTGAGGCATTGCCAACCGTTGTTCCAACTGTCGCCTACCAGCCAAATGACATGTGACTGCATAGCGTCGGAGACCACCACAAAGGGACTGGGCTGTATTTGCGACCGGCCAAAATGGGTGTCAGACTGGATCACGGCAAGTGTTAATCGAGTTGCACAGGGCACGCGCATACCACGACGACTGCCGTACATGGGGGAGGGGGAGGGGGTTGTTGCCCGCCCAGACGTAGGCTTCACGCTGAGTCAGTGGCTGTGCCCGATCGCACCACTCATTTTTGAGTGGCTTGGACAGCCAATCGGTGTAGGGAGAGGTGAGAGGGAGCGACGTCGACGCTAGGAGCCCATCTCAGCGGCACACCAACCCCTTCCTCGCCCATACTAAATCCGACGCGCTCAAGCCTATAATAACGTGTTAAAAGTAGCGACTTGAAGGGTTTCCAACTAACGGGCTAACTGGATCCTCCTGTCAGGCCTGCGAGTCAGGATCGGTGGGTCCTTCTTAGTGTCGCCTCCATGACACGCCTACCGAAGCAAGATCCGAGCCGCTGCCGTGGAAACCTGGCAGGTTCTACGATGCGTAGGTCGTGTGTGGCACGCGCAGACGGGTTGTTTAACTTTGTCAACCCCTGCGTTCGGAGCCACCTCCTGTCTTCCTGGCTCCGTTTTGTCATCTGGGTCAGATGGGTGGGGGAGGGGAGTGCGTGATAGATGCAGCGCAAGTCACCGTTCTGTTCCCACCCTGTTTTGTGGCACAGGGTGGGCATCTTCGTTGAGCTGTCGCATAGAGTCCCTTGCGCATCTCTGCCTCTACCTACATCCCCATCTGATAACGGTCTCCGAGATGAAGCCGAAACATCCGACGAATACATCGTATGCTTCTGCAAACGGGTCTTCTTTTTCTGAGTTTTGCACTGGAAAATATTTACATTAAGTCTGGTACCGAACGTGAAATTCACATACTCACGACTTACTTCGAAATCGCAATATGATCTGTAACTGAGTTGCGGACCGCCAGATATAATTGTTGAGAAGAACAATCTGTCCTCTAAACACCCATGAATGGTGACCTTGCTTTTGGGACGGATTTTGGCCCACAGTCGTTAGACAATTAAATCTCAACTCAATTATCTGCAAAAACTCCCAGCACATAACACAGTTCAATCTATATACCTTGTATGATTTATCACACTGACGGTACAGGTAGTAGCCAAAAGCCCATACACATGGTTCGCCTATATTTTGACGTTGTATGACACGGCTGTGAGGGGTTCGCTACGTGAGTGCGTCTCTTAGCGTTCCGCGTGTGCTTTCTGGTAGATACGCCAGTCCGTACTTGCAGTGCTTGTGGTCATAGCAAAATGTATCGGAAATGTTGTAATACTGTGGAATGTTGATTGCGAAAATGAGGGCATGCAGGTTTACGTGCCTTCTGAAGTAATCCGTGGGAGCTGTACATTTCACTTTTCCCGCATATTTCTTCCGTCATACTGGAAATCTGTTGGGGAGATGTGGGAAACATATTTACCTCCTAGAATGCGACTTTCTTTCCCGGTAAATTATCGGTGGAAAAAAACCCAATTTTTTGAACAAAGCAAAGGCGAAGAAACACGCAGATTCTGATGACGCCATAAAATTGCGTGACCACTTATTCAATTACATACGTTCATTGCCTATTTGTGAGGTAGCCTGTTCAGTTCGAGAGCGACCTAGAACAGTAAAATGCTCGGCAGGTTTTCACTGTAATCCGTACTCGCTTGCTTTGATGGCTACCCACTTTCCCCCTCGCCATGCGCAGCCGCATACCAGACCAGGAGTCCATGTTCTATTTACCTATCACGTTTCAGTCCCCTAAGTCGCTCTCTAATTGGACGGTTTATCGTATAAATATGCAATGACCATTCGCAGTTGAATAAGAAGTCACGAGGTTTTATGACATCGTTGGGATCAGATGTTGTAAAATGAGTTAAAATTGCGCAAAATAATTTAATGTCCCGAAGCGTTTTGCATTTAATTTCTTTTGCCACTCCCTGCATCCAAACAGTCCATTTGCGCTTCTCACACACGAATTGCTGCCTATACCAGCATTAATTCAGGCGGGGGGGGGGGGGTGGAAGATTCTTCGGATCACAAGCTGATGTGATTCCCATGAAAGGTCTTATTAGGAAGGAGGCCCTACGCTCTGACCCTCAGACCTGAGTAGGCCGTAGGTCTTCCGCCAACGGACAGCCGTTGAAATCACTACTTTAGGAGCGTCGTGGTAAGTCTAGGCGCGCCAGATTAATTATAGCGAGGAATGTGCGCTCAGTTGGCATCAGGAAGGCTATCTCAGGATCTACTTCGCTTTCTCTCTCTCTCTCTCTCCTCCCCTCTCAGTCCTCCTAGGAATCTGTCTCAGCCTGATGGCTGACTGGTGTCGGGACTGGGTGCACTGCGGAACATTACTTGAATCCTCCGTCCAACAAGTGTCATAGAGGCCTCGTGTAGACCCAGCGCTTCCCGACTAAATTCGACTCTAAAAGCCTAGCACAGGGACTGAGCAGCTGGCTTAGGTGCGGAACTTGTACCACATTGTGCCAGCCACGGGGTTTCTACATCGTAACCTTGAGATCAACAACACAAGCACAGATGTTGCCCTTTAAGGTTTACTGCCGTTCCTTTTCCCTGACAGTCGACTTGGAATAGTGTGAGATGAGGGTAGGGGAAAAAGCTGGGGTCAGGGGCTTGCCACAAAGGTTTCTGACCAAAGGAAATTCACTGATGGCTCCTTCTAAATGACTCTCTCTCTCTCTCTCCCCCCCTCTCTCTCTCTCACTCGCACACACATGTGAGATACAAGTCGCTTCCCTTGTGTTTGTAATCCTTGTGAGTTTATGTGGCGCACGCAGACGGGTTCTCTAACTGAGCCCACTTCTAGCATCAGATAACTGACAGACTCGAGCAGTGGGGTGCGCTGAGTTGGGAGGTGGAAGGGTACTTCAGGATCTGTCTTGCTCTCCCTATCTCCCTCTCATCCCTCCAAGGCAGCGGCGGTCTGTTTGAGCTTTTTGGACGACTGGTGCGGAGACTGGGTGCACTGTCTGACACAAAGCAAAACCTCCGTTCAGCAAGTGCCATACGGTCGTGGTTAGGGGGCATCGTGTGGATTCGGAGAATCCAGACGAACGTCTGTAATGAGCCTGCGTAGTCGCCATTTTGTCCTATCACAGCAGTGGAACCTTGGTTTCAACAGCGCAAGCACATGGCTATGCCATGCACTGCCCAGAGCCCTTGCCGCATTTTTTTAAGGTAAACTTTTCAGGCAAATCTTCCAAATGCCCGAAATCTTAGCTGGCCACTTCCATGCAGTTGCGGGAGACTGTAGACAACAGGGCGAATTGGAAGACTAAGTGAGCTGAAACGCGTGAAAAATGTCAGTTGGGCGTAAGAATGCATTACTTTTGTTGGTTTCCCGTGGGAGGACTGCGCGTGTATGTAAATCCGCTTACGACGTTCCATGGATAGCAAACAGGAGATAAAGGAGATAGCGGGCTTTCAGTCAACCAGCTCTTAGAATGTTTTGCCTATTGGAAGTTAGTGTTGCTTTAATCGACTTTGTTAGTTTCTTCATCTCATGAACCTTTCCACGATACGTATCCTTATTTGCGTGGACTTTGTCCTGTAAGTCCACCTACGAAAGGGGAAGACAAGAAGCAGTGTTGCGGTAAGATCGCAGTTGGTAGCCAGACATTATACGTTGATACTGTCGACGTACTTACTTGTTATCTGTAAGTGTGCTCATCTTGTCTAGGGAACTTGTTATCAGTAGGTGTGCTCCTACTGAGTTAGGCAGGTCGCCCGTTTCGGTCAGGCTGTTGGGTTTAGTGAGGGTTAGGGGTAGGCGTAGGTTAAGTTTTAGGATTAGGGTTTGCGTTTTAGGGTCGGGTTTCAGTGTTAGGATTAGGGTTAGGTCTATGCTTAAGGGATACGATTAGGTTTAAGATTTCGGTTAGAGTTAAGGTTCCCGTTAGGCTTACGGTTACGGGTAGGGTTAGGTTTCGGGTTATGGCTAAGGTTTGGGTTAGCGTTGGGTTTTAGGATTTCGGTTACGTTTCGATTTCGGGGTTTAGGTTTAGGCTTTATGGTTAGGGTCAGGGTTGGATTTTAGGGTCAAGGTTGGGGTTCGGTTTTAGGGTTAAGTTTAGTGTTAGGTTTCCGTATTGCAGTTAGGTTTTACGGTTAGGCTTAGGACATTAGTGTTAGATTTTAGGTTTATGGTTGCTGTTAGACTTTGGTTTTAAGGTTAGGGTTAGGAGTAGGCTTTAGTGTTAAGGTTGGGATTACCGTTTAGCATTACGGTTAGGTTTAGAGTCAGTGTTAGGGTTACATTTTACGATTACAGTTACGATTCGATTGTGGGACTTAGAGTTAGGTTTTGGGGTTACGGTTATGGTTAGAGTTCACGTATGAAGTTAGGGTAAGGGCCAGGGACCTCGCCGTCCGCTTCCCCATTCCTGGCTACCAACTGCGATCTAACCGCAGTTGCTACCGGTTAGTTGTAAAGTGTTGTTAAGGTTGGGGCCAAGTTGACAGTCACGGGGGTTTTCTATAACAGTTTGTGCCAAAGGATATCAGCTGAAATGCTATGCGTGGAACGAGCAAGGCAGGGAAGTAAGCCAAGCACTCAAATTCAACGAACAAGAAACGTTTTATTTGACCATATGCGCGGTATTTGCCCTCTGCGTGGGCTGTGCTCTGCCCTACTCAGTGAACTCGTGCGGATGTAATAACGGAAGTTGGTCTATTTGTTTTAAGTCATCATTCACAACAACGCGTGAATGAAGATGTATACTGGTCTGCCTAATCCATGAATTTTGCTTACTTTTATGACAACAGTGACTTCTAAGGACTTGGGTCGCAGAAATAAAAAGGGTCCCGAAGTTGCTTTTTTTCAAAAAGTGGTGAAACAGATGTCGCCACCTTATGAGGGTCTTTAAATATTCGAGTAATTAAATGCATTCGGAAATTAGAAAACCGCGCATAGACATAATCATTTGAAGCATTTTGTCCCCGGTACGAAGCTGAAGTAGGCAAGAAGGGCAGGATTTATTGGTACCAAAAAATTTCGCGACGGCTCCTCAGCTGCGTCCTGTCGCTTCATAAGAGAGATAACGAGTGAGAAGAATACAACAGATTTGAATTCGTGCAGAAAATCAATGCAGAAACAGCAAGGTCAGGGTTTTGGGTAAAGTTGGCTAATTAATAAAGTTAGTAACTCAAACACCGTAGGCCAAGAAAGTGAAAAAGGGGAAACGTTAAAGAGCAAAAAAGAGAGGAGAAAGGGAAAATCATGGAGCTAGAGGCTACCATGGCAATGTTAGGTTAACCACGTGTTCCAATTGTTAGCAAAGATCTGGTTTCACTCGTCGTATATAGGCCGCCTCCAGGTAACGCAATGTCCGAGTTGTTCGTGCCTGAACAAGTACTCGGAAGGAAGTTTTGGGGTCGACGGAGTGACCACTATCAAGCAGGTGTTTCGTAATGGAAGAACGCGGGATTTTATGTTCTTGTCTTAAGAGCCATCTGGGCAGGTGCTCAATAGACCTGGCTGCCATCTGCCTTTGCGTGCGTCCAACGTACTTGCATTCGCAAGTGCATGTGAATTCATAAACACAATTTGAAGTGGCGTGCATTGGCAAGGCATCCTTTGCCCGTGGAATCAGAAGTGGCTTAGTAGGACTGCATAATACTAGTTCGGCTGCATTGTATGTCCTTTCAATGGTGGAACGTAGCCATCGTTTGATAGTACTTAAAATATTGTCGCCCTTAAAGGGCAAAGATATAAAGACGGGCTTTTTCGGAGCTGAATGCTCTGTCAATTTTGGCCGTGTAGAGTTGCTGTATTTGTGGATGAACCGTGCGGGATATCGTTGTTCCAACGTGACGATACAGGTCAGATGACACAGACTCTGAATTGATGAAACATTGTCCCTCTGGCCTGTATCGCCCCTCGATTCCTGCAGCGAGACACAAATTACGTGGGAATGGGATCCACTGCTCTTGTACTGATTACCTGACGACATGCGAAAGATCCCCCGTCTATTTGTGCTTCTTGCCTAGGCTCCATGTGATGAGTAGTCAGTGATGGAAAAGTGACCAAAGCTCACTGCGTGGCTGGAATGACTATTTAAGGCATTATTTATGGTCATTAATCATTTAAGGCGAAGTTCACGCCTCCAACCTTTTGGGACAGTGCGTCATGGTAGCGCGGGGGGGGGGGCGAGTTGCCTCGCCAGTCGGTAGTCTTCTAAGCCACGACCAACGGGGCATTTTGATGGCCGAAAGCGCGTCCCTATCTCAGACAGCCATTGGAGGCTAAACTAAGTCTGTTGTTCAGGGGTGAGACAAGCCACACCTGAAGCAGGTCAACAAGTTGTTTCGTTTAGGCGTTGAAAAATTGGCATGGCTGGTAAGGAGTGGCGGCTGACTTGGATTGAAGAACAGAAATGTTGCCGACTGTCTGCAAGGGCTGAAACCTATTTTTAGGTAGGACTGATTCTAAGCATAACCAGCATTGCCGCACCTGTGCTTGGCTGGCAAGACGACCTAGGTGTAACTAACTTTGACCGAATGCTGTTGATAGTAGAGTTGGTGCTCGTGAAACTTTATTTGATTTTTATAGACTGCGATACTAGGGTGACTTCTTAGTCAATATTTTGCTTGTTGACTGACTTATTCTGTCAAGATGTAAGTTTTTGCTGTTTGAATGTAGTAGCTGGACCTGACGACCGTATCCTTCTGTTATGTATTCTCTGGGTCGGTGTGTGATGCGTTATCACGCACATTCTGGCCGTCAGGACAGAGGAAGCCGCGACTGATTACTGTCTAAGCCGAATACAAAGCAGTGATCACAGTCGTTTCCGGGTGGTAGTCAGATGGGGCCCTGTATTGAGGAGGTTAATTCTTGTCAAACCTCTGTTGCAACCTCAAGGTGCTGGTGCTCATAGTCGATCTTTCGTATCACGTAAGAGCCGTTTCAGGGAAGGAATTATTTTTCTCCAAGAGAACGACAATGAATACACCTGCAGACGGATCTTTGTCTGATGCTCATTCAGTTTGCATGTTAGCCAGTTGTGAGGATGTTTGTCTTTTTTCATCGCACACGAGTGACGCCCCAGAGTAGGATGCGAACAACTTCATCAGGAATTAGCTTTCAGCCGTTTCTGCTGGAAGTAGTCTGTGGAATACTAGCGGGGAACTCAGCAGCGAAAAAAGTTTTCTGAGATGCTGAGAAACCTCCGTTTCCGTGTTCCTCGCTTGTGTGGGACTGCGGCTACTGATTGTGTGGTTTATCCGGTATTCCCTTTAGCCTGACCCTGAAGGCCAGACCAAGGACGCTCTGTGCGACTCTTCTGTCAGTATGATGGGGAAACCCTTGAACTGATGGCTTTGGAGCGGTAGATGTTAATGGTATCCTCAGTCTCTCTCGCCTCTGATTCGGCAGTTTGCTTTCTGAATCTGGGAGGGAGAAGACCAGGAAACGTTACTCAAAGCTAACCAGTTACATGTCTGTTAGGGACAGGTGATTGACCGATCGCAAGATGGGGACCATCGAGGCTGCTGTTTAGGCGAATCGGAAACTGCCTCGGTTTATACAGATCAGTCGCGCCAGGTGATCTTGTTCTGTATGGGTGCGCGTATTGTTGCAGCAGACTTGTAATCTTCAAACAAAGACACGACTATCTCCTCTTGGATATGACTGACAAGAAGTGCGACTGACCATTAAGGGGCTTGCTAACTTCTACCCACCCCCTCCCTCTCCCCATTCGGACAACTTCGAACGATGCCGATATGGTCATTCCCTCTATTATGAAGAGCATTTATCAGCACAATCAAAAGAATCCGGACTCCGGAGATGAAGAACTGAATAGCAGGCTGCGTATAAGCATCAGCTACCTTTCTTGATATAACCAAAAGAATTGTTCATCGTTTACATAGCAAGGTACTGGGTTTGATGATTACCAACTACAAGGTTCCCACAACAGCAGAAATGAGGCAGAAACCCCACACTCTTCAAGATAAGTTCGAGCTAGACGAAATAACTAGCGGAGCCGTCTTGTCTCCAGTGGTTCAGCTTCTGTGAGGTAGTTTTGTGGCTTGTTGCGTCTGATGTAACAATCAGTACTTGGAAATACGGTAACCAGACCAGGTTGCTCATGCTGTCAGTGGGTGACGTAAGAGAGAAGATTTAATGGGGTGCAATGTAGGTTAGGTTTGTTGAAGGTCAGACCAATCCAGAGGCGTCCTGGTGAGTTCTAATTTATGATAGTTCATAGATGAGATAGAGGCAATAAAGATACCTGTGCGCATAGATTAATTGCACTTTGATGACCACTATTCAGATGGCATACATTGTGTGACCTTATATTTTCCCCAGGTTGTGTATATATTGCACTTTTAGGGTTTGCCGCCTACGCTGAAAGATCGGCTTTCTGATTAACAAACCATGACTGCGAAGAAGGAAACAGTCACGATCAAAGCAAAATGTTTGACGAAAGATTCATTCGCACTTCTAATAGCACGAGGGTAATTTCGTTCACTCAGATAGTCTGGAATGACCAGTCTGGTCGCGAGGATAATAATCACGGTCACCGGCGACCTCGTTCGATCCGAGGTGAAAATCGTTCTCCTCAGTAAAACTGGCTTCTCAAATCAGAAATAGGTAAATGGAAACCACCGGAATGCTAGGATCGCTGATTTGGAAGCAAAGCTTCTCATCACAGAGATAGGGTTAGGATAGGACTCGCCGGACACTTTCGTGCACACCATACCGATATTTCGATTGGCACAAACAACGGCGTCCACCATTGGTCCACGTGGTGGACGTAACCGCGAATTGCGCGTGAATTTGTTTTGCATTGAAGATGGCTTTTTCTGCATCTCCCTCACTTTCTTATCGCGCACATCTTGCTCAGATCGTGGGGCAAGGTCAGAACTACCGAAGGGGGTGGGAGAGCACACGGGTAAACAGGCAATGTGACGACAAAGTCACACTGGGCGACTGTTCTCAATGTGAATGACGGCTTGATTGCTGACAACTCGGCCAAGGTCGAGTGCTGGCGTGAGCACTTCGAGCACCATCTCAACTTCAATACCCAACCTATCACGCTCTTGCTCCCCTCTTCAGAGAAGTCTCCTCCTTCTCCAACCCATGTAGTGTCATGCGACCCACTTCTGAAGGAGAAGTCGCCGATGTCATGCAAAAGCTACGCAACAACGAGGCGCTTGCTGAAATCTACAAGCCTTATGTCGACACTCGAGCGCTCTGCCTCTATGAGGTGCATGGACAACCATGGTCAGGCGAGGTTGCTCCTGATGACGGCCTCGGGCATCCTTGTACCTATCCCCAGAAGGGAGATAAGACGAGATGCGAGAAGTACCACGGCATAAGCCTCATCAGTGCTGCTGTGAAAACCTTCGGTAGTGTCCTTCTCAAGCGACTCCAGGCTGTTCTTGACTCTAGGACGAGGTCAACCAAGCTGGATTCCGGTGCTGGGCATGGATGCGCAGAACAGATATTCACACTGAGGCACATCCTTGAATTCCGCCATAACTACCGGCAACCGACGACCGTCTTTTTTGTTGACTTTGGCGTCACGTTCAATTCCGTCCACCATGGGTTTCTGTGGCGGATAATGGCACTACATGATGTACCGTCAAAAAGCATCGTCATGACTAAGGCCTGTTACCACTTCACCACTGAGCGAGTTCTGGTCCATAACAACCTTTCTCCTCCGCTCGGTATTCGATCTGGCGTTCGACAAGATCGTATCCTGTCGACCATCCCGTTTAATTACGCTATTGATTGGGTTGTCGGGAGGGCTCTACAGGAAGATGACTGAGTTGAGTTTTCACCCGGACACCAGCTGACTGATCTTGACCCTGCCGAGGATATTGCCCTACCAGTTTCAAGTTTTGGTGATCTGTAGTCTATGGTGTCGAGGTTGAAGGATATTGCTAAATCGGTCGGTTTATGCATAAACGCTAGGAAGACTAACGTGTTTTCAAGCTACATCTCTGACCAGGAGAAGACACCTGTCGGGGTTTATGGCTGTTTTCTTGGAGTAGTAGACAGTTTTAAATGCCTCGGGGCGAGGCTACTGACGACTGGGCAGAGTAATGTCGACGTTGCCCCTATGGATCCGACGCGACATCTCCAGTGCCATCAAGATTCGCGTGTATCGTGCATCCGTCAGGTCTGTCCTTCTCCGTGGTTGTGAATGTTGGGTCGTGCGCGTGGAGAACGGACGAAAGTTGGAGGTATTTGACCACCACTGCTTGAGGACCACCCTTCGAGTGAATTATATCGACTTCGTCTCAAATGAGACAGCACACACTCGCTGCGCAACATCGCACGGATAAGCCAGGCCATTCAGGAAAGACGACGGCACCGTCACCCCATTGGACGCGTCGAAGGGGGGGGGAGATTAACTCAAAACCTGACTAAAAACAGTTCGTCGAGGCATGGAGGTGGTTCTTGGACCTTCGGTATTCTGTCTTCATCGGTGGCGGGGATAATGGGTTGAACTGTCCAGATCAGTGGCGCCGCGGACCGTCACGCATGGAGAGGTTCAGTTTGGGACATCATCAAGGCCGGCTAGATCAGGCGTGATCGCAGCCGTAACGAGTATTAGTAAGCCCAAACGCACACGAAGACCCTGTTTAGCCAACCCGCTAATAAGTGCTCTGAACTGGAGTTCGGCAATAAATCCGTCATTGCTAGGTCATCACAGAGCCCTGTTAAGAAGAATAATTAATGTCACCTCAGGCTGCAACATTTACCTCCCGAGGTAAATTAGAGGGCGAAACAATAGCAGGAGCGCCAGATGTCTTTCTGAATTTTCTCACACTAACTGCATACGTATACATATAATACCCGAGAAAAAGTTAAGAAGCTAACTTGTTCCCAATCCACTTGAAAAAGAGGTGATTAATGAAAAGTGGCAGGCAGAAAAAAGCACGACTATTTAAAATTTCAAAAAAGACAAAGCTGTGCGACTTCTCGTAAGATGTTCTAAAGCACTTAACATTATTTGCCCCCCAGGGAAGGCAGCACACCTCTTCTTAGTTTGCACGTGATACCAAGAGAGCAGCCCAACTCAGAGCTTGACAGCCAGATATGAACGCAACTGCTCTCGCACTACCGTAGGAGGAAAGAGATGTGAAATCTTGTTGAGAACGGCATGTCGACTGAAGAATATGGAGACACGATAGAAAAAGACAGTTTTGTCGAAAATACTTCTTTCTGCAGTGGAAATTTAATGAGAGGCCTTAAGATGGCTTTTAAGGGGGTTCTGGCAATTAACAGGGCACTTAATGCGGGTGGGTAGTTATACTTTGAGCTGGAATTTTACTTGGCTTTCTATGTGTTACGGTCCGTTTGAAGAGGAAATTTCTCTGACAGAGCAGGCATCAAAAGAAATAAAGATGTGCGAAAATCCTGGATTATTCTATCATAGGGAAAACTGATCCAACGTGGGCTTAAAGTACTGGTGAGAACAGTTTGCGATTAAGGTGAAGAAGTTTTAGTCAATCAGTAAAGGCTTAGTTAACTCGCTCACAAAGCCGATTACTTATGGCAAATGTATTCAAGTATATATACAGGAATGGGCGCACACGCGATCTCCTGACTTCCGGAAGCGAACAAGCTCTGGATGTGTGGCAGAGTCCACGACAAGGCAACCCTCTGCCAAGCCAAACCCGAAAAAACAGAGGGGATAGGGTTCCGTCAAGCAGGTGGTTGCCCGATCGTAACCATTATCACGAATTCGAAGTTTGTTTACCCCAGTAACCGAATGGATCGGTGTGTACGCATTCCTGTATGCATGAATACGCGATATGTAACGACAGGTGGTGGGACAATGATGAACTTCGGTTGGGTGAAATGGTTAAGACCCATACCCGATAGACCCCGTCTGCCGAGCACCTGCGTTGTGTGCGTCCCTGCTTCCGGATAGTGGTCGGAGTCCTGGTTGGCTGGATGAAGGCATGATAAGGTCGAAACACTTCTGCGTCGATCGACCCGCATCTCCGACGTCACCCATACAGGTATCCAAGCCTGTTGAGAGACTAAAAAAGTCTCCCATGCAAGAAGCCCCGGGATGCCTTACGGAAGCTCGCAAGAAAAGCATTCAGAGAGCCCTAGGAGTATGTCAAAGCTCTTTGCTTGAAATGAGTATTAATGGATTGCTTTTTCAGCCAAAATATTCAACTTATTAAAAATGACTCTGAAAAGAGCCCACTGCCCCGCAAAATCATCTGTTGTCTATAGCCTCTTGACAAGGTAATACGTCAGCTAAAGCTATCCCAACATAGTGCGAAAATATGTAACGCATAAGCCATACCTATTTCGTGGGTTTTTTGTCGGATTTTAGTAATCTAACTGATTCGACTGAAGGAAAATGCGGCGACCTTGGCGGAATTAGAACTCGCGAAAGAAAGGACAAGGATTTAGTATAAACAGCGCTCTAACCACCTGAGCTATGAGGCCCTGGCTGCGAACCTTGGTTTTTTTCCCTTTGGACTTATACGCTCGTTCAACCTGCGACAGGGTATGGAATCCACCAATTTTACTACCGTAGGCAGACTTCCCAAGTAGGCTTTCCCATGCACTTAGTATAAAATTTCCCAGATGACTACCAGACTCACACTTCGGTTAAATTTTTCCTGGTCCAAGTGCGAAAATCCCGAGGCTCTCGGTCGGGACCTCAAGGCTCAGATGATCAGAAAGCAAGTTCTGTTAAAGCCTTACCTTTTCTGTTCTCATTCTGGATTCCGCCGAGATTGCCGTGCTTACCACAACAGGGCCAGTTAACTAATTTATATTTTTGTCAGTATGTTACTACTGGAAAGTTAGAATGTCACCATGGGGTCGCTGATTTAGGATTGTCTTCGGTAATTTGATGTACGCCGGTTGTCCTTGATTTATATTTTCATTTCCCTTCAAATTTACGCATTTTGTATGAGTTTAAATGAATGTCGGCACTCTTTTTGATGGGTTTCCTTTATAAACAGGCACTTTGCAGTCCTTTTTGAGACAAAATTTTGAGGGACGATCTTGCTCAACAGCCTTCACAGGTGAGTGTACCTTTCTAGAGGGCGGAGTAGTGTGATTTCTGTCTGACAGTTATCGTCGGAAAAATCTGAAGACATTGCGGAGATGAGACGGCAGATCACATGCTGATACAAGAAGCAGTTATCGGACCCACTTGTTTGAACATCAGCATTGACATTTCGTGACCTTCATAACAACCTTGATACTTACCTTGCTTAATTTCCGAGGAAATTAATGCACGAACTTGGAGTAAATCTTTCCGAACAGACGTTTTCAGGCACGGTCCAAAACTCCATATGAATATTTGAGCTGAAATCCATCAGCTACTGCGAAATAACCGCGTAATATTCACAAACCGCCAACCGACAGCCAGTAGTATGGAATTATGTAATTATTTACCATACTAACAACAGGTAAATAATTACAAAATTCCATACTACTGGTTGACGGTTGGCGGGTTGTGAATATTACGCGGTTATTCCGCAGTAGCTGATGGATTTCAGCCCAAATATTCATATCGAATTTTGGACCGTGCCTGAAAAGGTCTGTTCGGAAAGATTTACTCCAAGTTCGCGCATGGATTTTCTCGGAAATTAAGCGAGGTAACATCTGGAGTTCATATACCAGAAGACACACAGGGGAAGCTGGGGGACCCACTGATGAACCGAACCGGCACAAGATCGGCGAAACACGCGTGTCTGGGCTTTTAGCTAATAACTGTGTTGTTAGTCTGCAGCAGTTGCTATACCATCCAATTACTTTTGAATCAAGGTGGGTTTGGACGTGACACATTCCATATCGGCGACTTTCTAAAATCTTGTCTGCACCTTTTTGACGACTAGAAATTATAATTTTCTATCTGGAATTATATATAAGAAACCACACGGGAATGCTGGAAGACCCGTGGGTGAATCCAAGCTCCTATAATCGTGAGACACAGGCCTAGGCTTCTAGATAATAGCCTTGTTGGACATACATAAATACAATTTTTCAGATGTATTAGACAGCACTAGACCTTCGGTACTTAATAGCAGGAGTCGGAGAATTTAATTTAACCATTTTATTCCAACAAAACTGTCCAGCCAACTGAACAAAACGAGGGTTCTAAGCATGTGGTCCGACACCTGGGTTTGTTATTTTAACGGAGCCTGACATTTTTGCGTGCGACTGCACCTTTGAGCTGGGCCCTTCCCAGGTACCAAACACCTGCTCAGCCACGGTAGAGTTTTTACTCTCAACTTCCACCAGATTCGTGAATTTTGTGGAGGTGAAGTCAGCTGACCTCTGCCAACGGAAGATTTTAATGCGCTGTATGACAAGAAAAGTTTACAAGCAAAGTGTGGGACAGCATCGATTGCACCAGGTAGATAAATTGGTTTAACAATCCATAAATGTAATTAATTAGTTAAGCATGAGTTGTTACCTGCCCATAGGAAGTGTCAGTATGCACCGTCACACGCTTTATTGCACCGGAAGCTCTTGCACTTAGAGGGTTGCCGAAGTAAATTACGGAGGCAAACTTCGTCGCCTTATGCCCAATTTTGAAATCTGACTCGTGGGCGATTCAGGCTAAATGCACAGGTGGCCAGCACTTCCTCGAAAATTGCCATGGCGCTTGAAGTGCTGCACCGCGAATCACCTGGAGACTGAAAGGAGCCTTGTCCTTCGTGAATTAGTCTTGACAGAAAGTCTTTCAAGCGGATACAACTTTCGCGTCTAAACAGTCAGAGGTCGCCAGCGATTGCAGCTCTTAGTATCTGAAGTATTCACGTCTAATTTAGGACTTTCACATGGACTGGGAATGACAGTCTTGTAGACTGAGCTCGTCCGATCCTTAGATCACTTTACACCATATTCTGCCAGCGATAGCCAGGCACTCTAGTTTAACTTGTAGGCAGTCGAGGTACAAGAGTAGCCTAACAGGGCCGAGTAGCAAAATAAGCTGTTGCGACTGCGGTTACTCTTGAACCCTAGGCAGCACCTAGTCGAACATTCTGAATCTTAGGGACCTGTATACCTACAGGTTTCGCTAATTCTAATTGGGCCACCGTCTGAAACCTCTGATCATGTTTTGGTCTCACTCGAATCCACAGGGATACTGAAGACATGGCGGAATCATTTTGTTCATTTATTGTAAGCAGTTCACTTTCTTCTGTGCATGTCTCCTTCTATGGCAGACTACATAGTCATCCTCTAGACCAGAACATTTTTATTCAGGATTCTGTAGAGATATTAGCCCATTTAATGGCTTAAAAAGATTCTCTTGTGATGGTTTCCTAAGGCTAAGTATGGTAGTCAAGTTTAAATGTTCGCAAACGAAGCTATTTAGTAGTAGTTTGACTGCGTCTTGTTAGAAGTCATCTAAAATATTAGTGTAGTAGTTTTGTCGGATTCAGTAGGACGTTTTAAGCTATAAAGATAAGATCGAATTCCCTCCAATGATTTATTCTGGCGAACAAGCGTGATACGTTTTCAGGGGTAGTTATATTTGCAACTTCTGTTGGAAGAAAAATATTTAGCATCACAATTCATTTCCTAAAAAATATTTTCGCGGTTTTTTACGGCTAGACGACCTAGACGCATTGTCGTCATCAGTATTCTTGTGGAAACACAACCCCTTCATATAACAATTCATCGATTAACTAGCACTTTTCTCCACAGAGAAACAGTGAGTGTTATGCAAAACATCTCTTCATAATTAGATTTGGCGTTTTCGGTGCGTGAAGTTCAAAGGCGAGTAGATAACTCTGATCAATAGACTAGACCCAGGTGATGAAAAAGCGTCAAAATAGTTGAGAACGGTCTTTCGGGTGAAAAATGCAGCCAACCCAGCTTACATCAAGCTGCTAGCAAAAGATTCGCAATTCACAACTTCGCTTCAAAAGCGGGATTTTATTTAAGGCAGAAAGGGTCATTTGGTAGATTTCAAAATATGCTTCCGCGTAAACG
Organism: Spirometra erinaceieuropaei; assembly: GCA_902702965.1. Classification (NCBI taxonomy): domain Eukaryota; kingdom Metazoa; phylum Platyhelminthes; class Cestoda; order Diphyllobothriidea; family Diphyllobothriidae; genus Spirometra; species Spirometra erinaceieuropaei. Next base: position 1,236,795 of record CACRXP010000001.1, read on the forward strand.
CAGTTGACTTTCTCAGTTCCGTGTATGTACAAAAGTGGTCCTACCGTTCATGCAATAAATTATGAAAATCCAAGTATTTACTGTATATACTAGCGGTTGAATATCCGTTTTTCGAGATTGCAAAGGATAAGCGAATATGTTTAAAGTTAGAACTCCACATTCAACAATATAGTCTGTGAGAAACTTCAGGTGCGAATGTTCACGTGCTTTTGGATTAAGTTAATGAGCCATTTCGACTTACATAGTTTTTTTTCAAAAAACAACCGGAAATTGGCTTGTTGAAGATCTCGCTGACCTGTGTATATTCACATCTAATCGACTGGCTACAATGGTTCCCTTTGTAGAACAAACGACATTAAACCGTTATCGATAGCTATGGTGAGGCTATCTTACTTCCATGCCTTTCAGCATTCGGTCTCAAAGCCTTTATGCAGACTAACTATATCATCGGTAGTTGTGGTCCAACTGACTGGTCAGACGGTCGCAACAATGGGAGGGGAATGAAATTCGTGGACCTGACGCCATCACGTTCATTCCTGTTCTTGACTTAAAATGGCCGGGGTGGGCATCAGTCAGCAGGTTTGCACCGTCGGTAAGGAAAAGTTTGAAAAATATGTACATATGTATTTTAGAACTGAAATAAACCTGGAGAAAAGGTGATTTCTAAACAAGTTTCGTCAAATTGTACATGCCGATTAGATTTTGTGGGTTCGACGGGATTCCGTTTGTCTGGGTCTCCGCTCCTCGAGACCAGTATGGATTTGGGGAGCGGATGCACAGATTTGGGGATGTATCTGGTCGGCACCAGGTGCTGGGATTGTTGTTGCTGATGTGCTTCCTGTTTTTGGCCCTGTTCTTGATCTGGTTGTGGTTCTTCTTCTTCTTCATCTTCTTGTAGTTGCTGGTGGTAGTGGTGACGATGGTGGTCGGGAGCGACAATGCCGATGGAAATTCCTCCTCTGATTGTCCTGGGCCTGTACTCCCATCCGTCCTGATGGGGAGGTGACTGCGGCGTTGCCAGGGCGCCGAACCAGGGGTTGGCTAACTGGTTTCCGCACCGGGACACTGGTCGGGGCAGTGGGCTGAAGGGATGAGCAAACACAGTCCTCGACCGGGGACTAGATCCGACGCCGTGTATGAAGGGAGGCAAATAGGGCTGCTCGAGGCCTACGCTCGGAACTCTGCTGTACAGGGGCTGTACTTGAGCCATCATCCGCGAGCCTTGATTGTTGTGCGCTCTGTTCTACTGCATACGGTTGCTGTGCCCCACTACCCATTTATATGCGATTCAGGCGATTGGCTGTCTGCGCCAAACAGCTTGTTTTTCTTTTTTAGCACGTGATCGGCCCCACGGCGCTAATGCTACGCCTGAAAGCAAAGAAGAGCAAAACAATGTCAAATGGCGAGCGGAGACCGAATGGAGGATGAAAATACGCCTGCTTGGTTCGCGTCAGGTGTTAGTATAAGGCACGAAATCTGCCTGATGAAATTGCAGAGTGCGATGATAATGGGATGAGGATACAAACAGAGTATATGAGAATTATACAGAATGCATTTTACTGGTTTTTTAACCTGTGACGTGTAAGTAAACAGGAGATCTTGGTGCGGTACAGACAGGTGACGCAGATCGCGATGTTTGAATAGTGTTGAAAGCTCAAAATGTCTGAAAGCGTCCCTGGGAACTGCGAGGTAGATTTGATGTGAACATTTTCGGCATATATGCCATCAACGGTCAGATGTACTCGACCTCAGGTCGAAATGACTGCAGTTTTAAATTGAACCGATTAGGCAGATATCACTTTGGCCAAACATCCCACAATTGAATCGTGCGTTCACGTTAACCCCGGTGCTATTGGCAAAACTTTAAGCTCTGCGAGAACGATGCGCTTCGGACTGGAGCTCTGGACCGGAGCCCACGAAGGTGGTCGCAGGGCGGCGAAAAAGCTGCAATCGCGAAGCGCTACGGACAAGGGCAGCGGCTGATGGAATTACCAGTTAAAGCTTATCTACCGTCATAAAGTAAGCGCATATCGACCCCGAATGGCAAATCTGGGGTCTGGAAATGGGCTAATTGGTCAGTTGGCCCCCGACAATGAGTGGCGCAGGAGTTGCGCAGTACAACAAAGAGGCCAGATCATGGTTCGGCGTGCGCGATACTGGACTGCATACCCATGACAGCTGCCACACATGGGGGTGCGTTGGCACGCCCAGACGCGGGCTCACGCCGTGTCAGTCAATTATGTCCGAATCCGTCTCCAGTCTTTTGACTCTGTCTTGACACTGGGCTCAGGTGGATGAGGGAGAAGGGAGTGCGGTAGATACAAAGAAAGTCTGCTGACAGTTGCCGTCTCTGCGTTCACCCTCCTGTGGAGCACATGGTGGACATCGTCGGCCGAACCGCCATTCGGTCAGCCAACATCCAAGTAACTTTCGATTATAAGTTTTCGATCAGCGCAACCCCAAAAAGAAGCAAAATGCCCTTTTTCACATTGAAATTCGAGCAAATTGGTGAACATCACTCTCGTGGGACATATAAATGGAGCTCCGATAGACAATAGGAAGAGATAAAGAGGCACTTTGAAGTTATCAGTGGTACTCAGTACATGTATTTTTTTACTTCACCATTAGTGTCCAGCCTATCTGACAGTGGAGAATTCAATTATTGACATCATTATAACCGACTAAGGCGCCGGAGCTTTTGCTACAGAAGTGGGTCCTATAGCTGGGGCTCTAAATGCGATTTGCGGGAAATTCAATTGAGCATTTTATGCCGCCTATGCCACTGAATTACAATAATTAAGTATGTGGCTTCCGGCAGATATTGTATCTCGCTATTCGCAGTCAACAGAATGTTCGGTTACTGCAGTGCAGATTAGTGATGAAGTGCAGAATACCAAAGCAATAAAAGGGCACTAGAAGGATTTCTGCTGTTTAAGAAAAAGCGGGGAAGCCCAAGTGGAAGTGTTAAAAAGAGTAGTCAATCTCAGTACTTATTTGGGGAAAGAATCGTGGCATCGGAATGGCTACGAAACATTTTGCATGTCCGGATGGGTAATTGTGAGCATGACTCCGAATCAACCATATTCGTGGTTTGCTTAAAACGTATAGTATTTATTTCGAATTACCGTAGACTGAATACCATTAATCAACGCGAACTGATGCTCTTCCAAAGTGTCGCCCAAGATGCTGATTTAAGCTGGTTTAAGCCTTTACGTTCAACTATGCAATTTTTACCATGCTTTTGCAAACGATACAAAAAGCATGTATTGCCTTATAAATCTTCTTCTAGCCTCCTGAATAATCTTGCATGTCTGAAAAGCTCTTTTTACAAAAAATTGCTATGTTCAGTGTATCTCGGGAAGGTAATGCTTCCGACCTTTCATTTCCGAAAACACATCCACATTCCCCTCTGGCGCATATAGTTTACCCCCGCACTGACTGTACATTCTGATGTAACATTAATCTCACTGCAATTTGTCTTGCAGAGCGATGCGTCAGTCGCGCCGTAGCTGCTGGCTAAAGATGGAGGGGCGTGCTGTGATTTCGCGTTCCCACGGAATGACTGAGTGTTGTAAAAAGCCATTCTCTGCAATCCTATCAACACGATCGAAGGGGTTGAAGTTGATTCAGCCTGCTAGTTAAGATGAAGATGATATTGATAAAGAAGCTCATTTGACGGACGTAGGCCAGGCAGCTCAGAGGCAGAGCACTCGGAGGAAATTCCAGAAGTTGACAGTTCCACATAATCCCTCTGTTTTCTGGGTGGCCGAGCTTCCAGCCTCCACGATCTACCTCCAAACTTGGGTTGGACACGTACAGTGAGTGACCGATCTCATGAAATGTTGGCTGAAATTCTGAAATGCGTGTTCGGTTAGGAAGGATTACTTAGGCTTGGTTGTAATACTAACTATATAACGGCATAATCCCATAATATTTCAGACTCGGCGGGATGTCAGCTTTAAAATACACTGCTTTTCAACCTCCTGTGGAAACTGTACTCGATAAAAAATGACTACTTATATAGCATGCATTTTCCCATCGATTTTTGATGGTCTTGAAAATTCAAATATATTTTATAGAAACCACAAACAAAAATATGCTTTCTTTCATTCGTTTGATAAAGAATCCCGTCATCTTTATATTTCATACTCGAAGAAGAAGTGTAATTAGGTTTTAGAAAAGTTTTCTAGTTGCCGAATAATTTGGAGCCTGATCAGTTGTTGCACTGACGCTTAATGATTTCAGTCTACAAAGTGCATGCGTTCCGCGTAAAGAAAATCGCATATTATTCTATGCCTTAGAAAGATACAATATACAGTCCATGAAATTTCGCAATGGATGCGGACCATTTTGTATATTTCATGGGGAGCAGTGGTAAACGAACAGGCACGATGTTGGATGAATGATCATTGCACGGTCTCAAAGAAGTTTCATGATTAGGAATTATTTAGAACCTAATTATGCTCTTTCCGTGAGTATAAAATATAAAGAAGACGTGATTCTCTATTAATTGACTATAGGAAAGCGTATTTTTGTTTATGGTTTCTACAGTATATATCTACATTTGAAAGGCCATCGAAAATCATCAGGAAAACTGCCTGCTACTTAAGTAGTCATTTTTTACTGAGTACGATTTCTACAAGATATTGAAAAGCAGTGTATTCAAAAGCTGACATCCTGCCGAGTCCGAACTATTATAGGACTATGCCGCAAGATAATCAGTATTACAACCGAGCCTAAGTAATCCTTCCTAACGGAAAACGAATTTCAGAATTCCAGCCAACATTTCATAAGATCGGTCACTCACTGTAAATATGGGTCGCCCCGTAGCACAGATGGTCTTAAGCCACATTCCAAGGAGGAGGAGGGGGGGGGGGTTGGGGTTGATTTGAAAACAGGAGTGTTAAAACTAAAGTTGGGTTTAGGAGGGCTAGTACCAGGATTAGGGTAGGTGTTCGGGTTAAAGTCAGGACATGGGAGTTTAACGCAAAGCCACCTGTAGTACTGGGGGCGGGGGACGGCCATATTCCCGCGTCCGCCCTAAACTTATTCTGACTCCTACAGAATGCCACTGTCACAACTTCACTATCCCCGTTCTGTAAGGGGGAACTTCCGCTTTCAAGTTCTAATTGCAGATACGATTCGCATCTGGAGAACTAGTCGCCTTGCTAGGAAGAAAAGCGCAAGCTACTAACGTACAGTAAGCCAGTAAGAATCTGCTGCTGCTGCCTTTTTTACTTAGGTTAGGTAGTACATATAATTACGTGGAACTAGTTTAACATAGTCGCAATGACAGTTCGATCGTCGTTGTTAACGATGTTCACCGTGTGGTCCACGGCAGGGTGAGAGGAGGGACGGCGACTTGCGCGTGGATTAGTCTATGATGGTAGTAGACTTGTGCAGCGTCTGCTGCACTCTCTCATCATCATCCTCCTCACCCGTAAGGGCCCGGTATCATAAGAGAATCAAGGTAGAATAGAGAGGGCGCTGATAGTTGGCACGACGAAGACTAGCATCTGGGAATGCCACCACACCCCACCCCCTGCCGCCCACCATGTAAAACTGACCGGGACTTTACACATCAAGAAAAAAAAAGGGGGGGGGGCGATTCGGATCCAAACTGAGTGGGAGTGCTGCAGAGGCCACATTGAGAAGGAGCCATTGCAGCCTGACTCTCAGCTCACCGGTCGGCCACTCCACACAAACAGACGACATTGGACTGACTGCGAGTTATCCCGTCAATTGGCAGTCATCCAAGGTAGGACTTTTAGCGCACCGCGATAGATTTAATAACACCAGATTGTTTATAGCCAGGAATATGCGCTGAAACCATCGTCCTCATTCTATTTACTTTTCCCATACACCAGGAGATAGTCGAGCCGGTCAGTCAAGTGATGTTGACATGGGGCACAGTGCTGATAGAGCTAAAAGTCGCCCATATGCGCATGTTACACACACTACCTGGCCTTCCACACAACACATCAGGATTTTAGACAAAGGGGACAGACTCCTCGAATTTGAAACGCGCGTCACAGTGGCAGAAGGGCCGCGTGGAGAGGGGGGTGAAAGAGCAGGATTCCCACCTGCGTGGAAGGTGCTGATTCCGTGCTTGTGATGAACGGGTCGTGTGTGGTGCGCGTGCTGGTCAGGTGTGTGTGGTGGCGATAATGATACGGATGGGGGCCTCAACTACTGCGATCTCCGTTGTAACCTGTTTTTTCCAAAAATCCGCGACATAAACACTGGCGGTGGGTCTTGTTTGTGCATCGCCATCTCTAGCGTGAGTGTGCGATACACTGGGCTGGCAGTTTTTCCATCACGATCTGCAAGTGCCTTTAGAGGCAGCGGTCACTTAAGTGTGAATTCGTATAGCGCCAAGGAGACCTTCAGGGCATGTACCTCACACTCTCTTTCCTCTGACACCAGGCATGTTTAAGCAGCAAAAAAGTCAAGACACCTAGAGATTTTGTTGGATTCAGGGATCACTGCGGGCTCACTCTAAGCCCTGGTTAGCCAGTCAGTTGGTCAAGAATTTTGGCGCGTCGGAATAGGGTAAGGGAGGCGGCCAGCATGTATTCTAGTGGAGAGACTGCTTGCTGGATCGGCTCACTTGTCCTTTCAATTTCGCATCAGGCACCAGTGGGCAGCCCGGCTAAGCCGACTGCCGTGACGGACTGGGCAAAAGAGCCCACACAGGGGCCGGCCCTGCACGCACATGAGTCAGAGTTAAAGTTCTTGGGTCTGATAAGGACGACAGACGTCACAACAGTGACGTTAAGTAATATCTATTGCAGCCTGACCTACATTTTGGCAGAAAGTCAATCTATCCCTTCAGTTAGCAACCTTTCATGCTAAGACTTCGGGCGAGGAACAGCTCATTGCGGCAGTGTGAAAAAGGCAACCTCAAGGTCGGCCTTAATTCCACTCTATGCGCCCATCGAGTCTAAGATTCGGCCCACTTGCTGACATGGCGTAGGGGCTCCGTCTAACCTATGTCACGCACCTATTTGGACTGCCTATTGGTCTGACGTACCAGCAGGGTCCATGTTGTGGGTTTGAGTTGCCGAGCTATGTTCCGGTGGACCCTCGGAACTCTCAACTGTGCTAACGTGGGCGTAATAGCTTCATTCAGGGGTGACGACCGAATATGTAAGCCTTAGATTTTTATTACTGTAACTTGTCTGCATATTGGATTTAGGCAGGCGTGTTATATAAGGGTTGTGTTTCTGGCCAAGCTTAAGAGAATAATTTAATTTGCCTGCCACACGCCACCTTGCCCTACCCGACCTTTAACCATTAACCTTGAATTATCCGTTTCCGCCATTTTGCGCACCCACTTACACGCCCCTAACTGGCGTATTTAAAACTCCACGGCCTGTTCTCATAGTTTGCTGGAGTAATAAAACTAACGCATGGCAGACATGTGATTTCCCTTAATGATTTCTGCAGATTCCGTTAATTGGCGCGTCCATCTGTTCTGCTGATAAAACTAACATTAACATGCTTCTCGCATTACAGGAGTCCCTGGGATCCATTTTCGCAGTAAACTTACCAATAAATTCGCGTCCATTTACACTATCCTATCGTAACTACTAGGCAAGTACTTCCTAATGGCCAGAAGAGTAATCTGTTTCTTGTTAATCTACTTTATTTTTATGTTACGGCTGCCCATACCTTCAATAACGTCGGTGTTAAGGTTACATGTTCCAGCATTCCAATTTATCCTTCTCACACGCTTTGCCAGTAGGCATTTGGAGTTTTTCCTTTCCCTATTTTGCCATTAGCACCGACTCTCGAAGCTACTGCCGCACCGTGCTGAACAGTTACCATTCACGGGCACTTATGGCTGACTTGTAAATGCTCATTCTTATTTCGCCATGTCTACGTACTGTATCCACCCCGTATGCCTGCGTGGAATTTGTCATAACACAGGCCATGAAAACATTTACAATGCTTGAAGGAATTACTGAAGTAAGGACTGTAAGAGGCGATTAAAGCACTAGAAGTAGACGAGCAGGATCGCAAAACAGCGGGGGAGGCAAGCGAGAAATCAAACACAAGAGTTTACACTCGGGTTTCAAGAGGATTCAAACGATCATAGAGGCCTTGTGTAACTGTTTCAGCATGCTTTCTAAGGTGAATGAACAAGTAAATAAATATATAGCCGTTCCGATGATCACGTGTTCTTCTTCTTTACACAAAATCTGATACGTACATATTCACTCTTCCATCTACACTATTTTAAGCGCACACACCCATCTATAAGCAGAACAGAGTGCCAACATAGACAAGGGAGACTGGAATGGCTGTTTCCGGCCTATTAGTGTCATCAGCCGGCCGTACCTGCCACTCGATCCCGGGATATTTGATCCTTGAGCCACGAACCTGAGCCATGGGGTAGGCACGCCCTGCGTCCCGGTCACTGAGCGGGTGCTCTAACTCATAAAACGTCACGGTCAAAACTTGAGTGAGAAGTATGTCCTACATTTGGTACTGTTATTTTTGCTTTTTTGAATTGATGTGAGGCTCAGAGGGTCATTTACTGAAAAGAGACTGATTCTAACTCAATCTGGTTAAAGGAAAACTGGTCAGTTTGAGCGAAAGCTGACCGTTCTTGATATCCAGATAATTTCCTACATTATTGAGATTGACAGATCGAATATTATGTTTATCTGCATTGTGCTGTAAACGAAAATTAACTTAAACGAGTAAAGTTCGAAATAAATTCCTTCTGATAACGGAAAGTTAGATTTTACCCCCATGAAAATCAAGTGAGGGCGGGTGTGCGAAGTTGCGTTGTTTTCAAAAAAACGGTGAGAATTCAGCTTATAAAATTCTGTTTTGTAAATATGTGGCGTTTCGTGTCACAAAACTCAGTAATAAACCTGGTTGGTAGTAGTTTGTTTTACCACACCGAGAACTACTAGGCGTAAACACATATATTGAGTACCCGCGACACGCTGTCACGTTCCCGTGTCACGCCGTGAGGTGAAGATATTCAGATAATTCAAAGCAGCAATCGACTATGAAAGGATACGGAAATGGGCAGTGGGGGGGGGGGGGGGTTGGGGCGCGAGTCGTTGACAAGTCTTTCCAATATTAGTAAGGTTACTCTGTGGCTAATTAATGATAGAACCGCACCCCGAAATAATCAGGATGGACCAAAACTGTCCGCAAGTAGGCAAGACGATTTCACTCGTCGTACACTAAGACGTGCCATTATATGCCCACTAAGATCATTCGCAGGGGAATCTGCCTGTGTTCTCTATGAACAGGATTAGGGAAAGGACGCCGGAATTCTAACTTCCTCAACAAAAAGCCATGATCAAGCCGCTTTTAAGCAGGAAACTTAGAGAACGTTTTTTTATTTTTTAATAAATATGTTGATTACCGGCATTCATTTTTGAAGAGCATTTACTTCAGCGATGAGGTCTTATTTCTAGACAAGCTTGAGAAGGCGACCGAGACGTTCATATATGGAAAGAACTTTCCTAAAGAGCATTCTTCCAAAAGAGCATACGTATCTGCTTTTGTCTCAGATGATGGATTCGAGCAGGAATCCGAAACGTCAGGCTAATAAAGCTTTCGTCCCAGCGATCGTGTCGCCTTCTTCAAGCCTGCTTCCTCGGACTCGCCTTTTCGCCTCTATTGGCAGAGCGCACTGCGCCGACGGCAGCCTTCAAGAACTGGTTTGAATGGCTAATAAATTGGTGGAGCGGCCAGTCTGGCGGTCGACTACGGACACCATCAACAGCAAGGTGTTCGCCAATGTTGTGAGGGTTATTTTTCACATCCACTGACGCCAACTGGATACGACAGTTTTACAATGACAATGTCCTTGTTTATCGCTTTAAAGAAGTATGAATCTAATAGCGCTTTCAACCGTAACCTGACTTTTTAGACAACAGTCAGCCTCTTCGCATGCGGCCTTCAGTCGATTTTCATCTCTACCAACAGCTCGGATCTCAAGTCCATCTTTTCGTGCTGATCAAAAGACACTGGCATAAGGTGAATAAGAAACTTTCAATGCATGAAGAACTTGGCTTTATGCTAGACAATTACAATGAACAAGTCATTATAGGCAACCCGGCTACCTCTACGGTACGTGGGCTAACTCATGAAATGTCAGGCGAAATGCCAAAATGCGTTTTCATTTCGAAAAGATTAATTAAGTAGGGTTATAAAACCAAACATCATGTAGCAAAATTCTATAATAATTCATTCACCTCGAGATGCTGGCTTTCGAACGAACTTCATTAAGGCCGCCTGCAAAAACCACACTGTAAAAATGACGACTTGAGTCGTGCAAATTTTTCTTATTTATTTTCGATGCCCTTAAATATTCGATTATATTTCATGGAAAACATGCATAAAAATATTCAGTCTTCTGCTCATTCGGTATTAAATGACGTCTTCTTCCGATTTTATACTCGAAGGAAGAGTGCAATTCAGTTTCCAAAAAGTTTTCCGATTCCCGAATAATTTTGAACCCGACCTGCCACTACACTTGCGTTCAGGTTTCCCAAACCACAGGCCGTATATTTTCCGTGTAGGGGAAACCATGCACTTCTCTACGGTATTAAGAGGAGACCACATAGGGTTCATAAAATTTAGCGGTAGATTTGAGTCATATTGCTAACTTTACAAGCCACGTTGGTAAGTGCAGAGACATGACGTTTCATGAACGGCCATTTCCCGGTATTAAAAATCTCACAATTAGAAACTTTTTAAAAACCGAATTATACCCTTCTTTGGAGTGTAAAATTGCAAGAAGACGTCAGTTTCTACCGAATGAGCAAGAGAATGAATATTTTTATGCATGTTTTCCACGAAGTATAATCGAATTTTTGGGGCAGCAAAAATCAATGAGGAAAATTTACACCACTTAGTAGTCTGTTTTACAGCGTGGTTGTTGCAGACGGCCTCAAAGAAGTTGGTTCAAAAGCTGACATCCTGGAGTACCTGAATTGTCATAGGATTATGATGAACGATGATTAGTCTTACAACCCTACCTAACTAATCTTTTCGAAACAAGAACGCATTTCGGAATTTCGGTTGGCATTTCATGAGTTAGCCCACCTACCGCATGTCTGAAAGACTTTCTGCTGTGATTAATGCAAATGAACAATCAAAAAATACCGATATTTTGCATCTTTCATTATTTTTCATTATTTTCCTCATTTCATACATCCCCTTTCCTTATGAACCCTCATGTTAGCCATATTTAAGCGTTTCATAATATTGCCATTTTCTGATATTATAGTTTTCAGTGAAAATTAATTATTTTTTCTTAAGTACATATTAATTTACATGCCCAATTATGTCTTCTTTTAAGAAATGGTCGTTTTTTACTGCTTTAAGACTGTGGGGAACGCAGTCTGGTGAATTTTGCGTTATAGGGATTTTATTGTGCTAAATCATGAGATTTCATGAGTTAGCACACCTATATCTATACGTATCTATCTAATATACATATACATATCTATACAATTAAATACCTACCACTTCCTCTATACAACACATCTACATATATATGTCTGAAGAAACCAAGTTTTGGGGAAAGGTAACAAACCTAATTTCGTAGATTTTCGACTCTGGCTCCGTAGGTCATCCTAAGATATGAAGCAACTACGCAAAAAAGTTAACATTTAAGCAGATCTACGATCGATGTTGCCCCGTCATGCCTGTTTGACATCATCTAATGTGGGCTGGGGTCACGCTCTGATTGGCTATCGCTCTTTCCGCTTTTTCTTGAGATTGTTATACACGGCGTCTAATTCAGTCTGTCACACATACACGTTTGACGTATGTATGTGAGTATATACAAATAAAAGTGGGAGGTTCTTCGGTAAACCCGAGCTGTTCTCGGAAATTTTCAATTTGTTGTCAACACCCGTCGCCAGATGGAGGAAAAGAAGGCGAAGTTGCATTACTGCACTAGGGGTTAGGACGACAGAAGGGCTATGTAAACACTGGGCCTATCCTATAAGTGGGGGAGGGAGACAAGGGATGATGGAAGAATAAAGTGCAGGAGAAGACTGGGATGGAAGAGATGATGGAGGCTCTGTGGGGTTCCAGCTGGCTAAACACAGACATGTTGTTGTTTATTTTAATGGGGATGCTCGTAAACCTTCGTCAAGGTTGACATGGGGGTAGATACTGTCTGCTTTGAGGTAGTGAGCCTAGAGAAGTCATAGGAATTGTGTGCCAAGGATTACTTGCGTTAACTTACAGTGTGATACATGCGTCTCATAATGCTAAAGATCCTTACAGATTTTTTTCAAGTCAAGCCTCTTCTTCCATACGACCAACGGCACACCCTAATGTTTAACTAATTTAATATACTGATTCACCTGATAGCACAAACCCATGTGCTCTTGTCTGTACCTCACCGAGTGCGAATTGGCGCCAATAAGTCGGCGTGCGCGAGCCACCGTTATGTATCTGGAAGTTGACTTTTTCAGGTGAGATCAGGGAGAATTTACCAACTTTGGGAAATCCGACGAATTTCAGTCACCTAGAATTCAGCTCTTTAAACTTGTGGAGTTTCGCCCTCGTAGATAAAAGTAGTAAAGAAAGTTGCCAGTTGGTTACTACGCTGGCGTGTCCTATGCATAAAGAAACAAATAAACAGCGGGTGGAAGGACTTATGAAAGTTTGATCGAAATTATAAAACCTGAGTGAGGTTGCAATGCTGGTAACTGCGAAGCATAGTCTCAGGATATTTTAATAGAGAGCCCTATTATGTCTGTCGGGCAAATTACTTTCAGTGGATTTGCGGAACTCACACAGGCTAATGGTGACCACCTAATGAGCAGGAATTTTGTCCTTTTTGCACTCGATGCCTGTTGGAACAAAATCATCCTCATATTGAGTTTGCGGGAAGTTAAACCTTCTTAAAGTGCATTATTGGACAAGTGACTCGCTCTCATTTTAAGAAGTTTGCAGTCATGGGACCCTTTGAAACGCCCCTGTCAATGTTTAGGCGATTAATCATTCGAGGACACATAGTCTTCTGGGCTGCGTTATAGACATCAGCCGTCTGTACCACATATATGCGAAGAGATGAAGGAATTCGGGCAGGGTACGTGTTACGGGTGGTCTCAAACTAAAATCCGGGGGGGGATCAGGGCTGGGATTGCTGGAGCTAGTAGGGTTCATATTAGTGAAAGGAGGGTTAGTGCTAGAAGTAAGGCCACGGAAATAGAGACAGCGCTGGAATTCAGCGAAGGGACACTTGTAGCAGTGAGGGGGGGGGGAGGAAGAACTTATACCCGTGTTCCACCGGCGTTTGATTCAGACGAGGTAGGTAGCAAGTAGTTTGACAACCCAACAAACACGCAGTGAAACTGGCTGTTTCTGAGGATAAAACATGAAGGGAAGACGTTGTGAAACTGTGAGAACACTGCATATCCAAGCACAAACTTTATAAACAACTTAAGTTCCTACGAATACATCTATACCATGATAAATGATTTGTAAATAGGCAAAGGTATTGTGCTAACATATCCCCCTGTCCTAAAGAGCGAACCAAACTGAAGTAGACCGGGCCCTGTCCCAGTCCAAGGGGTCGTTCCTCTTATATGTTTTATCACAAGTGACTAATAGTACTACAACGTCCCGCAGTATAGATAGCGTGGACACATTATTCACGTAGATCAAACTGCAGAAACAATCATACAGGCAAGTTGCTTATAGCTTTTTGTTTCTGGTGGACTGGGATAGACTGAGCCACCTGTTGAAATCGCAGCTGTTAGCCCCGCCTTTTGGACAGGGGTGGCTGCGATTTAAACAGGTGGCCCGAAAACAAATAACGGGCAGTAATTTGTTCGTGCTATTTTTTACAGTTTTATCGACGCCAGGAGCGTGCATACTCTTTTTGAACTTCAAAACTCTTGCAGTATTACTAACCAGTTACTACTGAAAATAAAAGATGAACGACCTCTTAGGCTAGATGATGATTACCATCGTCCTAGTTTAGCTCAGTTCTTAGGATGGGAACGTGCGTTAGTAAGGTAAGTTCTCTCTACTAATAATGCTATTTTTACAGATGAATGTAAGGCTCCGTACCCGACAGCTGAAATCTTAAAAAAGTGTGCAGTATATTGGGATTGTTTCAAAATGAGCACGCTTTCAATCTAACTTCACCAATCATTTTGGTTGAAAGTATATTTTAGAATCCAAACTGAGATTTCAGTAATTCTGCTGCCTGACATAGAGTGTTTACCAAGTAGGTGTACAATTTTTATCCTTGCGAATGATTTTAAGAGTCCACAGGACAATGGCATGGAAAGGTTTGTGAGTCGAGTAAAAGAAACTGTAATATTAGTAGGATCACTCCATGGTTAGTAGTAAATAATACATGAAAGCGGGCACAAAAGAGCGAATATTTCATACGAACCATGTGCGAAAACAACTACGAAATACTTGTCGGGCTGATATGAAGGGGAAATTATTTGACTCTTCGTGCCGCCAGGCCGTCAGAATCAACCGCGTATTTCGTATTCGGGCTCATAATTGAACTAGGGCAGTCTGGCATTATTTAAAAACTGTGACAAACATCTTGATCTAGTCCACATGCGGACAATCAAAGCCCTGGCTCTAGACACAGAGACCTTGCGAAGTACTTCTGTGCGCACTGAACCGGCTTGTGCACAATGGTTGCAGTCGTCCCCAGTTGCCAATACTTGTTGTCGATGTGACTCCATTGGAATTCGGGGCACTACCTGACAGACTGCCTTAATCTCTAAACGATGGCCAGTATCTGTCAGTGATTCTAGTTAGGTAGAAAAGGAAGAAACTCGACCCAGCTCTAGTGGTCGCCTTAACGTCTTCTCTTAGTTACTGAAGTCTAAATACGATGTTGAAATTCGTTTGGGAAAATTAGTAACCTCAGTGATGAGAGCTTGACTCTGCAGAAACCAACAAAATGACCCAGACCATCATCTGCAGTAAAAACCACATAAGGGTATGTCGGAACAACATGACAATTTTCAGAAACTGTCGTCGGTTTATTGTTTTGGAGTGGCATGCAACACGTGCCTCAGTCCATGTGATGATTTACGAGGAGCACAATAAGCAGTTGAGAGGTCATGGGTACATATTGCCAAGGAGATATCGGTAGCCAACCATTCCCTTTCGCCCCCATAAGGACGGTAGTTTCCCACGAATCCACAGACTTATGCCATATGGGCCTGCTTACCATGCATTTCGGGTCACTTTAAATGGCGGTCAATGCCTCCGAGTGTGCATTACGAAATTTAGGTTGCTGCAAGAATGTTAGGTCTGAAACCAGTTGAGAATACCTGCTTTTTGTCGAAAAGACCTGGTTCGATGCAAAAGTTGTTCCTGCTGAGAGAAAAACCACCGTATTTACTGAATATTCTCAGAAGAGATCCGCGCTGTACAATCTGCCTAGCAGAGACTCATTACCGCACCTAACTCTTGTGAAATTTTGCCGATATCTATTCAATAACGCTTCTCAAAATCACATAATATTTCATCTGTTTCATCCGTCTCATATATTTTAGTTTATACCCTAAGCTGATCTAGTACCTCGTAATGGGTCATTTTCCGCTTAACAGCATCTCTGTTATTAGTCGTTGATCACTGAACGCCATGCATTTTCTGACTCTGGTGTCGCTTTTCTTCTGTCTTGTGACGCTGGTAGCTCAGAGGAGGCATGTTTCATGTGTTGTGCAGTAAGTAGGCTCGTTTACGTGGGCCATTAAAAATCTCGCTCTAATCCCTGGTCAAAGTGGCATTACGCCAACAAACGCCGATCAGTCTGAAAAGACTAGAAATATGCCCTCCGTTGCAAATATACTCAGATAACTAAGACTGCTCTGCTCAGGATTGAACTTTTCATGGATAAAACATGTCAAAAACTTCTGTTCAGTTCAGCCTGTCTAAGGCGTCATAGCGCGAGATCAAATGGTTTGGCAGGGTCGCTGAGTTTACAATGAGTAACTTACCACACAAAATATGTTTAAATTGACTAAACACCTACAGCTAGAGAGCTGGCGCAAATGTATTGGCCAAAGCACTCGGCGATCAATGTAGGACTTTAAGTGATGTGAAAACACAAGGGAAATTACGTCACTGCAGTAATCCCTCTCCATATCGCGCTTCGTCTTTAGCGGCTTCACTCTATCGCAGATTTTACATGTAAGCATATTTAAATATATATAGCTGATTTTCGCTGGCTCGGGAATTTCTGCGGACAATAGGCCTTGTATTTCTGATACATGCTTCCTCCACTGGTTTACCCAGTTAATTTCATACACGAGACATTACTGTTCAAATATGCGTTATTATAACATGTTTAAAAATGCATTATGTATAAAATAAGACCTCTCAATAATACACGATGCGGATATTTATGTGCAGTATATAAACTTGTAGCAGTGAGGAGGGGAAAGCAAACGCAACCAACCCCAATTGAGGTGACGACACGTATTACAGGAGGCCACAAACATTCACAGGCGACGGCCAGTAGGCCGAGGCAGAGAAGGA